>CM017560.1:13968478-14568478 GCA_007844125.1 Sinonovacula constricta | reverse complement strand
TCCCTTAACAATACTATTCACCCACCCATACCTCAACCATACTATTCATCCACCCATCCCTCGACCATACAATTGACCCACCCATCCCTTAACCATACAATTCACCCACCCATCCCTCAACAGTCTACCAGAGCAACTGGCAGCCCAACGTACCTGTGGCATGAGACGTGTCAGGATAAAGATAAAGAGGAGGAGTGATGCCAGGATACCCACGGACACTCCAGTGCCATAATGGAGACTTGAGTTGCTGCAAGGACACAAATACTGTTACATTATACATAATATATTGTACTAGTGCAGTAATGGCGACTTGTGTTGCTGCAAGAAGACAAATATGTCACATAATATACAATTTACTGTAACTGTGCAGTAATGGAGACTTATGTTGCTGCAATGAGACAAATATGTCACATAATATACAATTTACTGTAACTGTGCAGTAATGGAGACTTATGTTGCTGCAATGAGACAAATATGTCACATAATATACAATTTACTGTAACTGTGCAGTAATGGAGACTTATGTTGCTGCAATGAGACAAATATGTCACATAATATACAATTTACTGTAACTGTGCAGTAATGGAGACTTATGTTGCTGCAATGAGACAAATATGTCACATAATATACAATTTACTGTAACTGTGCAGTAATGGAGACTTATGTTGCTGCAATGAGACAAATATGTCACATAATATACAATTTACTGTAACTGTGCAGTAATGGAGACTTATGTTGCTGCAATGAGACAAATATGTCACATAATATACAATTTACTGTACCTGTGCAGAAATTGAGACTTGTGTTGCTGCAAGGACACAAATACTTTACATTATACATAATATATTGTACTAGTGCAGTAATGGCAACTTGTGTTGCTGCAATGAGACAAATATGTCACATTATATACAATTTACTGTACCTGTGCAGTAATGGAGACTTATGTTGCTGCAATGAGACAAATATGTCACATAATATACAATTTACTGTAACTGTGCAGTAATGGAGACTTATGTTGCTGCAATGAGACAAATATGTCACATAATATACAATTTACTGTAACTGTGCAGTAATGGAGACTTATGTTGCTGCAATGAGACAAATATGTCACATAATATACAATTTACTGTACCTGTGCAGAAATTGAGACTTGTGTTGCTGCAAGGACACAAATACTTTACATTATACATAATATATTGTACTAGTGCAGTAATGGCAACTTGTGTTGCTGCAATGAGACAAATATGTCACATTATATACAATTTACTGTACCTGTGCAGTAATGGAGACTTATGTTGCTGCAATGAGACAAATATGTCACATAATATACAATTTACTGTAACTGTGCAGTAATGGAGACTTATGTTGCTGCAATGAGACAAATATGTCACATAATATACAATTTACTGTAACTGTGCAGTAATGGAGACTTGTGTTGCTGCAATGAGACAAATATGTCACATAATATACAATTTACTGTACCTGTGCAGAAATTGAGACTTGTGTTGCTGCAAGAAGACATTCACAAATATGTTACATTATATACAATTTACAGTACCAGTGTAGAAATGGAGACTTGTCTTGCTGCAAGGAGACAAATACTTTTTTTGTCTAAGAAGACAAACATCCTACACCAAATACTAGGGCTCAAACCATGTAGTCTTTCCTCAAATAATTGCAGTAAATGTATATAAAATAAATGTTTAGTTTAAGATTTTATTAGTGAAATGATGAAGGTCAAAATAATAATTAACACTTTTAATCAACCACATGTCATGTTTTTTCTGGCCTATCCTTTCACTCCTTCTGAAAAGCTGATTTTTTTTACTTATGTCTTTGTTGTGTTTATTGTAATCCGAACAATCTTCCAATTTTTCTGAAAAACATATTTTCACTTGAAGCATATATAGTGCTGAATGTGAATAACATACTTCCAACATCGGGCATGATAACCATTAAAGTCACATAAATCTGACACTAGGGCCATCACTCTGGAAGCAACAAATCTATTTGCTAAAACAAAATCAGGGGAGCTATTCCAAGAACTTTATTATGACTTAAATATGTTGCAGCCTAGGATTTAGTATTGCATAAAGCAGAAAAAAGTTTCAGTAAACTGGGAAACAATGTATATTTTCTGTAAACATTTTCAGTACCCAGAGATTTTTTTTGCCTAAAATTTTAGCCTAATATCGGCATTTTCCCCATGAGAAATAGACGATTCCCCCCACACCCACCACCCCAAATATATATCAACCCCCAAATATTTCAATATCATATGCATAAACCATATTTATTGTGAAAAGAAAACACCACAAGACAAAAAAAATCTATTGATGGCATTTTCTTTTGATCCAATGAATGCTGACTGTCTACTGTATCCAGATACCAGGATTTAGTAAAGCGATCAGTGTGATCAGAAAACTTGTCTACTGCAAGTGTTTTGGTAACGAAGCAAAATGTTGCATAATTCATGAATCTACATGTACATGAAAAAACTGCATGAAAAAGATGCAAGCGGACAACAGACTATAGATACATTCATAAAGAATTTCATATTTTTATAATAAGCTGTTTTGAAAATTTTCCCAATATTAAGACTTTACATGTTTTTTTTCCCAATTTGAAAGCCACAGGACATTTTTAAAAAAGCAAAAAAAAAATCACTGGTGGTACCCTATCGCAACTGAAAGCTGCATCTGCAAGCTAAATCAAAAACTATATGTGAGGCCGAATGTTAACTGTCTTAGCAATGAGAATTTCTTTTAAGGATCTTTGTAGATTTATTTCCTTCAAGAAACATCAACCGTGTAATCTTGTATCATATTGGAAGGTTAAGTATCAATTTTGAGTTCTGTGTATAATTCATTAGGTGAAAGTAGTTGTGAATGCATATATTCATTGCTACTATATAACTCACTGACTATAAAGCACAAGTTTACATCGGTCACAGGTTGATGGTGGTATCCGACAGTTTGCCTACATCAAAGTCACATAACAATACTTTACCACTACTTTGGGGAATAAGGGCAATCATTGCTACATAAACTCATACTTAAGTATAAGTAAAGTCGACTTTGAACACCGACTTTATTGTAAGAGAGTACAAATCGCGATAAAAACACTCAAAATAGTTCAATTATTCCAAGTCTATAAATATCCACGATTGTGATCTCTACTAAAAATAGATACCAATGTCAGAGCGGATAATGCGGCTGATTATATAACGTAATCTCAAAAGTGAGTTGTCACATGGTTTTTCTAGTTAAAAATAGCTATCTCTGCAGCATGGCTCAGTAGAGCAAATACCTGTTTCCAATGAGAAATGAAGAATTATGTTTCACTGTTTACGCTGATCTAGGGAATCGGTAAGCAGCATTTTTCAAGATCTTTTCACGTAACAATGACCTATTTGTTGTTGTTTTTTTGAGGATAATTATTTTGGTCCATATTGAGTTCAGATACCACCTTTAAAACCACTATTTTTCTGACTGTTTACAAAATACCTGGGGGAATCACCTATTTTCACCACAGCTCAATGACACATCAAAAGGTCATGTGACTTACATACAGATACACAACAAAATGACAGTAGTGACAGTCCAAGTAAGGTTTGTACCGACAACAATTCAGTAACAATCATCAAGTGTTGATCCCAATACACTTTGGGAAAACCGTGCGGAATCTACATGGTATTATAAGGCTATGAAGCCTTGAAATAAAAACACTTTGTGTAACAAAGAAATTGTAATAAAACAGATTATTTACCATGGCTTACATGCTGACATAAGTTTAGTCATAAAAAACATTTTATTTTAACCCGTTCACTCATGCGTTGAACATTTTACATCTTTGTGAAGCAATCACAGTAGAATCAGCATTACTTAGGGTTTATTTGTAGACTGGTTTGAACACAGATTCACTATTAAATGATGAAACAAACATGTGTTAGAAATACTTTGAAATGTTTTAAACAAAATAAAAAAAAGGTAAAGTTTCAATATACGTGTATTATAATTGAAAGGGTTAATATGATGAACATCTGTACACGGCCTTTAACTACCTCAGATAAAAGTTACACCGACAATTCTTTGACCAAACTCTTATATTGTTAAATTTATTAAATAGCCAATTTTAGGTTCTAATATTATCTCACCATATGTTTATGCACAGGTTACGTGCTATACTTACAAACACAGGTTACATGCTGTATTTACAAACACAGGTTACATGCTGTATTTACAAAATGCATGAAGAAGTGCAGATCCTGATCAGACCAATGGGAACTGTCTAACCTGGATGTTTCCTATTTGCCAATGTCTGATTAATATCTGTTTAGTTAAGGACTGAAGAGCAGGTCCTCCTGGCATCATTTATCAAGTAAGCATACATAATATAAAGAACTGTTTCAGTAAATGACATTTAAAGTAAAAAAAATCCATTCAGCTTAAAATCTTATGTTCTTTTTTCCAAAATGAATCTTAATTTATGCCAGACATTGCTGACTATTTATTGCATATTTCATAGATGTACATCTGAATTCATGTCTACAAATGTGTCATTTCAGGGGACTAACCCACAGTAGTGTCATAATTTACAAATGGTCATGGTCAGCTATGCTTCAAAGCCACTTTGTGACTGAAAAATAACATAAAAGTTTAATATGTATTACCTAAGATGCACTTAATTTTTCATTTTGAAAAATAATTGATGTGTTCAAAAATAACACCAGAACTATTGTCAAATACAGTATTATTATATTAAGTTCTTAAAATAATGAGCCACAGACCTGGTTACTTAACATGCATAAAAAAACCTTACATTGCTCCTGTATTTCTGACTTCTTGGTTCTACACATACTCCACGTATTATTAGTAAACCTAACTCTGTTGGGAGCTGTCTGATAGGAGTCAGCCACTGACTCCCTAACTGTGTGTATAACCTTTGTGTTCAGCAGCTAATTGTAAACAGAACAACATGAAAGGTTAGTATGAAAATTCTTCATATGTCTCGGACTATTGTATCTGATGGACAGGATTGTCTACACATTGTATTAACCTTTCTCTCTAGATGTAGCTGAAAGAACAAATATAACCTTAATAGGATTAAGATTATTCTAGCATACCTACCATATATTGTATACAGTTGGGTAGAGCCACTCATATGTCTGATCATAGAACAGCTGCCACTGGTGGGACAGTTCTGTAAAGATGAGAGTATCACCCAGGTAACCAGTCACCTGAGTCACTACTGGTAGCCCCCAAATAAAATCATACACACTGTGAACCTTTCCATATGCTGTTTCTGCGCTTCTGGAGATATTGTGATCTTTTACAGTCTGCACTATTTGCAAAAAACTCCTCGAGATATCTGCCCATTGATAATTCCACATCTTGACCTACTGGCTTCTTTAGGCTTATTATGTTTGCAAATACTTAATGTTATGAAACTGTAAGCAAATGTCTAAGATCAAACACAAAGATCTTACACAAGACTCAAAACTGTCTTGTTTACAAGTTTAACAAACTGCAGGCATTCTCAGTCATAGAAAACTAACAATGACAAAAACAGATAGACCTTTGTCCCCAATTCTCTGTATTTCCTCAGGTTACAATTCCACTTTTTCCCATCACAAAACAATGGTGCAGATTTACTGGTGTGAAACTTGTTAAACCATGTAGCAGTCTTAAAGAGTGCACATAATTGATCAAACCAGGAAAGAAATATGCTGCAGTATAACATACAATGGCATACAATCATGTGTATACAGTCTGTCAAGTGAAGGGACAACAGTTGTTTACAGTCGTGGTGGTGGTGGTGGGGTTGTTCCCCCCACAATCCTCTTGTTTATCTTCTTACACAGTCTCAACAAGATAAAGCTGGTGGGTGCAGTAATGCATGACATGAACACTCAAAGAAATGAGGGAAGCCCTGTATTTGAAAGTAATCCATCAACCAAGTGTATCCAGGCTATACAATTATACATCCCTCACTGCACAGGCAAACATGACCCACTTTCAGAATACACCACCAATGTCTGAAAACAATAATATTGTAACACCAAGTTTAGTTTTATTTCCAAAACTGCTGCAATTTATGTAGCCCTTATGGTGGTAGACTCTTATAAACTGAACAGAAACACTATAGTCACACACAATCCACTGACAATGCTGGTCAAATGGTTAAATGTTTCCTTCTACTAAAGTGGTAAACAAAGCTGACCTACTTTTCCATGTGCCTAGGAACAAATAATCAATACAGTTAGGATTAACACACTGTGGCAGATTGCACACAAAAGAAATCATTAACATTTAATACACAAAACCTCTCCCTCCAATGTATAATTAATGGCAGAGGAAAGCCAATAAAACAATCTCCCAAAATAACATCTCCATATGTAGCAAACAAACTTGAATCTCCATTTCACTGATGTATATTTTCCTTACAGGTTGTGTGTAGCATGGATGTGTATTGGCCTACACACAGTACAGCATGCAGGTGTGTTTTATGTTCAGGTAGTATGAGGCAGTGTACTTCTTCACAAGGGTTACCTGATCATGGCTGTGAATTCATAATTTAGTGGGATGGGATTTGCCGGCATGTTTTTGCCGAACCTGTGCAGCGACATTTCTATCATTATAGCACAGGGGCACTTATGAGGTGCCCAGGGACTGAACTCACAACTCAGTACCTCATCTTAATAACAACCAGTCTCTGTATTTATATTGACTATCTATGTTTCTCTCTATCTCTCCCTCCTAACCACCACTCTCCCTCCTTCCCCTTTCTCTCCTTTCTAAACCTGCCACTATCCATCCCTCCTCTCTTTTATCCCATCTCTCTATAACCCCCTCTTTCATCTCTTTCATTCTCTCTCTCCCTCCTTTCTCTTTTTTCCTTCTTACACATCTTTCTTATTCTCTTTCTAACTCTCTACTTCCAACCTCACTCCTTCCCATCTCTACCTCATTCTCTCTCAATCTTTCCCACCATACTAATGCACCTCTCAATCGTCTCTCTCTCCCTCTTAATGACCCCCCCCTCCACCCCGCCTCTCTCTCCTTCCCTCCTTCCTAACCCTCCCCTTATCCTTTGTCTCTCACTCCAAAATCCCTCTCTCATCTCCTTTGCTCTTTCAATCTCTACTTTTATTCTCTCTATCCCTCGCCCTCTTTCCAACCCCACTCCTTCATCTACCTCTCTCTGTGACCCTGCCTCTATCACTCTCCCCCCATACCAATCACCCCTTTCCCTCCATACCAATCACCCCTCTTCCTCCTTTTTCTTGTTCCATCCTAACCCCACCACTCCTCTCTATCCACCATCTGTCTCTCTCTCTGTCTGTGTGTGTTGTCTTTCTCTCTCTCTTTCTTTCTCTCTCTTTCTTTCTCTCTCTCTCTCTCTCACTATTTCTCTATTTCTTGCCTAAACTTCATCAATGACAGTTCAGATCCTGTTACATACATCAACAATCAACCACCATTAACAAGTTTTGTGTATCATATCCTTTACCTTTGTTTTTAGTCTAAAACTTATAAGATTCTTAGTTAAGTGCTTATCTCTGGGCTTAATTTCAAAAATGATAAAACTTATGCCAAAACATGTAAATCCTGCTCAGCCAGCTCAGGCCAGAAAGTGATCATACTCTGCACTATTTGCTGCTGAATGTCTAGCAATATTATTTTGTTACCTTTCTACCTTTCTGCAGTTGGTAGCAATGGATTTATTTTGTTTTGTACTGCTTTTAAATATAAAATGATACAAATTATGCAGTATATCTCAAGACCAGGTGAAGCTGGCTGGATCTAGATCTACACTGCATGCCTGTACAGCAAGAAAGAAGGTTATACAGTTTTTCTGACATATATTAAGAATTTGAGCCATCAAACTTACAAATTTCAGTAAAAAGGATCCTTGAAAAAATCGACTAAACATTAATTTCTTAACATGATTACAGTTATTAGCAATACACAATCATAATTTTTTGCTTACAACTATGATCTTCATTATTTGCTTAAGACTGAACTATAATTATTATTCCACATACAAAAGTACCTGGCTGATCAGGAACTACACTAATGTGCTAATTCTGAGCCATAATTGAATCTATGTATGCAATTTATGTGTATTTTGCGACTGTTTTTTATAAGCTGCTTAAACATATCCAATCAGTATGTATAAAAAACAGAAGGATGAGTTTGAAAGTATATAACAAAGGATATTTGATAAATTTTTGGCTCCTTTTTGAAAATAAACTTGATGGTTCTTGTTTCAAAGAATGCCTCGTTTTTGTTTTTTTTAAAGAAATATATGCATAGAAATTAGGGATGTTAATGAATATTCGAATATTAAGTCAAGTCAATATCTATTCGATTAGAGATCTTGGGATTCAAATATTTTATCCTTCTTATTTCACTTTTGTTAACAAATTGCCATCTGGTTAACAGAATGAAATCACGTCACCGAGCACAGCCCCTTCTCTGCCCCCTCTCCCACTGAGATCCAGTTACATTACCATACAGCTGTGGAAACAGTTGCCAACATACAATAGCACCAAATGTAAGTTCAATGCTGTGGCATTTAGTTACAGCAATTACGCAATACTGACTCTACCCAGCTTTGGACCTTTAAGGTGACAAATTAGTAAAGCGTTAATTATACTGGGCTTTGCAGGTTATCAAAGCCTTGATTGGTTACTGTAAAGTTTTGTCATAAGAGTTTAAATGTTAATAATAATAACAATAATTGTTAAGGAACAATGACGTTGTTTACACATTTACTAGCATTCTTCATTGACAGTACTCTCTTGCAAATTAACCCAGACCAAGTAAAGAAACACCCTGTCTGGTCCTTCACTATAAACAGGAAAATGGAGAATTGATAACATTGCCGTTTGTATTTCAAACGAAGAAATTGTCATTTTAAAATGAAATGCTATGTAAAATCATAAATCTACCGCTGCTTCTACATTCAGTAAGACTACCAATGCCAATTATGGCCAGAAATAAAACAATGCAAAAACACACTAAATGTAATGTAAAATTATTGTGTAATTTACCACTATGATATAAATTCATTCTGAATATTCGAATATGATTCGAAATGTGTAACGAATATTCGAGTATTATTTTAGGATTTGATTTACATCCCTGTAGAAACTGAACAAAAATTGGTACATCTTAAATAAAATTAACAAGAGCACCACAAGCAAAATATGCCCATCAATTGAGCAATTTGAAACAAACTGCTGCGTACTCTTGTGCAATGCAGTATGGCAAAGTTTTGGACTGCACTCTGGCTTATTGCAAGAAAAACTGAAATTAAAGTAGAATTAGATAAAAAAAAATCTTTAAAAAAAATCTTTAATCTGTCAAACTGATTTGCACTGTTATGCATTGCACTCTGGCATTATTGTGCACTGCAATCGGGGTAATTGAGAAAAAAAGTCAAAGGGGAATCCCTCAAATATCAAAACATTTACATGAGAGTATTTGTGGCATTTGTGCAGAAAGGGGCATTACTCAAAAATAAGAAGAGGAGAGTGACGATTCTTGTGCACTGCAATCTGTTTCAATAACATCTATCCACCTATGAAGTTTCAAGTTTATAGCTTTGATTATGTGGTCCAGACAAACATAAAGAACAAAGTTTCAAATCAATAGCTTTGATAACAAGGGAGTAATGCTCCTGACAAGAATGGGAAATAACTCCAAAATCATGAAGCACAGAGTTACGGTTCCTAGGCATTGCACTTTGTCTCAATAAGGCCTATCTATGTATCAAGTTTCAAGTCAATAGCTTTAATAATGTAGGAGTTTTGCTCCAAACAAGAAAATTAAACAAAGGGCAATAACCCCAACATCATGAAGTGCAGAGTAATGTTTTTTGTGTGCATTGCACTCCGTCTCAATGAGAATTATCTATGTATGAAGTTTCAAGTTAATAGCTTTGATAGTGTTGGAGTTATGCTCCGGACAAACATCTGAATGCTGCCCACCTGTCTTCAGATAACTGCAATACTGTGGGTGGGATGATAAACCCAACATACAAACAAACTGAATTAAACAGATGATAGGATAGAATACTAGGTTACTGTTGAACAAAGAAAATGTTTTCACACTTTAAATGACAAAACTAAATCGCTCAGCAAGCTTCGCAATTTAGATTTTAGCCCTGTGTGATAACATGTTCTTTATTCAACACTTATCTAGTACATGTATTCTCTGTATTTGTAGAGAAATATTTCAACATTTGGATAACTGCTGTACACTTTGGAGAACTTGTTCATGAAGAATGATGCTTGATAAGGACTTAGATACACCAAACTAAATTTTTAAGAGCTCGGATGGATACATTTTGCTGAGAGGGTCCAAAAAGGCAGTGTCTGTTTTCAACTTGATCAAAAATGAATTTCGAGATTATTTAACAGAAAAGTTTTCACTCATTCAAATGTGCTGACAAATCATAGAATGACACACAAGTCTAATTCAACTGACACACTTACAGTTCCAATCTGAATGCTCAACCTAGATTTTTTTCAAAAACCAATCTCACATTCTGGAGCAAAAACTTCATTTCTCTTAAGAGTCTGTTCATCATAATCTACAGCCCTATTTAAGATAGAATATTTAAGGTGGAAGATACCTGTTACTGGGTCTTAAGTTACACAAATGTTTCTCACAAGTATGAATTGTTTTAATGTTATCAGTGGCATGTTCTGTGTGTTGTTATAATAGTTAAGTTGTGGTTCTGCCCAGACATTTGTTTGGGGTCTTTCTCCACTAAAATAGATATTGTTATAATGATCATAATTAGGCAGTGGGGTGTTTTTCAAAAACAAACAATAATTAAAGGCTAACTATATATCTATGAAAACTTTTTTTTACATTTTATCATGTACAAAAACGTTTTAAATTGAATGCTTGTGTACATGCGAATGGGTACATTGATGAAATGGAAATTGTCGCCCTTGTTAGTTGATATCCGAGGTATTCCAAAGAGTAGGTAGGTACTTTTAGTTGGAATTCTTGGACTTTATCGCCTGTTCTTTTGTAGACATTGCAATTACAAACAGTGAAATGTCTTACTTTTGCATAAATACAAGTTTAAAAAACATTTAAATACTTATGTATTTGCATGTTTTTGCAAAAGCTGCTAGTGGTACATTCTCATTAACTGCTTGTATGGTAAATATTTACCGCCATGTGTATTACATAATCTCCATCAATGTATTGTCTTGTGGGAGACAGGGAAGACTGGACTTACACAAATATGCAGCCTTGTTAAATTAAGTTGTTGTAATTATTATTATTATTATTGTCTACACATCTAAAAGCATAAATTATGTTAATTTTTTGTGCCTTTTTTCAATTCATGACAGCGAACAGAGCCTTGCTGACAGCAAAAGTAAGCACTTGTATTAAATATGATTTAACAATTACTTAGTTTCCAGTGACAAATCTACTGATTCTTCTAGGACTTCATCACACATATCATAACTGCTTTTTATTACATGTTAACATTCTCTACGAACACTGAATCTTTGTTTATTTTTTACACTAATCTTACATGAAAGTGGAAGACACACTGTATAAGAAATAACAGTAACAAGTCAGTATTGGCAGCCATCTTGGGGACAATGGCCATGTTAGATTTGCTGCCACCTTAAGCTTATTTATTTATGCTTTGGCCTTACATATTATTGTTTATTGCTTTAGACATATTTCAGTTACAATGGACATGGAGAGGAAGACAATAAATTTCCATAGAAGCACTACGAGGAACAAACTGTAAGTTATACTTCAGCATCTTGAAAATAAGCAGCCATCTTGAATTGTCATGGTACCTAAATAATAATCTATGTTGTAATGTATTGTAATGTATTTCTTTTTTTACAAACATTGTAATCATTGTGTACACTAATGTCTGAAATAAGTGTTTGTGAGATGATATAAAATTAGTGTTTTAATGTGATTCTCCTTTAAGTTTTAACATGAGACATGGCAAAAGTTTTACTATTTTTACTACATAATCTGATTTGGAAGGCAAAAATCTGCCATATTGTAAAATGTCAGCAATCTTGGATTTAGAGGAGGCTAACAATGTTTTTAACTTAACATGTCTTGCTCTTGCAAAAATTCATGCTTGCATCAGTGTCTGCTCACGCATTTGACTCTTGCTTAATCAAGAAAAGCTTTTATCCCACCATCTCTGTAAATATCAGGTTGATATAACCCATGTGATAAAGATGAGCTTTATCAACCTATATTCCCGCACCTGCTCTAAGCCAGACTACTTTTTTTTAGACGAAACGATCAGGAATGTTTACTTGAACGAAACTCGTTTATCGAGTAATTATGTTTGTGACAACCTTAAAAAATTCCATAATATAAAGATTAGTTAAATAGAACAAGGGATGTACGAGGTTTCGATCTCTGTCTTGCAGGATTGAAATTTAAGTAGCGGCGTCTTAACCGACTGAACTAACCAGACAGTTAATTGCTTACATCTGAAGTTCTATTTAACAATTATATAAAAAAATTGTAAAAAAAAAAGTATATATATATACATGCATATACAATAATGTTATACAGGCACATGCTTAAAACTGTTTAGGAAAAGTAATAAAATCAATAAAAGTACACATTTGTAGTCTGCAAAAGTAAAAACAACTGTCAAAATGTCAGAATATGCGAGTCTTTGTTGTTTAGATGTTATTTGATGTGAATTGAAAGAATGTGATGAAGAATCGTGTGAAAAACTAAGGAGTATTGTAGAGATGAGTTACGAATATTTCGAGGCAAAATTTGGCATTAGTCTTATCATTTTTGAGAAGGAAATTGATCTTGAATCTGTGACTGTCTCAGAAAGCAGCAATCAGTTGCCTAATCCGAGACAGAACCTGATGATCAAATGTTGTTACATGATGAACATTCAAATGCTTCAGATAGAGCTCAATCTTTAGTAGAACCAAATACAGCTGACTGCACGGATCTGGACAAATGTGCTAATAAATCACAGATTCTCGACTTAAACATGAACTCCAGCACACCACCTCCAATCCCAACATTTCTCCAAATTTCGCAAGTCACCCTGTCAAAAATGCAACGAAGATTGGATCAAAACTGTAGCCTGAAGAGTATTTACAAGCAAATTGTTAATGCCATGAGGATCAGAAAAGTTCACCTTGGGCTAAAAAGAGGAGGGTGCTGGTTAAAGACTGTTTTTGTTGATGAAGGGACAGGGCACTGAAAATACGGGATGCTTGTAAATACTACCAGACAATGGTAAAAGACAGGGTGTTTGTAAAAAAAAAAGCAAAGGCAATGGTAAAAGATACTGACTGAGGATGCTGGTTAAGATGACAGGGCAAAAGTAAAACATGATGCTTATAAAAGGGGGCAGGGTGCTGGTAAAAAGACAGGGTGCCTGTAAAGTGGGCAGGATGCAGGTAAAAAACAGGGTGCCTGTAAAATGGGCAGGATGCAGGTAAAAAGACAGGGTGCCTGTAACGTGGGCAGGATGCAAGTAAAAAAGACAGGGTGCCTGTAAAGTGGGCAGGATGCAGGTAAAAAGACAGGGTGCTTGTAAAGTGGGTAGGGTGCTGGTAAAAGACAGGGTGCTTGTCAAAGACAGGGTGCTTGTAAAGTGGACAGGATGCTTGTAAAGTGGGTAGGGTGCTGGAAAAAGACAGGGTGCTTGTAAAAGACAGGGTGCTTGTAAAGTGGGTAAGGTGCTGGTAAAAGACAGGGTGCTTGTCAAAGACAGGGTGCTTGTAAAAAAGGCAGGGTGCTGGTAAAAGACAGGGTGCTTGTAAAAAAAGGCAAAGGCAATGGTAAAAGATACTGACTGAGGGTGCTGGTTAAGATGACGGGGCAAAAGTAAAACATGATGCTTGTAAAAAGGGCAGGGTGCTGGTAAAAAAACAGGGTGCTTGTAAAGTGGGCAGGATGCAGGTAAAAGACAAGGTAGTTGTAAAAAGGGCAGGCTGTTAGTAAAAAGATGGTGTGCTTGTAAAGTGGGTAGGGTGCTGGTAAAAGACAGGGTGCTTGTCAAAGACAGGGTGCTTGTAAAGTGGACAGGATGCTTGTAAAGTGGGTAGGGTGCTGGAAAAAGACAGGGTGCTTGTAAAAGACAGGGTGCTTGTAAAGTGGGTAAGGTGCTGGTAAAAGACAGGGTGCTTGTCAAAGACAGGGTGCTTGTAAAAAAGGCAGGGTGCTGGTAAAAGACAGGGTGCTTGTAAAAAAAGGCAAAGGCAATGGTAAAAGATACTGACTGAGGGTGCTGGTTAAGATGACGGGGCAAAAGTAAAACATGATGCTTGTAAAAAGGGCAGGGTGCTGGTAAAAAAACAGGGTGCTTGTAAAGTGGGCAGGATGCAGGTAAAAGACAAGGTAGTTGTAAAAAGGGCAGGCTGTTAGTAAAAAGATGGTGTGCTTGTAAAGTGGGTAGGGTGCTGGTAAAAGACAGGGTGCTTGTCAAAGACAGGGTGCTTGTAAAGTGGACAGGATGCTTGTAAAGTGGGTAGGGTGCTGGAAAAAGACAGGGTGCTTGTAAAAGACAGGGTGCTTGTAAAGTGGGTAAGGTGCTGGTAAAAGACAGGGTGCTTGTAAAAAAAGGCAAAGGCAATGGTAAAAGATACTGACTGAGGGTGCTGGTTAAGATGACGGGGCAAAAGTAAAACATAATGCTTGTAAAAAGGGCAGGGTGCTGGTAAAAAAAACAGGGTGCTTGTAAAGTGGGCAGGATGCAGGTAAAAGACAAGGTAGTTGTAAAAAGGGCAGGCTGTTAGTAAAAAGATGGTGTGCTTGTAAAAAGGGCATGGTGCTGGTAAAAGACAGTGTGCATGTAAAAAAGGCAGTGTGGTTCACTGCCAGGGGAAGGGGCCCATGCCCTAGAATTCTAGGGAAAATAGAATTATTTCTTCTGTAAAGGGGGTGAAAAAAAATTTGATGGAAACTTACTTTTTGGGGAAAACTGCATGATTTTAAAGAATTTTTCGAAGGGGAAGGCAGGTTTTTTTTTCCTTAACAAACTGACGCAGATGGTTGGCCAGGGTTCCCACAAAGATGAGAAATAAAAATTCCCTGACTTTCCCCTGACCAAAACCATTTTCCCCTGACCAGTAACAGTGTCTAGTTTGCACAATCTTTGAGCACTTAATGTATTTTTTTTATATGTTGGCCTCCTCCTCCCCATGTTGGCCTCCTCCTCCCCATATTAGCAGGCTGAACAGTGACCTTCTATGAAAAAAGGGCAAATGTAGGGCTCAACTTTTTTAAATAGTAGGGCAAAAGTAGGGGGTTTTGCTGCTCACAGGAAGGGATAAGAGGGCTCTTTTCTTATGTTTATATAAACAAATCAGGTAAAGAATCAACATTTTCAGGGGGTGCGTCAGGGGCAAAAATGGGAAATTTAACATGATTTATGGTTTAGGCATTATTTGAAGAAAGTTTAAATGTACTAAAATATACATTGCTGGTAGCAGTTAGACAATTTTTATTAAGAAATACATTTTATGTTAAAAAAATCATTGTAAAAAAACATGTTTAAAGTGTTCTTTATCTAATTTGACAACATGGCACCCCAAAAAGTAGGGATAGTAGAGCTGTTTTTTTAAAAAGTAGGGAAAAGTAGGGCTCTGGATAAAACATAACGAAAAGTAAGGCCCGCTGGTCAACCTGTAATAGCCAACCTTTTTCCTCCCATTCTTTATTTTAAATTATCAAAGATACAAAAAACATGCAATTGTCATTAACTACATGAATTTTCAATTAGTATGCTTACACTCAATATCCAAAATGAAAAGTATTTGATAACACATATCATCCTCAAAGATGTTACATTCTTAAACAAACATTAGACAATGACTAAAACAGGCACACCTTTGACTTGAATATGTATTAGTAATCAATGAAACAAATAAAATTGAAAAAAAAAAAAAAAAAAGACAGGTAATGAAGTAGCTACATTAAAAGCAAAATGCAGGTAAAAGCTATTAATAGTAGTATATAGCAGAGATTATATAAAACTAGCTATGGCAGTTAATTATCTCAAAGCTATGGTTACATGCTTGCATACAAAAGCACTTCACAGCACTAATGATGATAAGCATTTAATCAAAGTCCACTAAGTGGTTTCTCAATATCTTTACTGGTTTCTTCGATTCTCTATTCTTTATTTCTTTGACCTTGCTCCTGAAGGCATTGGACTTCACAAGCAAGTCCATTTTCATCTTTTTTAAGCGTCCTCTGCCAGATTATCAGCTTCTTTCACAAGAACATTGACACTGCTCTCAAGCTTAGTTTTCCTTGACTTCAAAGAATCAATTTCACTTCAAAGCTTATCTTTTTTATCTGCTCAGCACTTAAGGCGTCTTCCTCTAGAAAATTTTTTTCCATCTAAACTCATTTTTCCTCCTAATAAAGTGTAAATTTTTTATCAAAAAGTAAATAAAATGCTTTATTTTTATTTTAGTTTTAATCTGTTCATCAAAAATCTGCACATTTTTATGAACTTATGTATAGAAACTATGTATGTATGATACCGAGTATAATATTTGACAATGTTACTAAATATAGACTGGCTATGTCACGGAAATTGTATCCTAGCTTTCGACGCGTGCTATTAGTAATAATAGAAACCAATTTTGATAGGGAAAGCCAGACAAGTGTTTGTTTATTTCCATCTATTGTCAATGACTCATATTCCACCATATCTCACAATTGGAAAAATTACAACTACAAAAATCTATCCGATTGCATAAATTCAAAACAAACTGAAAGGTTTTTTTAAGACACTGTCTCCTAGTAAGCAGGGTAGGAAAGATCTCGACAATCAATCGGATGTGATCAAAATTCCTGATAAAAATGAAACCAAAACTAGCGAAAGTAGGCAATCTACATCAGGCAACACTGCATTAGTTACTCACTCCCCAATAGTAACTGAAAGTTCCAAATCAAAAGAAAAAAAACAGACAGTCGTCCTTTCAACCAACAAATGTATGAATCAAGATATACTTGGCAATGTCATAGTTCGTTAAAAATATTCAATATGAGTGAATATTGTGAACTGTTTGCATCAAGAAATGATGTTAATGTGACCTTTGTTTCATGTGGTTAGGTGATAATCCTTCAAAGAGACAATAACAGTAAAAGGCATAAGGCATCTGCTGAAAAATACACCAATGTTAGGTTATATGTCTCTGTTATCCAAACAGCTGCAGAAAACAAAAAGACTTGCCTCTTTAGGTTTACCCTAACCCTAATAGACAAGTCTACTTCAGGACTAGTTAATGAAAGCTAAAGTAATATAAAGAAATATATAATTAAGTGAATTTTCCCCAATTTTGTACTTTTCACGCAATTTTCCCCCTTTTGACCAGCGTCTAGCGTCTTCCCCTGTTCCTAAAATTAACACCTGGATGGCGCCTGTAAACAGTTTCTACAAAAGAAGGAAAAAAAGCTCTGACAGGTTACACTTAAATAATAAACAACTTACTTGCTCCATGTCTTTGCTGAGAAGAAAAGGACGAGACCAGTGGCCAGGTACGCAGCAAACCACAGGTCAAATCCTGAAAGAAGGACCCATAGAAATTTTTATACAACAATGAACAACAAACAATTGTCTTCTACAAACACTAGATTGTAACCATGATAAATAAGACCTCATACCAAAAATTGATTGATATAAATTAGGTCAAGAAAAAGGTCCAAAAACACAAGCATCATAAGACAACTATGTTTTAAATTAGTATCACTGGTAGATACTTTGTTATCAGAAGTATTGAGCCCAAAGTACATACTTGTTGTTTGAGACCACATTTAGGACTTTTGTCAAAAGAAAAGATATACATCTATCATACAAAAGATATCTAATTTAGCCACAGATTATTTTGGACAGCTTGCTGGAAGTTGATCTTTTTTTTAATTTTTTATACTTTTATATCAATAGTCATGCACTACCAGCTGATGTTTATTTCTTAATCCATGATTACAATTCTGTTTTGGTTGTTTTAACATTTTATAAAGGAACAATGTTGTTCAAGTAAATAAATGCACGTAAGTATAAATAACTATTATAGGAAATTAACCCTGGGTAAAAGGAGAGCAAGACAAAATAAATATTGTACACCACCAATTTTAATGCTAATTGTTAGCAAGGTCATTCTATTTAATTTGAGTTTATTTTAAGTAATAAACATAATGTTAGGCGCTAGGCAGCAAATGGTAAACACCATGATAAAGCTAGTAGGAGCTAACAAACTGCTGGACCTGACCTGTGTCATCAACTCATAGTTAACAAGAGAATAGTAAAACCCAATGCAACATACGTTTGATGTTCATCTTTGCGATGTAGCCAGTGTCTGACTCAATGATGTAGCAGCTCAGGTTGAAGGGACTGAGATCAAAATCCTCGTTCTGCTTGAACGGCTTTAAGGAGGCCAGAAATTTCTGTAAGAAAGAAACAACAGAGTCAACTTGGTATCTCAAGGCTTGTTTGTGAAAATTCCTGAGACCTAATATTGCATTTTCAGAAAATTAGTTTTTTTTTAATTCTTTTGAAAAAAGTAGAGATGTTAACGAATATTCGAATATCTAAACGGAATCCGAATAGAGATCAAGGGATTCGAAAAATTGATCATTTGTATTCACTTATTAACATTTTTTATTTTAGTAAAAATAATAAAACCCTATTTCTGTTTATTGTTTATTGGGTTTATCGTCCCACCAACAGTATTTCAGTTATCTGGAGACGGTCCTATTTCTGTAGTTGACCGTATTGTCACTAAACGACTGAAGCGAGCTGGCGATGTGTGATCGTGCTTGGTAGAGGGAGAGGGAGTGGGGAGGCTATGATTTCGACCATCTGGTTAACAGTATACAATCTAGATTTTTTTGTCATCTGGCGCGACCACGTTCTGTCTCTCGTGCCACCTAGACCCAGTTACATCACACGCACAGCTGTGATAACACGTTGTCAGTTTACAATAGTACAATAAACACACATGTTAGTTCATGGGGCAATCAATTAATCAAGTTACTTAAGAATGATTCTACTCTCTTCAATCTGGATTGCTGGTATTTATTGTACCACATTATACCATGCATTATTTTTATTACAGTCCACCAGAAATTATTTTATTTTTAATTACACAACAAGATTACTTTTAAAACAAAACTTTAGTTTTACTTTCTTATAACCACTCTACTGCACACGGGTATTTCATTCTTATACAATACCGCGACATCTGTGATTTTCTGCTCGACAATTTCCTCGATGTTATAAGCCTACACGAGGAAAACAATTCTATAGATTCATCAGCATTTAACATTTCAAAATGCGACATCATTAGTATATTTCTATAAGGTTTTCCTCAGCATATTCTTCCGTTTACAAATATAACCTGTCTGTTTGTGGCTAGAGAAATTACATTGGCCTTTTGCAAACATTTTGGGAATGAATGTTAAATACAAAAACACAGTAATTTGTAATTTTATACACGTATGAAATGTATTCATTCTTTCCAAAGAGTCTCTCATATGGGATTGTATGTTTAAAATTATAAATGTGTTATTTTTTAAGACGCTATTGGGCATCTACTATAATTTGGAGTAAGCAAACTATTGAGTGTATTATGCAAAATTCTTAAATTATTTATATATTATATTGTTGAAAAATGTATGCTAAATAAACAACATAATTTCAAGTCATTATTATATTATATATTGCTTTGTTTAACTAAGCGTACATATTTTATAATTGATACCCTTCATTCCATCTGGTAATTCTGACTTACTAATCGCAATCAATAATTGTCACTTGTGTATTTGTAACTAAGTGTCACTAATTGACATTATGGCTTCAGATAAACACCTGACCAATCATCTTTTTACCAGCCAATAACAATTTGACGAATATCCACCCACCAACTAATCAGAATTCACAATTGGTTGTTTACTTGAGCGATTCCCCTAATTAAAACCTGTGCATTGGCCTAATTGTCTCACAGTCGATCCTGTATCACCGGTACCTAGACGTCTAAAAATGCAACAATGGATCACATATTAGATCAGACTTTTTGAATTGACCGAGTTTACTTGCAAGTTATCGATGACCGAGAAAAGCAACACAGCTTCCGGTTCTTCAATATAAACACGATAATGGCACAGTGAAGATGTTGTCATATGTACTTTCATAGTAAAACCATCGTTTTAAAATTTACCACTAGGAATGGGTCATAATTCTATTTGCTCTACTGCATTAAGTTAGGTGAGTAAAGTAAACATTCAAAGAAAACATAAATAAAACACATGTTAAATGTAAGGCCGAATTATTTTCTTATGTGCCACTCTGATGCAAATTTGTTTTGAATATTCAAATATTATTCGAATACATGTAACAAATATTTGAATATCGTTTAAGAATTCGATTTACATCCCTAAAAAAGTCATCTAATTGGAATACCAGATATATAATGATGTTAAAAATAAATGAAGAATAATATGTACTGCAAAAGAACACACAAAAAAAACAGTATTATAAAAGAGAAAAATCCTGTAAAACTGACTGAAGCTATACAATAATATATTTTTGTCTTTGTATTTCTGAATGTTACCTCCCTTATTAACTCTAAACTAGGGTTAAGGGTGAGTATACCTCCCCCAAGCAAGGCAAGTTGGGATTGGGAGAGGTTAATTCAAGGAACTGTTTGATCTGGATCGGCAATGTTGTATATTAGTGAGTCTGTAGTCACAGTTTAAAATATATAAAACAAGCATTTGATAGTATTGCGGGTAATACAGTAGTCCCCTACCGGTCCCTCAAAAAGTTCTTTATTTATCATACGCTCCTGTTTATTGCCATTTATAACTTTTTTGAGGTAATTTTAGTAATCACAGGATACAGATTTTTTGTTGGACAAATGGACAGACAGACAGGGCAAATCTATAGTCTCCTGCCACCCAAACAGTAGTTGGGGTTCACATAATTTTTTTTAATTCACCTGGCCTAAATAATTATTAACTTATCATGACATTTATTTTTGGCCTTTATTTAAGGTATGAGCACCTTAATGCACTATCATTTAAGGTTAGTGCACCTGAATGCGCTATCCCAAACTTCCTGATTTTGCTGCAAGGTCATGCTGTGACCTTGACCTTCAAGGAAGCGACCAAAATGTTGTGCACGACACGTCATCTCAATATGGTGATCATTTCTGTGAAATAGTTGTAAAATCTGACTTCAAATAACCAAGTTATGGGCCGGACACGATTTTGCTGCAAGGTCATTCTGTGACCTTGACCTTCAAGGCATCGACCAAAATGTTGTTCTCGACACGTCATCTCAATATGGTGATCATTTCTGTGAAATAGTTGTAAAATCAAACTTTAAATAACCAAGTTATGGGGTGGACACGACTTTGCTGCAAGGTCATGCTGTGACCTTGACCTTCAAGGTAGCGACCCAAATCTTGCTCGCGACGCGTCATCTCAATATGGTGATTATTTCTGTGAAATAGTTTTAAAATCCGACTTCAAATAATGAAGTTATGGGCCGGACACGATTTTGCTGCAAGGTCATGCTGTGACCTTGACCTTCAAGGAAGCGAATCAAATTTTGCGCGTGCATATTGTACACTTTGCTACCTATTAACATACTAAGTTTCATGCACCTAGCTTAAATAGTTTTTAAGTTATCAAAGGATCCAGATTTTTAGCATACAGACAGACAGACAGACAGACAGACTGACGGACGGAGGGTAAACCTATAGTCCCCTCAGGTGTAAACACCGGTAGGGGACTTATTACAATATTGAAGTATTATGTTAATAGTTAAGCATCAACATGTAAAACAAGTCATTCTACACCATTTCATATTTTAAATGGACATCAACCAATACCAAAAATTCACCTGAAGGATTTCATATCCTGGTTGATTCTTCCTTGTCTTCACAGCATCCACTGACTCCCCATAATAGGTAACCAGTCCACTACTTACATTCCACAGGGTCTCTGTGCGAGATATGTGCAACTGTTTGGAAACAAAATAACAAATAATCTGGTTAATTCCCATATGCAAGCATTCTGCACATGAAATAACCTAAAGAAAGTTCCTATGTATATTTATATTTTTTTTAATTTTGCAAAGTTAATAATGAGGAAATGGATTGGGATTTGCCAGCATTTTTGCCAATACTGTGCAGCAGCATTTCTAACGTTATAGCACAGAGGCACTTATGAGGGGCCCAGAGACTGAACACAGCCGGTCCATTATACTGACACCGACAAGTCAGGCGTTATGCCATCCCCTTAGCCCCGAGCGTTAGGAGGGAAGCCAATACTACCAACTTTGAAGTCTTTGGTTTGACCTGGCCGGGGTTTGAACACACGACCTCCCGATCCGCAAGCTGTCGCTCTACCACCTGAGCTATTTCAGTGGGTTAGTTAATAATGAAGCATAAACAATAAAAAAACTGTTTTATATAATCGTCCTTATGTACATGTTATTTTTTAATGAGGCACATGTTACAAATCTATCATCCCATAACAGGTTTGCACAAAACACCCGTTAATTGGCAGGTAATAAACTGTCAGCACAAATATATCTCATGCATGACATCATAATTATTTGTTGCATAAAATAAAGAATGTTTTGATGGTTCAACCAAAATGCCATAGCTTAGCAGTCTCAATCCCAGATAACAACACTGAAGTGTAACCAGGTCTAAAATCAAGTTTGGGCAGACACCTGTATTAGTACTTACCACTTTGGTGAGTAGTATTAACTAAAAATGTGTAATTTACACTATAACAGTATAAATGGCAAATCAAACATTTAGGACTTACCACAGGGTTAGTCCACATATGGAGATATGATCTCTTCAGACCTTCAAAGCAGAATGTGGCATAGAATTTTTTTATCTCCCTCTCAGGTGACATCTCGTGTAATATTCAAAGCTCTTGCTGTTGAGTTCTGCTGGGTAAAGAAGTAACCTGAAATAATCATTTATTACAAAAAGTTTGTAATTACAAACTTTTAAATACCAAAATAGCAGTCTACAAAAACTTTTCTAGATTGGATCAATTGTATGGCATTGGAAAACATATTGATTGTCTGATTGCTCCAACTGTTCACTAACTACCAATAGTATTACTTTAATGTGAACATTTCTTTGTTTCTAAGATTTTAAAATAGATAATAATTTCATGTTTCATAAGTAATTTACAAACAAATGATTCTGGAAAAAGTAAACTTTATGAAGATGAACTGACAGACTCCAAAACTGGCAGATTGATCTACAAACTGAAGAGACCTTTCCAAAACTGGCGGGTTGATCTACAAACAGAAGAGATCTTCTGAAAACTGGCAGATTGATCTACAAACAGAAGAGATCTTCCGAAAACTGGCAGATTTTAGTCATATTTAGTGTCTGCCAAGCAAAAGTGGCAGCTTACATGACTCTAAACAGTCAAACTTTTTTTTATATATATATGGCCATGTTGCAAAGAAAGACTTGCAAGTGAAAAAAAATTCATATGAAAGAAATGAACTGGATATGACATTCATTAGTAAATTTCTCCACCAGAAACATAATTATTTTCTTAAAGGTGTTATCCGACAGTTTGGACCAAAGATTTTTTTTCTTAAACAACCAAATAAGACTGTTACCTGGAAATGTTCTACAAAATGCTGTTCAATGATGCCCTAGATCTTTGTAAACAGTGAAGCAAAAATCCCCACTCATCATTGCTAACAGGTATTTCCTATCTGAGACACGCTGCAGAGATAGCTATTTTTAACCTAAGAAAACCATGTGACAATTTACATTTGAGAACACATTACATCGTCATCTGGGTTATCTGCTCTGACGTCAAAATCTATTTTTAGCAGAGATCACTATCATGCATATTTATTTATGGATTTAAATGAACATTAAGAGCAATTATTTTCATCACATTTTTTCCTGTCAAACAAATAAGGTAGTGTTCAAATTTGTCTGTACTTAGACATATGTATGATTTTGTGACGACATTATGCCTAAATTTTCCAAAACAGTGGGAAAATATGTTACATGCATTGGACCTTGGCAAACTGTGGGATACCACATTAAAGGGCATTAAAACTAGTTACTTGAGGATATATCTATGTTCATCTGTTGGTCATGTTTCAGCATTTTTACTGAATCCGTTGTTCAGCGCTGTGACATATCATGTATCAGTGTGCTGTAAAACACAAATGAATCTGCAAGGCTTTTTTTCACTGCCAGGGGAAGGGGCCCATGCCCTACATTTTGGGGAAAATAGCATGATTTCTTCCTTAAAACATGATGTACAGTTACTCTTTGGGGGAAAACTGTATGATTTAACATAATTTTTTGGAGGGGAAACACATTTGTCAAATCTGATGGCTTTATGTAGTAATCTGGCATAAAAAATAAAGCAAAGAAATATAATAAAGGCCAAAATTACATGAAACTATCAGAAACTTTAACTATATTTATGTATGTATACAATGTTCAGACACCGTAGAAAATCAAAAGGATGTAAATATGTTATATATCATAAATTTGAACGAATTCTTACATTTTTGTGACTTATAACAACCTTCCAAACACTTTACTTCTGATAAAACAATGATCAAAATGGAACATTGGAGAATACGTGACATTTTAGATCTTTGGGTTTTCCTTGAATCAAACAAACTTGATTTCGGCGCCATTTTGGCATCACCATATAACCTCTAATCGTCAGCGAACGTGTTCGCGATGTAGACAGTGAAAATACGAAACTGTTAATTCTATGGAAGAATAAATGTTTTTGCAAACAAAATACATTGTTGGTCGCACTTGCTTTGCAGAAAATATAGTTATACCAAGTTCATAGACTATTTTGTATGCCTTGATTTACGGTTAAATAGCATTCGGATTATGTCGCCACTGTTCCTAAAGTAGTATTTAAGTGCAAGTTTTCTCTCGTAAACATGTATACCCGACATCCATGTCAGCATTTTATTGATAACAAGAATATCTTTATTCGGAATATTTCCTCGACCAGGTTTTAAATATACGTATATTAGTGTGCCCCCTATAGACTTTCCACTGACGTACAACAGTTGGATTTCTAAGTTTTATTAAATAACTTATCACAGTTTTGTCGTAACTATTAGATTTGTCTGGCATGTGTATCGATCTACCTTTGTCCTGTGTTCTTTCAAATTGTAAGTTATGTTTCTATATATCATAGGGCCATATTTTATTGTAACATACATGTAGGATGTATTCATATTGATATGAAATGTAACTATGTTTTCATGGGTATAAAAACTAAAACGGTTTCGCCTCTTTCAGCTTTCACATGGTTAATCAATCTCGAAAGTCGTAGCGTTACTCAATATTAGGGTAAGGTGGGGCAAATCGCTCCCATCAAAGTATTTTGTTATCATAGTGGTTAATAATAATGGTTAAAGGGCGTTTTAGCTTAACACTACTTTGTATGATAGATCTAGTGTATAACTTTTCTTTTCATCTATTATATTTTTTCTTTAAAGTGAATTTTTTTCTTTTTCTTAAAAGGGGCGTTTAGCCCCACCTTTGGGGTAAAACGCACCTCGGGACGGGGCAAAATGTCCCCCTGGGGCGTTTTGCCTCCTAGGTAGTAAATGATTTATACTGCATGCACTGGTAGTAAAATATTACAACTTTAACCTGGACTGTTATAATACAGATTTATATTTAATCTTATTTGACAAACAACAACACATCTTATTATGACAATTACTGTTAGAAAAGATTTTTGTAGGGAATAACTGCTTATATCTATACAAATCCATTAGTTTATGTCCTGACTATTATATACACTTCTCTCATATATCTCTAATCTTAAACCCGACTTCTTTTCAACTTATAACAATTGCAAATGATAGAAAAAAAATTAACAATGCCAACCTTACAAACAGAACTCAAACATTATTGATTTATGAGTCAATGTAAATGGCAAGATTATTCATCGTCAGATTCACAGTTTGGACACACAAATCTTGCATACCCAGGGGTGCATGCATCGTGAGCCCATTTCAGGCAGGATTGACATTGCACCCACTCTTCCCCACCATGACTAATAGCGAACCATTCGCAACAAATTATGCACTGGCCGTTCCTCGTTTTCGCCGCTACTGTAATGCACAAGCTGCATTCTTCCCCCCCCCCCCCCCTTTCCTTTTTTGTTAGTCTTTACCTTTCCACGTTTTCCCAAATTTTCTTCTTTATTTCGATTACATTTGGTATGTTTCTCTTTTGCTTTAACATTCCTTCCTTTATGCTTCTTTTTTATCCTGCTTGTCCCTCCAACAATTTCTTAAATGGTGAGGAAGTTAGTATTGTTGCAGATTCAACCTTGCGCTTCCTACAGCGTGGTTCTGATAACTTTGGTGATGGAGAAATTTGATGAATAATAGTTTTTATATTGGTTGAGGACTCTGGCACTGGCCTAATTTCGCTGAATGTGTTCATGACATTTGTTTGTAAGGTGGACATGGAAGCACCACTGAATGGCGAATTGAACTCGGGACCGTCGTTGGTGGATGCAGCCATGCTATTAGAAGGCACTGTAGACTGGAGACCATCACTGGTGGATGCAGCCATGCTGTTAGGAAGCACTGTAGACTGTCGTTGGTGTATGCAGCCATGCTGCTAGGAGGCACTGTAGACTGGAGACTGTCGTTGATGGATGCAGCCATGCTGTTTGGAGGTAATGTAGACTGGAGACCGTCACTGGTGGATGCAATCATGCTGTTTGGAGGTAATGTAAACTGGAGACCGTCACTGGTGGATGCAATCATGCTGTTTGGAGGTAATGTAAACTGGAGACCGTCACTGGTGGATGCAGTCATGCTGTTTGGAGGTAATGTAGACTGGAGACCGTCGTTGGAGGATGCAGCCATGCTGTTAGGAGGCACTGTTGACTGGAGAGAGCTCCCGGACCATTCAGCAGTGTATACGCTCCCGGACCATTTAGCAGTATATATACGCTCCCGGACCAGTCAGCAGTGTATACGCTCCCGGACCATTTAGCAGTATATATACGCTCCGGGACCAGTCAGCAGTGTATACGCTCCCGGACCATTTAGCAGTATATATACGCTTCCGGACCAGTCAGCAGTGTATATACATCCCGGACCAGTCAGCAGGGTATACGCTCCCGGACCATTTAGCAGTATATATACGCTCCGGGACCAGTCAGCAGTGTATATACATCCCGGACCAGTCAGCAGGGTATACGCTCCCGGACCATTTAGCAGTATATATACGCTTCCGGACCAGTCAGCAGTGTATATACATCCCGGACCAGTCAGCAGTGTATACGCTCCCGGACCATTTAGCAGTATATATACGCTTCCGGACCAGTCAGCAGTGTATATACATCCCGGACCAGTCAGCAGGGTATACGCTCCCGGACCATTTAGCAGTATATATACGCTTCCGGACCAGTCAGCAGTGTATATACATCCCGGACCAGTCAGCAGTGTATACGCTCCCGGACCATTTAGCAGTATATATACGCTCCCGGACAGTCAGCAGTATATATACGCTCCCGGACCAGTCAGCAGGGTATACGCAGCTGGAAATACTCAGGAACAAAAGACCAATATGCTTGTAGAGGCAACAGAGAGTTCTTCGTGTTGGCTGTGGTGCCACAGAAACAAACCTTACTGGAAACTTGGCATAGAACGTGAAGTGCTTGTCACCGACCCCACTAAAAAGAGGACCTAATGGCCAAGGGATTAAACCGTCATATGGCGGCTGATGCTATGTATATCCATCGTCAACCATCAAAGCGACATTAAAAATCAGATTATATTCTTTATGGGATATAAAAGCTTTCATTAAAATATTGTACACAAGTAATACTCAAATAAATATCGGAGAAACCAATTAAGAAATCACTTCGCACGCACCCAAGTCTTTTTCCTTAAGCCAGGATTTTGTTGGCAGGGTTGCGGTCGCCTGTATGCATATTACGCAGGTACGTCCACGCATTATCCACAAAGAACAAAAACATAAAATATTAAATTAGCAATAAAAATCTTACCCAATTCACCTTTCCGCGAGATCTAAAAATAGATATTACACATTGTGTATTAGCATGGAATTAGCCAATCACATCGCGTTGATTGACACTTTACCTGCGTTGTGCTGATTCTCACTTACACATTGTCCCACAAACAATGATTTTGACAAACGATCAGTTTAAATCTGTTTGAGCCTTTGGTTCAATTTAATAGCAACAGGGTTGTTTGTTGTTTGTGGTTTGCAAGGAATCGTACGTAGCTGTAATCGCTTCTCTGTTTGCATCTTAATTTAGTTTATTGGATGAGGCTTGTCCATTTCTGCATCAAAAGGTAAAATCTCGCTGAAGCCGGCAACAACTTTCTTTCCTAATTTTGTGTCATGAATGCATCATTGGGTGAAACTGTCTTAATTTTCATCTAAACATCTTCATCACAAGCTCTTTGCATTTGGGAGATTCAAAATGAAATATTTTCGCGGATCTGTAAGCTAATCTGTAAGATCTGTCACTTTAAACCAGATTGTTTGTGGGCAAGGGGCGGAGCTTAAACTCTATTTTTAGACTCGCGGAAAGGTGAATTAGATTAAGTAGAGGTAAGGAGTATAATTCTTGCGGCACACTAGCATCCCTATTTCACGACGATATCTGACATAAACTTAAAAGACAATTCGTGACTAATTATTTTTCCTTTTGCTTTTTATCAGACTTATTCTAATCGAACCCATTGTCTATTGAGATTTCTCAAAATATCTTTAATGCAATCTTTGCTTTCACCATTTAATGCCACTTTGCTTGAAGGCACTTAGCGATAAAAATACGTCTGTATAAAACAGTTCATTCATTATCTGGCCTCTTGTCTTTTGCTAGCTTCTCTGCTCGAATTAAAGAAATCCTTCAGGAATAGCAACAATTCTTGCTGAAATATCTAAATGTCTGTAACATAACTTTTTAATTAAAATCTGTTTATATCTTTTCGATACCGGAAACTCAACAGAAGCCACCACGTACGATCTAGAAACACACAGTTTTTTTCTGGGGAGCATGTGGCACAATAATTAAACAAATACACACAAACCCACGCCCAAACCTCGTTATCCGAAACTCTTGTGAAAACTATCTAACTGTACATCTGTCCAGATGTTGTAAACAGCAATGGTTTCAGTTTCCTGTCACCATTTTCATTAAAAGCCGGAATATTAATAATTACGATTTGAGGTTATAAAAACAAAACAAAACATTTTCACGTAAAGGACATTTCAATAATGACGAAATGTACTATCTGAGCACATTAGTATGAATGCAAAATAGACAAGTGTGATATTTAATAACATTGTGTTGCACTTATTATGTTGTATTGTTATGGTAATCTGCCTTGGCTTGGTCTCATGACCCGCGGAAACGAGAGGGAATCCAAGCGGTAAGCAAGGTGACGGAAAGTTCCCATTTGCTCAGATATTGCTCAGTATCAGAAAATACTAACTACAATGCTAAGCATTAGTTGATCACATGTTATAGAGCCGGTTCAGGACTAGCTGCAAAGTCTCTGACAACGTGTTAACCTGTCCATCGAGCAACATCGTAGAGGCGCCGACTTGTAACTGTTCTGACTGCTGAGTCTCTCACCGCGTGGGTTCGTGTCCCGTTCGGGGCAAAGGACTTAACGTGGGAAGGTATTCCAGCGGTCGGTGATATTACCCAGACATTTGGCTGGGTTCTTTTTTCTTTATCAAAATAGCAGGACGTCGCTAAAATGACTATAATTGTATCGCTGCGATGTGTTTAAAAAAGACAACATACGGACAGTTATAAGCGAACACATACGACTTTAGTATGGGAGAATAACAAATGTGGCCCAGTAACTGTTCAACTCTATAAACCCAACATCGTTATCCATGTCAGAAAGCTGCGGGCAGTTTATCTGATGAAGTCATCACTTATTTTGGATACTGCTGGTGATGAAGAAAACATTTGACAGCTAGTTTGAACATGCCTAACACAATGCACGGTGGCGGGTTACTAAGACCAACCAAACAAGAAACTGCTGGACGAATTTAAAAAAGAATTCTGTTAATGAGCCTGGAATAAAACGTCGGAAACTTGTCCCATTTGCAGAGTCTGTTCTAAGTTGAGATTTTGCTCGAGGTCAAATGTTCTGACTCGTAAAATATCTTTCATGCCTCATTTTAACACATGTGCTTCCCCATGAATGCTTCAAATCCAGTTTTGTTAAGAAAGTCAGCATATCGTTGTAACAATCTTTATAATGTAACCTTGTACAAAGCATTATAAAACAGCTAACAAATACAGCGTGTACATGCTTATTAATTGCCGACGTCTTTCAGAAAGCCGCACATTAATTTTATACACACAGCTGATGCTTCCCTATAGGTTTTGTTCGAATACTGTTCAAGTCAGAGAGCTCTTGAAACAAAAGCGAAAAAATGTTCAAGAGAAATTGGAACCCTCCTTTGTTATAAAGTACGTACCAGTACGGTTAATCGTATTATATGCCAGTGCTGTTGTTCATACTTCTTAACTGCCTGGCTTATATAGCAAAGAGGACAGACGGCAACACACTACCAGAGATCGCTAGTTTTAAACAGGGTCTCTCATATGCTACCAATATGCAATCTATTACAGACAAAATCATTACCGTTTTATGCTGTTTCTTGTTTTGATGATAAGTTTCTGTGAGTATACAACTCTACAAAGATATTTGATCTTTATATAAGGTGGGGACACGGACGCGTTCCAGTTCATGACCTTTTTCAACACGATGTGAATAGCTTATTTCCTTCATCGACATTCCGAGAATGACCAGTTTCCTGCTCTGAAGTTGACCACTCTGGTGGTCGAAAGTGTTAAAACCTCGAAACTCGTAAATTTATTCATGGCTTACCTATATTCTCCCTTTTATATCATATTTGTCTTCTGCGTTTTTTGTTTGTTTTTTTTTTGTTTTTTTTTTTGCTGTTGTTTGTTTTGTTTTGATTGTTTTCCCATGTTGTTGTTGTTTTTGTTATGTTTTTAATATCTAGTTTAAACAACAACAACAAAACACTCCTGCTAACTTCGGAAACGTGACGATAGATATTGTGCATATTGTGCATTTTATAGATTTTTTTCCACAAATTTTGAAACCTTATGAACGATGTTATTATTCATGACCGGTAGATGTATGAAATGATATCAACTCTTGCTATACGAATCAACCACAATGAAGAAGATGAATGTATACTATTTGTCAATGTTATGTAGAAGATCTATAGCTTCTTTTTGTTTGGGACAAGAAACATTATACGCAAATATTAAAAATGGCAATTCATTACGTCTTTGATTATCTCTTGTGACCACTTGCTGCTACGCTAAACAGTTTGTTATCGAAGGCATATTATTTTTGCTTTCCCAATAAACTTAATAAAAAGTACAGAAACTATCTTAAACAATTTATTTTCCCCCATGTAATGTATGTCATATAGTACTATAATCGCAACTACAACACGGGACGTAACTCTCAAGACAACCGTCAGCATCTTTTGCAGACGTAAATCAAGGCTGATATTGGAATATCCGCCATTGCTACACATATTCTTGTAACCGCAGGTGATTTAATTCAAATGAATTGTGACTTCTTTATTCCCTGCCCTTACAACTGATATTATACTATATTATAGTATTAACTTTAAGTTTATACGCATGTATTCCATTTACACCACCTTGCAAACATCGTTTGCGAAGTCTGGTTTTCAGGGTTGGGCATAATCAATTAAGTTAAACACAGTTCTCTCCCTTTTATATATATATTTTTTTTTTTGTCGCTTTAATCTTTAATCACTGCCCAGTCCAATTAATTTTGTATGTTACATTTTCTAATATTAACAGTAACCACACAGACAGTAGCATAACTCGTAGTTTGGTTACAGTTGGAATACCGCAGCCCCCCCCAAATTGCAACAAAGTCGTGGATACGACACTGAACCGCAAATTTTTTTATATAAATCGCATTCGTATCCAGAACGGATACAGAAGTTTTGTTGTTTTTTGTTTCTTTGTTGTTGTTTTAAATAGATTTGAATTTTATTGCTATAAATGTTGTTGTCTTGCATAAACATACCAAACAATGACATTAACATGCTTTTTAATAAGTAAAATAAGCACAAGGAAATTGTTTTAGTAAAAGTTACATGAATTAGTTGTCCAGTGAATATTGGCGTCTATTTCTTAAAGCCGCATATGATGACACCGTAAATCTGAAATTTTACTGTCTGCTGTACTCTGTATCTAAGAGTTTGAAACCACCGTAGCGTAAGTAACATAAGAATGCAAATATTGTCACTTGCAAAGAAAACACCTTCTACCAGCTACTGATGTGACAATGTTACACATGCCTAGAGAGAGATCCTAATGCAAACAACTAAATAAAGCTTGCATTTGGCTTGTACACAATACATCGTCGAAACGAACGCGATTTAAATTAAACAAATCATACATACACATATGGAACAAGAACAATTTCAAGTAACAGGTATAGCTCTAGCAACATTTTAAACTTCATTCTAATTTAATTGTGATATTCACCAAAGTTGAATAATAACCGAAATTCAATGCATGAAAATGCCGCACTGCACAGAACAACATGGCGCCATCTATAAGACTTTTTCAGTAACGATTACTTATAGACACCGCGATGAGTGCGGCGGCGATCACGGGATTTGTGACGTTACGGAACCCCGATCATTTTCAGTAGCGTGTGATTTTCCATGCCTTTATTTGGGAAGGTAGTTCAGGTGACTTGCGGATGATGACGATGAGACATATTCCTAGGGTCTTCCTCTGCAATAATAGCTCGACGTCGCTGTTATAGCCAAAATTGTGTCATAGTGACGATTCAGAATAAACATACCTAAACATACCGTCTTTTCCGATGAAATATGCAAACTACTCGAGTGCATGTTCATGTCATCATCTACTCTCATCAAATTTCTAACCGGCCAGTTTCTTATATTCGTTTTTACAACAAGGTAACCATCATTTCATCTTTATCATTAGACATCTTTGGCTATTAAGTAAATTATTTTTAGCGAGTCACAATATCGTACGTTTGTCCAATGCCGACATTCTAAATACATGCATGTTTGCAAGTGCAACTGTACCTCGTCGTTAAAACGAAGTTTTCTTACACGATTTGGTTCATGAAACAAAGGACTTTGAAGATAAAATAGATATCGACGTCAGAGCGGATGATGACATAATGTAATCTCAAAAATAAGTGATCACGTGTTGTGTTTTTGTTGTTGTTTATTAGATAAGAGTTACAAATTTGTGACCAGGTCGATCAGGTGGTCCGTTTTGACCGCTCTCTTACCATAATCGGCTATAGCGTACATAATGATTTTTACCCGTTGCTAATAATGTCTCTTGTACCTTGTCTTAGCTGTATGCGCTGATACACGGATTTTTAAGTGCGCCATTGAGGTGTTATTTAACTGATATCATTTAGCTCTACTTTTGACAGCTTGTTGGGAAACCGGTGACACAGGCGAGATCTTCGTTCATGGGCACAGTATGGCAAGGTTATTTGGCTAAGACATTCAGGAAGATTGAAGAAGCGCTGTATGCTAGTTTGTTACGAGGGAACTGTGTCTGGAGTATGGAAGGAGATATCTGCAAATATTCTAATTACTATTTCTAACTTTCGATACTCGGATTTGACACTTCAAATGTCAATTTGTAAATTGAAACACAGCGCATGCTAAATACCGCTATCTAATTACATCTGAACTTTAATATATCACATGAAAATGTTCACATTTCAACAATACATTTGAACAATTTCACATTTCCCGCATATACAATATACAAATAATAATAATATACATTTTCGCGGGGCGAAAATCACGATTGCATTTTACATTTCTGGAATCTAATTTACAAGTTACTAATCAAGAGGCACAAATCTCTAATGTAAAATGTACACCGCATAACACCAGTTCAACATTAGGACGCAAGGGGCGCTTCTAACACGGGAATGTCCATCTATAAATAGAAACTATCGCTTGAACTTGTCCGCGTTCGTGTTTACTTTCAAGTTGTGAGTTTCTTACCGACAGAATCAGACACATGTATTATTTATTTGTGCTATACAATTTTAGGGATATTATTCTGTACTTAACTGCTGATCATGATATGACTACGTATATAGGCCTATGTTTGTGATTATAGAATATCAAGTGATTATTCAATGTTAGTGGCAGATTAAGAAAAATGCGTGATAGATGCATTTATAATTATTCGTGTCATGTAGACATGCACAAATAAAAGTTGATCCATATTTACACGTCTCTACCTTGTCCTCAAACTGTATGAATCTGTTCAAATGCTGTTCGTATATTTTTATCTCTTAGGTCTCAGGTCCTACCCCCACCCCTTTCAACCTCTATGGTCCCACCCTCTTTCATTTAACTGCATATATCCTGATTTGACCGATAGATCCGAGCTGGCAAAATTCCTTTAATGGTACACAGTATTGGGTTCGAACCCAAGACCTCCTCCGTAATTAGTGGCTCTACCACCCGACCTACCTGGGCAGAGAGCTTTTAACCTGCCTTATTTTTAGCCAGGTATCAACTAGACAGAACCGCCAGTACCTAGCATACTCCTGCGCCACAGGATGTTCTGATGAATTGATTCTGACGCCACTAAAAAGGCTGGAAAATCCCATTGCCGAGGGCGGGGGTCGAATCCAGGACCTCCTGCTCTTGAGGTTGGTGCTCTAGCAACTGAGCTACATGGATACCTGCCTCTGGGGAAAGCATTCTAACTACATCAAGTACTCCTGTTGATGTATTTCAATTCCAATGCATTGTAAAAATATCCGCATGTGAATGAGTAGATCTATGTTTTTCTGGAAACGTCCGATACGTATATTAAATTGGATTGAATGTAGTTTTAAGAAAACAAAGACTTATATGGTAAAATTACTTGCAGAATTTTAATATATACATTAATAACTACTTTTGGCAAAAGATAACGCGTTCAATTTGACGACAAATAACGTTGGCTGTTTTCTATTGTATCTCCCTTGAAGAATCATTTATGATTCCGTTCTATTTGTAACTTATGATATTCCGTTCTATTTTTAGCTTAGTGACGCCTAACTTTGTGTGGTACCGCCACCTAGCTTCTGAATGATGTCAATTCTTAACTTGTAGGTTAGTGGTGATGCTAGTATCCTAGATGTTGCTAAAGATAATGATAAGCACGAAGCCGCTGGTATGTTATTGTCAGTTTTGTCTTCTGGTTACGCCGTGGAGAAACCTCTCATTTTGCATACAAGATAGAGCACCGATGTTACAAGACACACAAGGCACCTGTGAGAGCATGAACTTTAAACTGGATGATGCATATCCTGTGAACTGAACACCCTCTTACACTGTGGATTCATTACGTAAATATGTGAGAGTAAATCATCACTCTCACGGGAACTAGACTTTCTGCCACTTTGCTTTCTTTCTTGTTGTCTGCAACATCTGTAATATCGATATACTCGGTTTCTTTTGTTAAACAAAACCTCTCCAAACAGCTGCGAATTCCTATGAATGCCCACTACCCTTTTCATTATTGCAAGCTTTATTTTATTGTTGAAAGCTGCACGATTAAAATCGGAAAACTCTGTTCTTTTTCTTGAAAAGGACCCCCATAGAATGACCCATGGATCGATCCATGGAATGACACATGGAATGACATAATAACGACCCGTGGAATTACACATAGAATATGCCATGGAATGACACATGGAATGACACATGGAATGACACATGGAATGACATAATGACGACCCGGTTGTTTTATGTGTGTGCACAACTCTGCATGTTTGGGGAAAGTAGTGCAAGTACACAAATATGGCATCGATACAGACGCATCAGTTGGATCTAGGCATGTTCCAACATGAGCTAGTTATATTGTAAACAATATGTTACAGTTATTATATTGTTTAATAAAGACAAATAGGCAACTAAGAGTTATGACTGAATCGCACCGCTTAAGAAAACAAAAGTGAAATTATCGATAAAAATGTTACTGAATGACACATAAATGAGGGTTGCCAGCGTGCCTATCTTGCAGCTAGGTTGTGTCTTACACTTGCTGGCAGGCCATTATCCCGTTTGCCCAATCCTCGGGTAATTCCGTCCTCGGGACAATCATCCCTCGGATGTATCTGGTGCAATGATACTTAAAGAAATCACGATCGTTTTGTTAGCCGGAAGTCGAAAGAATATGCCTTAAATGTAGTTCGCACAAAACATAAACAATGGCATCGTTTGACAGCTGTTTTGTTTGCTGCGCTTTGTAAATTAAACTTGGGTGATTTAAATTTGAAGCAGCCACAAATTGAAGTTAAACTGGCATCGTACTATAGCGAGCTGCCATCCGAGCTGCCATCATTGTTTTGACCTTCTGTCACAAAAGTCCCATTTAGGGAAAGGGCCGAGGTGATCCTACTACCTACATACATCGGAGAGATGATTCGTGAATTATCCGAGGTGTTCTGATTGATGTTTGCCATCAAGCCACCATCAAATCGTGTCCCTGGTCTTGTCGGATAAGTGACATATAGCGATAACGTCCGCTTTATTGGCAAAACTTTAAAACCATGATAAAAACATGACATTTTTAACCATAAATATATTCATCCTTATAAAAGGAAATCGTGGTATGTGCTTCTAAATTCGACCGGTCTATTGTTCGTACGACGCATGTCGAACATCTCTCCTAAGCGAGTAAGCTGTTCTTGTGTAGATAACTCTGTATTACTCCATAAAATAACTTCCAAATTGCACGTGTGAGAACTGAAGATTAGTTCATTTGTTTCTCAATTCTGTTCCTTTTTATCCAAGACTCTGCATGTAACGACAATGTACTGCATTCAGTAATGGGATGTATTAAACTTGTGTCATTAATGCTATTTATTTATAGTTGTGTGCAGCGGTGTGATAACTCCGATTGCATTGTCAGAATAATCCTTATTGCATGTTTTCTGACAGTGACTTTAAGGAGGAAAATCCTTATTTTCTTTATTCCTCCTTGCATCAATATTTCACTATACTTGCATGGATAATTAATGTCAATGTCCAGATAACTGTTATTTGATCCAGTGGTTTAGGGATTGACTCCTTTCTGTATTTATATTTTTAGAAATTCCGTGTACGGTTAACGATTTTATCATCAGAAGAGATTTGGACTACGTGCATGGTTGATTGACAACAATCTGCGTTGGTGTGTATAAATAAACATGGTTATTTGTAGCCAAGCAGATTTTTTTTACATTGCATCATAAATGTTGCCAAATATATCACAACACTGACAGACACAAATATTTTTGACTGGTCTATCGCTAGGAGCACCTCCGTTCTATTTAACTCAGGAAAAGTCGTTTTAACAACCAAATGTCTATCGTATAATTGGTAAATAGCAATGTTTACTAAATGCCACACTACTAAACACCAATTTCAAAGTGTTGATTGTCGTTGAGGCAAATGTGTTTAAATTTTTATATAATAGTTGTTTTTTATTTGACACAAAGTGCAGGACATTACAATAAAAAGCTTTCTGATTAAACAGTCGTTTGTGAACAAATGCTGAAAAAGGCATAATGGCTCCAAAAAATGTGATACCCCTCTCATTCCACACCAAAACGGTTTCAAACAATACAGTCACATTACAATATTTTATAAAACAACACTAATTTCTGATGGAAGGACCCCACATGGTGGGGTTTAGATTCCAAGTTAAATTTGCTTCGTTGTCTTTCTCTAAAAATGCGTTTAAAACATACATTTCCAGCGAATTAGCTTTTAGTTAAAAAATAAGTATTATAATCATGGGCATATTTTTTATCACTTTGCTTCATCCACGTAAACAAATCCTCTTTAAACTAATTCACACAATTATTGAGAGGTTAGTTATGGCTGTAAACCAATGACAAAGTCGGTTAGGCCTATTACAATCCCTCCAACTTCTGTAAAGAGTCCCATTTTTTCCAGTCTGTTTTTTCGCTAGATTAGTGTTGACAAGAGATTAAAGTCTATATCACACTTACAATGTTAATTAAGTGGATAGGGAGGGGAACAATAAACAAGTGGATAATTAGCTAGTAAAGATGAAAAAGCAACACTGTTAAAACATATTTATGCATAATTATTGTCGCGCACATGTGCACATCGTACATGTGTAATCATTCCTGGAAACGTCCTATGGATGACGCCATATTGTTTTACAATCAACTAAACTGTGACTATCATGCGTTGAAATTTCGGTCTTATTCATGTTTGACGACTATTATAATTGAATAGGGTTGTTTTGTTTGATTTGTTTATTTATTATATACAAATATGCTTGATTGTTCGGAATGCATTTTTACGACGATGTACTATGAACAGGTGAAAATAAAATTATGTTTTGTTCTGCTTGTTTTCGGGCCTCTTCCCACACGTCCAAAGAAAATTCGTTACTGATGTTTTGTCATTTTAAATCGCATTCTAATCAACAACCCTTTGACGTAATTTCTTGTGGGAATAAAACACTTGTTATCAGTTCGTTTTTATATGTTTGGTTTAATCGTTGGATTAATAGGCAATGTATTACAAAACTCTTTTAAAGTAATGATTATCTGCCCATTGTTTCATTTATGGAAGCTGGGGACCATCCCTATGTTTAGTTATGGCCACCTTTATTGTGTTGTAATAATTTGTAACTTTTTGTCGTAGATTTAGTTTATTTACAACCATGACACTTAATATGTGTACCTAGCATTTAATTTAAGTTTATTTAATTTTTGTTGTGCATGGATGAATGTCCGTTTATTACATCTGATGTGATATACATGTAAATTTAGCATTTTGTTAAGATATAAAAATCAACCATTAAGTGTGGAATTAATATTTAGTTTTTGTTCTTCGTTAGTCGTTATTTGCCTTAAGTTGTGTGTGTGTATGCGTGTGTGTGTGTGTATGTGTGAGTGTATGTGTGTGTATGTGTGTGTGTGTGTGAGTGTATGTGTGTGTGTATGTGTGTGTGTGTGTATGTGTAATCGGTAGAGTGTCGGCTTCGGGTACGGGAGGCTCCGGGATCGATCGCCGGCCACGACATACCAAAGTCGTAAAAATAGCTCCCTTGCTAACGCCCAAGCAAATATAAGGGTGGTTCCATGACTAGTTGGTTGGTGTCAGGATAATATATCTGCTTCAAGTGGACACCGTCTCCAGATAACTGAAATACTGCTGGTGGGACGATAAACCTAATAAACAAACAAACAAACAGTAAGCAGAAAATAATCTTCTCATGAATGGGACCAGTTACGTAACAAACATTCTGACTGGTTTAGATGTCTTGATCAATAAGTATATGAACTTGTTAGTACATGAAGTCCAAATAAATTGAAAACAGGCCTATTTCGAGAAAATGGTATGCTTTAGTGCATCTGTACAAACGCCTGACTGCACACACTAAGTCTCGCGGCATATGTTTAAAAACATTAGGGTTTGCTGTTGTTTGGTCTATTTGTCACAAAAGCGCGACGGCGATCTTTGATGCTTCGCATCAATGCTTTCTTGTAATGTACTTGCATTTTCAGAAGTTGTGATTGTGTGTGTGTGTGTGTGTGTGTGTGTGTGTGTCTACTCCGACAGGCGGGAATTCCTCGGGCAGTTCTATTCTCATGACGATAATCTCTTGAAGGTACCTTGTGCAATGATCTGTGCAGAGTCGATACATTTTGTTCGCCAGAAGAACAATACGCGATAAAATTAGTTCCGTAAAAAAGCGATTAGGGCAGTGCATGGGTTTATTTCATCCTATAAACTTTTCTTTAGCAATGGACATTTTACATTGCGTAAAACAGACAACTGTTATTGTATTGTCTATAGATACAAGAAAAACATTTGTCTTTGTTGTTTTAATAACCTCAATGGTACCGACATGTTTAATTTCGTCCCCACCGCCGGCCAAACAAGTAATACATGAGTCCGCTATTATCCCCACCACCATCGACATTGAGTGGGATTATTGTTTTCTAGGTCCGTTGGTCGAGCACGCATGAGTCCACACTCTTCAACTTTGTTGGGGTATCGGTTATAGTAAATAAATTACCTCTATCGGCTTTGTGGTCAGTGGCGCCAATGTATCAGCGACATTTAACATGATTTTTAGTGTTTGGTAAGCGGTGGACACAGAGGAGACATATGTTTTGCAAACATCTCCTGATTTCCCTTTTCATAAGTATTGCAAACATTAAGAAATGCAAATTTTACCGACTCGATTAAAAGACAATCAACAACACACGTTTTAAAAAGCTTTTAGACTGACGTATAACAATTATCAAAGGTCGTATTCAACACTTAAGCTCTATATAAAATACATGTAAAACAAACAATATTGTGTGTATTTTGATCTATGAAGTGATAAGCAGTACATTCTTGTTTCAGTGTAAATCATAAAATATTCGACTTTTGTCATTTCTACGTATCGAGAGTTTCGGCGAAATAAGACTTCGTAATTTTACGACTGAATCATTGACACAGCATGCTGTTTACTTATATAATCACATAACTTACAACTTTGTACCTTTATTCACGAGTGCGTGTTGAAGCGGTGCCAAACTCCTGGTGGCTGTATTCTTGAATGTAAACTTTTGATGATTTAGGTCTGCTATCACACAGATACAATTATAACTGTCTCATTCGATGTTTCGTTTTTGTCGCGCTAGATTAAGGTCGCTTGATGTTGGATATGTTTCCTGTGTACAGAAGTAACTCAGTTTTCACTGCTTCCGCATTTATTGAACGATAATAAATTATGACCAAGATCTGATGAGAACATATAAAAGAAGAAGAAAGAAACAGAAAATTAAAAACGTTGAATACTCTTTAATATATTCCCCTCTGACATTGTTCATTAGTCCATGACAATAACGTGAACAAGCTTTGAAAACAACAACAACAACAACAACAACAACAACAGTTCTTTTGACCAAACTAAAGTTGTGTGCAATGCCTGGGCAAGTTTTATAGGGGGGCTACTAGAATAATCTTTCTACGGAACAATTATCGAATATTTTTATTTCAATTGAATAAAAACGAATATTCCTCATTATTATGCTCTTTAATTTCTGGCATGATGTTCATTTGTCAAATCGTCTTGATTTATAAGATTTATAAAAAATTAAGTAACCAAGACCTGTATAGTTTTATTCAAATGAGAGAAAAGTATCGTTCCTTTCAATCATAAAAGACCCCAATAGGGCTCTAATAACATTTACATAGAACATAGGGCCTATGTAAACATACATGGATTGGCCGATAGAGACATGAGTTGATGATATAAACTGGTAAGTTGCCGAGGCTAAAATTATTTAAAATACGGAGTCGTTATGCATACTGACTATTTAGCATAGCAAGTATGCATACGAATTTCAAATATCAACACCGCGCAATACACGATTTACATGTATAGGATAGAGTCTATTAAGACGTTTCTTTAGAGAATGGAAGCCGAAACGAGCGCATAGAGTGCAGGCTTCTATTTTCCATGGAAACGTCTTAAATAGATTCTATCCGACTTAGAAGTCCCAGCCTCACTTCTACCTGTTCAAACAAAATGACATGTACTCCGCCCCATAAAACTGTCAATCAAACTGCCAATCGTCTTGACGTGTTCTAACTTGTCGTCACAAGGGGAGGAGTCAAGCCAGAATGCTTGGTTTGTTGCACATGCGCAGTTGAAAATAAAACAATTTAGTAAAATAGATCGATCTGTTTTGTTCATTTTAAAATAGAAAATAGAAAGAAGTTCTATTGAAATAAATCGCTGAGGAATTTGAGTTTACATAGCTTCTGATCGGCTACAAATGTAGGGCGACTTCTATCAGAAAATGATCATAGTATCATATACACGTGTTAAGGCCGGCAAAACCTTTTGTGACAATTCCAAGAGATTTTAGACTTTGTTGAGTTTAACCTGGAAGGTAAGGAAAGGGATATCCGCCAATATTCTAATTACTATTTCTAACTTTCAGTACCCGGATTTGTTACTTCAAATGTCAATTTGTAAATTGCAACACCGCGTATGCTTAATACGGCTATCTAATAATTATATCCTAACCTTTATATATATGACATTAAAATGTTCACAAACATCACATTTAAACAATTTCACATTTCCCGCATATACAATTTATAAGTTACGAATCGCGGTGCAAATAAATCACGAATACATTTTACATTTCCAGCATCCAATTTACTAGTTACTAATCTACAGGCGCTAATATTTTATGTAAAATGTACACTGAATAATACCAGTTTAACATAAGGACGCAAGAGGGCGCTTCTAACACGGGACTGTCCATCTATAAATAGAATGTACCGCTTGAACTGGATTGCGTTCGTGCGTAATTTCAAGTTGTGTGTTACTTACCGATAGAATCTGACAACGCGTATTTTTTATTTGTGCAATACAATTTGTAAGGATATTATTCTGTACTTAACTGGTGATAGATATGACTATATATATATGTCATGTTCTGTAGACTAGACCAATTAAAGTCGGTCCATATTTACATGTCTCGGCTTTTTCTTCAAAACTGTATGAATCGGCTCAGATGTTGTTCGTATATTTTCATCTCTCAGGTCTGACAGCCCCTACCCCCTTCCCTCTTTCAACCGCTATGGCCACACCCCCTTTATTTAACTGCATCCATCCTGATTTAACAGAAGTTATCCGAGCTGGCAAAATTCCGTTACCGGTACACAGTATTGAATTCGAACCACGACCTCCTCCGTAATCAAGTGTTCTACCACCTGAACTTTCTGGGCAGACAGCTTTTAACCTTCCTTATATTTAGCCAGGCATTAACTGGACAGAACTTCCAGTGCTTTGCATGTTTCTGCTCCACAAATGTGCCTAAAGAACCCCTTTTGATGCCACTGAAGTAAGCTGGAAAGATCCCATTACCGAGAGCGGGGATCAAACTTAATACCTCCTGCTCTTGAATGTGAGCTACCTGGGCACCTGGCATTGGTGCAACGCGTTCAATTTGACGTCAAATAACGTTGTCTATTTCTATTTTATTTCCTTTGGAAAGTCATTTAGGATTTCATTCTATTTTAACTTAGTGACGTCTGTGTTTATGTGGTATCGCTACCTAGCATCTAAATGTTGTCAATTCTTAACTTGTACATTAGTAATTTTTGACTTGAGAATTGTAACTTGATAATTGTCACTTGAGATTTGTATTTTCCAAATTTGTATGCGAGAAATGTGAATTTGATACATGTAAAAACGAACTTGTTTGTGTAAACAAATAGCAAATTTAAGCATATGCAGTTCGGAATTTGCAAATTAGAAATTGAATATTGGCTGATATCCCCTTCCATAGAAAGATGCTGAAATGTCGTAGAGATTCTACCAAGATATTCATTTAGAGTCTTTCCTTTCCAACAAATAGGTGTTAGTTTCTCAGATTACTATAACAATGTCGGTCCCACACATGCGCAGTGACAAGGGAAATATAACCAACTAATTTAGTGTCGTCTAACCTACCGACGCCGCCACAACCAACGTTAGCAAGAAGTTAAACAACAGCATACGTCTTATCCGTTTACAAAGTTTATTTATTTTACATGTTTAACATAGAAAAATCTAGTTTATACGACACGTCTCTGAGTGGAAACGTTTGTTTATTAATTTTTAACAATTTCGGAATTTCCGTCGAAAACGAAAGTATTTTTATCTACAGACAACATGGCCAAAACAGACACAGCACGCCACTGTCTGTAAGTAAATATCTCATGATCATCATCATATTTTCAGTCAATATACAAGGCTTTGGCAAAAATGGCTTAAATTTTTGTAAAGAGGTCAGTGTATTAAATAGTAAAACACTTTAATACATTTCTTAAGTAATTAGGAATGCGTAATTGGTTCTTTCTTAGAATGATAAAAGAAACATCAAAACAACACCAGCACATTTTTGTACAATTAACCATGAACTGCTTACTGTTTTCACACAGAAGAACTCCCACAGCTAAATATATAGAAGCACATATTACTTATACAATATATATAGCGATTATTAGATCCAGTTACATTAACGTTCGACATAGAACTCAATAATCCCTCCCCACCCACAACTCGCATGGTTCTTATGTGACCTGGCCATTTAACTATACAAGCTTCCGAAAAAAACTATTTTAATAATATTTATGACGATGATGCAGTAGTTGTTTATGATGTTGATGATGATGACGATGGTGATGATGCACGACGGTGCAGACAGGCAGATAACGTGCTGTCTGCACGCGATCATCATCATCGTCATCACCATCATCATCTTTATCCCCAACAACATCAAAAAGCAACAACAACGTAGAAAATGCAGAGAATTTGACATGGCTAGTCTTATAAGTAAATATTGAAAAACAACAACAACACACAACTAGAAACGAGTTGGATAAAACAATACGAAATTAGGCTCACATAATCAATAAATCCGCAGTTTTGTTGAACATAAATTACCTGTGCCTTTGCTACTATACCCTTCGTTTGGTAAATTATTGTAATTGTAAACAACACATTTAATATGTTTATATTTATTTAAGACATGATTGTATAGATCTCTGTTTCGTTAGCCAACAAAGTGAAGCCCGGTTATGTAATTTGTAATCGCACCCCTCAAATAAATATAAAAACTAAATTAAATAAACAATTATTAAAGAACCGTTCTCCTTTTCTTTATTTATAAGTGCTCCAATAAATTGTATGTATATAATCAAGTGTAAAAAATGAACAAAACAACCGTTGTACATAGAGCAGAAGAAGACAAACCATATTTGAGTGCTTTTTTCAAAGTTATTGTGTTAACACTTCTAAACTATATGCTCGGTTAACATCGTTTTGGATATGCAAGAATTATGTATTTCCCCATGTTCAATCATTGATTATTCAAGTTTACCCCACCCACCGAATGGTATTCACAACAGGCGAGCAGTAATGTCGGCACGATTTTCAACCGTAAATAACGTCTATCACGTGACTCATATAAAGAGCTTGTACGTATCTACGCCGCCATTTGTACAAGAAGCATACAGATTTCGATGAATTATCCGAAGAAAGGATGTCATTTTAGCGATTTTAAATGATTATGTTACACCCAATGATAAATGAGAAACAAATTAGTCACGAACTTAACGATCAAGTGAGAAATATAAGGCCTGCTCATCGTCTGTGCAATATCTGTACGAGTTTAAAGCGCTGTGCGAGTTGCCTCCCTTAGATTGTTCAGTCGGCGTACGGATTAGATCGATATGCGGCTGCATATTTTCGTAATAATAAGCAAACAGACATCACTGATATAAACTATCTTTTTCTTTGTACAACGTAATAAATACATTTTTATACCTCTTAAAATAAAACGACTGCTCGTGCTTTGTAGGTCAGACTGTAATTTAATTGCTACATTCCCTAAACTATTTTGTATTTACCGTAGTAACGAAACGATGACCTAGTTTGACTCCGCATTGCATTGTGGGTATACACACGTTTCCGCCATTTATCATAGACGTGCTTTGTGTTTATCTCTGTAAACAGAACCGATCTTTGTAAGTACCGTAGGTTGTATTTATTTTCCCATACTTAAAAGTTGTACATATTAAACCTTTTATTTAAGTGTACACACTCGATTACCTAACATACTGTAAATGAGTATGTAGTCTTTATTGTCATCATTTGCTTAACAGTCACGGAAGGGTGATTTTTGTATGTGCACACCGTTTGGTGTTATTGAGTTAAAAGTGTCTTCCGGTTATGAAAAACGTATATGTCTACACTTTGTTTTCTCTATGTATTTATTTAACTTTATGTTGGTTTAATGCTTGTTAGGAAAGTGAATATTTTATTACTGCTTGGTAGATAATTTAGAACCTTAAAGTACGATTTGTCTTAAAATAGTATGAAGTTAAATAGTCTAGTCGGAGGCATTGTTTGTGCTATTCTGACTACATTGCCTTGGTCTGATGCGGCGACATTGATCTTTTATATATTTATAGTTTATAGATCTAATTTAGAAACATTTGCTTTATTTCATATAATAAAGAAAAATTTTTGTACACATATGGTCCATATAATGAATTCTACGTATCCATATACACTAGTGCATCGATGTTGATTTTCAAGTGGATATATAGACATTATATATATATATATATATATATATATATATATATATATATATATATATATATATATATATATATATATATATACATATATATATATATATATATATATATACATAATACATATATATATATATATTTATATTTTCATAGCCCAATAATAACTTAATCTACACTATCAATTATTCTATTACTTTGCAAAACTATACATGCCATGCTCATTTAACATTTCCAGACATTAAGACTGCAACTACAACTGCTACTAATATTCTGCTCCTGCTTCTATTACTGGTAGCAGCACTTTCTACAACCAGTCCCTAATCCCCCGTTACCCCCACCCACCCCACCCCCAACCCCAATCTACTTCTACCACAACAACTTCTACTTCTACCACTATTACTTCCACCACCATACTTCTTCTACTATGACTACTAATACTTATGCTACTACTACAATTACTACTGTCTCCACCTCAATCGGAATCCCCTTGGTGATGGTTCATGAATATATTAAGACAGCCCCTGTCTCTGGGATAAACAGTTCGGTGTCTATGACGTAGCAATTATGTCATTAAAATAACACATGCATTTGTATCAATCCTATATGTTTCCTCTGTATAACAAAATGCAGTTAAAGTTGCAGACAATACAAAATATATACAAAAGTGTATCGGTGGAATTTATCATTTACACTCGTAGTTTTTGGGATGAACTGTTTTGTCAGTGTACTTATCCGTCAAACGAACGATTAAATTCTGTCATATAGTTTCACCACATACATAAGGGAGGTAATCGTTTAAAGGGCGATACTACCAGTGGGGTTCCATCGATTGCAAATTCACGTTTATTATTCATTTTACTACACATATTCTTTATCCTCCGAACCTTAATACTGCATTAACCTTCTTAGATTTACTTAAACGATTGTTTGTTTCTACTGTCAGTACTTAAGTACTTGTATAAGTAGTTACTTCAAGGCGGCATCCGACAGTTTGCCAATGCATAAAGCCTGTAACGAAAACGTTACCTGTGCGGAGGAATTTGTGCATAATTAGAGATATTAGTGGATAGTTTCCCCTGAATAATCCTTGCATGCAAGTAGGCCCATTTATTTGGTTTACTCGGTTTTTATGCTTGTACTCTTTGGAGTGTATGTTGACTTTCATGTCTTTCCTTTGATACACAGGTTCACCATTATCTACCACTACTTCCATTTTGTTGTTTAAATAGAATATCTCTGTAAGTATTTCAGTGAATTTAAGGCTCATATTAACGCAAAAGTAAGAAATTTACTTTTTGATACTGCACCATTCAAAGAATTCCAACTAAATGGACCTACCTACTATTTGGACTGCCTCGAGTATTATCTAACGATTTAAGGGAGACGATTTCAACAATGTTCCCCATTGCTGCATAAACGTGTAACCTTAGTTTACGTAAAGGAACTAAGAGTCCCTGAAAATAGCCTAGGAGAGGTAAAGAGTTGGAAGTAGGAATGTGTGCTTTACAATCTACAGTTCCCGAAGTACATTTTCAAAACGTCTGCCCTCAGTTTTAACATATGTATTTGTCGTTTAAATAATGAAAATTGAGTTTCAAGCCACGTGGAAATACAGTAACACAATAAAAAGATCAGCCTAGTTTGGCTTAAAAGCCATTTCCACCGAAATTCTACAGAGTTGAAATCAATTAAAATCACGCTTTAAAAAGTAAATACTACTTTACCGATCACGATTGTGAAAGCCAAATATGACTACATTATTGATCACCTGTTTTGATAAGTTTTCAGCTGACCTAAACGATGCCTCGTCCGAAGGGTCTATGTCTATTTGTCAACGTCTTTTTTATCCAGGAAATATATAAACATCTTAATCATGTCAATGTTTAAAGCCATTCAGTAATTGTTATGAAAGAAAAAGTCAACAATATGATGCAGGTTTTGCTTCGCACACAATGGCCGTCATTTTTCTTTTTCAGAGAAGCGTGACATTTTCCAACAAAGAAAGGCATACCAAGTGAGAGAGCCAGTGAACGTCAGCAAACGTCGCTTTTACGGTATCCTAGATCACTATATTTTCGACTGAAACTATAATACTCCATAATACTGGTAACAACAAAAAGAAAAAAAACAACGCATGCTAGCTTCGTCGTCCTAAATAGTACAAATATATAATAAAGGGAACGAGCGTGCGGTCTTCGTGCCACAGGGTACGTGAAATAGACTGTCGCAGAATTCTGCATTTGAGTTTGTCAGACTAGGTCACCCAATCAGATGTCAGTATTTTAGGTTTCTTGGAAAGGGTACTGGAGTCTTCTGGAAAGACAGCTGATACATAATAAAATAGTGGCACTAGGTTAGGACGAATTATTGAGGAGTCTCTTTAGCTGACCTGTGGTGAGTCGGTGTTTCAATTCAGATGTATCTATCTGATGTATTGCAAGCAGGTAGTAATGGGTCCATCGAGAAATATTTACCACTAGTAAGGGATCATTCAGAAGTTAGCCATCCATGGCACCGGACCTTGTAGGACAATCTTCGGCTAGAGCGTCGGCTCCAGTTACGGGAGGCCCTGATTCGATCCCGGGCCGCGACATATCAAAGCTTAAGCAAATATAAGGTTAGTTCCACGACTGGCTGGCCCGGTGTCAGGATAATTTGACTGGGTGTGGTTTCATGCCAGGTGTCCACGGCATGCTATACACAGTGAAGGCAGCACTATATCTGTTTCAAGTTAAATACTGTTGGTGGGATGATAAACCCAACAACATAACTATCCGTGACTGTAAAAGTTTTGGCTGTATGTACTTGGTACAGGAAATACGACATATGGTATATGTTCAGATATCTTTAAACACAATGACCAATTTCCTTTCTTCAAATTAGTGGTCTTTCTAGTTTATGATTGATTAGATTTAGCAAATAACCGGATTCCTGATCTGCACCTTGTACTGTTCTGTCCAGAACAGAAAGCTGATATGATACTTTCTAGAAAACATTTTTCTGACTTTGTGAAAAATATTGATTGGTCAAAAAGGAATTAGAGGGCGTGGTTGTAGGTCGGCTTAGTGTTTTCGATACGAACTACAATATAAAAACAACATGGACCCTTTTATCAATATCATCTTCTTTAAAGGCTTGTTTTAAGTCACTCTGACAAGGTTTGGCAATTTGTAAGTATTTGTTTAGAAAAAGCAAAACATTTTAAATAAAAAAAAGTATGACCGCTCGATTATTTATTAACGTGTAAACTGTTATCCTTCATAAGCGTTGCAAGTGTAAACTATTCAAAGATTACTTCGTGATTCTCAAAAATCCTATCTCGCCTGAAAATGGCATGACAGTCATAAACCGTAGAGCGATTGGCTCTACCGTAATGAATAACTAGTTTGACGTCCGCATTGTGTGGTTCCTTGCACCAGGTTCATAATACAAGCTGTTTCCAGATATCCAAGCCTATAATAAGTTGTAGTAAATACTCACGAAAATTTTTAATCAATATGTAAGTTTCTTGTGTTTGTGTATCTCATCGAATTTTCTACTGTACGGCGAATACTAGAATATAGTAATTAGTAATAAGTAACTTGTTAGCAAGCTCTTTTCGTTGATATTTTTCCCCTGAGAAATGAACCATGTATGTCGGTGGTAACAGTGCAGTTGCATTTTTAGACTAACGTAAAATAGTTTTGTTGGCGCCGTTTAAAATAGTTTTGTTGGCGCCGTTTAGTAGAGCGATGCCCTTTATGGAATTGTCCGTATTAACAAGGAACTAGGAATGAGCAACTGCTCGTTGGTGCCCTGATGCCTTTACGTGATAATGAGCGATGTATTCCGGATTTTAGCCTACCGAGCAACAACATATATCAAGATACCAGTGCAGCAACTCCATAGAACTGTCAGTGCAACAGGTCGTGACCAAGGTTGAAATCGCAATAATCGCAATACGAATTGTAGTGTACTCTTACAGTAAAAAATGCACAGACCCGACACGTGTATTTTTTTTATTGAAATTGAAATATGTTACTCTAACATAAAGGAGCAAACATGTCCGGCCTGTTGTATATGTATAAACACGTTCATAATCTTAAAGACAGACTGTATCAGATATGTTCCTTTTTTCCTTTTTATGAGATCTATTTCAGTAACCTATTAACTAATATTTGTTGAACACATGTTTTTCGCAACACCATCGATGTAATTCGTGTATTTTCTGTTCTTGTTTTCAATTAGTTTAATACGATAAGGTATAGTTAAAATGTGTACTTGTATTTGTTGCATCCTGCCGTTCAATATTGAAGTTACAAAAGCGTTTAATGTTTGTTTTAAGTGGCAGTTTGAATAGCAGTCAGAACAGAACTATTTATGTAAAGGTCATGATTATAACCAACTTATTTTAAACGTATATTTCCAGACGATATGGCGACTGATTTTGATATCAAAATCGACTCGGTCTTCTCGCTTGCTGACGAATGTAGAGACAACAACGGTATAGACAGCAGCAGCAACAGCAGCCTATACAACAGGGACGATAATGGTCCCATCAACCCATCGTGCGAAGCCAGCGCAGTTGATAATAATACAGAAGCAGTCCAAACGCAAGCACAGTGCAGCCTTTTGCCGGAAGTGGCGACGCATGACGTCAGAGAGCCAGACAAGCTTGACGAATCTAGCGCTCCTACAATTGGAGACATACACAGGGACGAAAAAACGATATCGGAAGCGACTTGCAAGAACCATTTCATTGAGTACGATGCTCCTCCCCCATTACACATGGAGTTGCTGGCCCCAACCATGTCTAGCCAGGGTTACATCTGTGATCAGTTGCATCCACCAGTGCTCGAACCAGAGGAGCCCATCGAAGGTATACTAACTGAATAGTCAATAGCATAAACGCAAACTTGTTGGAAGTGTGTTGATGTTACTGCAAGTTTATGGTACACACAGGTAAATGACTCAATCCTCGGGCATTTTTAAGTTTCTGAGCACGGTCCTAAAATTGCCTTTGTAGAACCATTCAATCTTCTTTATGCAGGCTTGTGGACCACTCACATCTCGTGGCTAACAGACCCTTAAATTAAAATTTATTTTATGGTGTTATACTTCAGGACAAATCCATTTTAAATTTAAACCTGCATGACGTCACCTTACTAATAGTTAAAAGATAAATGCTATAGAGAAATCTTGATTTTTCATTAAACATAATGTTGGGCGCCCCTGACACGTATCTCAGCTCCTTACCGTGTGTATTCAAGCCCGGGTCGTGTATTTGCAAGTCCGGGTCGAGAACTTTCATGTGGGAAGGATTACCAGCTTGCCTGTGGTGAGCCGGTGGTTCTACCTAGACATAAGTCAGATCATTTGCACCAATGATTAGCTGGACGTCGGCAATATGACCAAATTGGTTCTGGGGGAAAATAACATAAAACAAAACAAACAACTAACACAAATAAAATAAATATACACACGTTCAGGAACTTCCAGTCTGTAAAAGGTAGCAGACTACATATAATCACAACTACACCATGTTATATGTTAATCAATTCAACATTTGTTTTATTGTCATATTAATTTAGATGTAGCTCTGGACTATATTTTATTTAAGCTCTATGCTATGAATATAAAATCAACTTTTTAATGACCCATAGGACCAAAGGCACTAAACGTATTTTAGAGAAATTAAAAGGTTAATACTTTAGCATTTATAAATGTGCATAATTAAGAGATGGACAATTTAAAGGGCATTCATAGGAGAAATAGTCAAGATAAATTAATTACTGTCCAACTAAACTATACATATACTGATAAAAAAAACCTTTCCATCGAATTTTAACCGCAATATACACAAGATTTTTTTCTCAATCGGATGTCTCAGTATACTAAGTAAGGCCACCGAACTGTTGTAGTCCTAAATCAGTCTTTCTAGACCAGGCATGATCACGGTGTATTTACATAGAGGCTCTCGCTTGCTTAACAAAACCTGCGATGTTCGCATGTTTTCCTGGAAATGTTTGTTATAAGTACAAATCGGCAAAAAATATTTTCCTGACTATAGAGATCTCTATATATAGGAGAATAGGAGAATAGACCCGATGTGTATTTGTACTCAATATTTAAGGTGCTATATGTAATGGCTACATTTCTTGAAACCTAAACAATGAGCGATAGAAAACAACATTTTTAAGAATATTTGTATTTTAAAGTAAGTTAGATGTAAATTTATATTTTCATAGTCAGGAAGGCCTAGTTATTCGTCTTGGGCCTGTATTCCAGGACCGCACAGTGTTGCTGATGGTTTATGACTAAGTATATGTAAAGAGTAAACTGAGTGTTACCTGCACACATTTGTGTCTGAATTTAAAGGTAACCATGTCCTAGTCACATCACCTGATAGTTGTTTTGAAAAGTCATCATACATAGCATACATACATTGCAAGAAATAAGCAGAGAGCCGATATGTTAATTCATATTACATATATTGTTATTATAACCTGCTTAGCACAAATTGATCAGGCATATGCAAAATTGTGTAGTGCCGGGAGCTGGCAGGTTTGATCAGGATCTGCACCTTAAAGATGATATCTGACAATTTGGCTTTATTTAATACACATACCAATATCTAACCACCTCTTTGGAGAATTAGGTCATACCTTTTGCATAAACCCATACCTTATTCGTTATAAAGATGATTTTGAATACTAAATTTATTGTTAGACTGTTATAATCGTGGATTGAAATTTCTAAATGTTCAGTCCAACTCTGTAAAAAAGCGCAATAGTGGCCTCTGCTAATAACAGCTATCGACGTCAGTGCAAATTAACCGGATAACTATATAAAAGTAAGTGGTCACGTGGTTTTCTATGTTTAAAAACAGCTATCTCTGCAGCGTGGGAAACACCTGTTTGCATTGGCGGGTGGGAATTTATCCTTGATTGTTCATACAGATTTTTGGCATCAATGAACAACATTTTGCTAAACCTTTTCAGGTAACAATGACTTATTTGGTTATTTGAGAAAAATATTTTGAACCAAACTGTGGGATATCACCTTTAAGCTCTGCTGGCTATGGTCATATGACTAGTTTTATTTAAATATCGTTATAAGCTGGAAACTAAGATCAGTTTAAGATCTCTTAGCAATTACTGTGTTTGCTGTTGTTACATATCACCGCCACAATTATGGTCATTTAGCTACGTCCAACTTATTGTAAGTGGAGGAAACCCCCCTCATGTAAACGTCTGGGTAGAACCACCGGGTGCACCGCAGAGTAGATCAATACATCAATTTAACCACGCACTGACAGTCTTAGGTGACGAGTCAATACAAGTTTAACCACGCACTGACAGTCGTAGGTGACGTGTCAATACAAGTTTAACCACGCACTGACAGTCGTAGGTGACGTGTCAATACAAGTTTAACCACGCACTGACAGTCCTAGGTGACGTGTCAATACAAGTTTAACCACGCACTGACAGTCCTAGGTGACGTGTCAATACAAGTTTAACCACGCACTGACAGTCGTAGGTGACGTGTCAATACAAGTTTAACCACGCACTGACAGTCCTAGGTGACATGTCAATACAAGTTTAACCACGCACTGACAGTCCTAGGTGACGTGTCAATACAAGTTTAACCACGCACTGACAATCCTAGGTGACGTGTCAATACAAGTTTAACCACGCACTGACAGTCCTAGGTGACGTGTCAATACAAGTTTAACCACGCACTGACAGTCCTAGGTGACGTGTCAATACAAGTTTAACCACGCACTGACAATCCTAGGTACAAGTTAAACCACGCACTGACAGTCCTAGGTGACGTGTCAATACAAGTTTAACCACGCACTGACAATCCTAGGTGACGTGTCAATACAAGTTTAACCACGCACTGACAGTCCTAGGTGACGTGTCAATACAAGTTTAACCACGCACTGACAGTCCTAGGTGACGTGTCAATACAAGTTTAACCACGCACTGACAGTCCTAGGTGACGAGTCAATACAAGTTTAACCACGCACTGACAGTTCATGGGAAATTTCTTCTAACAACTTCAGCGATAAATGTATTGCCAATCAACGAAAACAGATAATATTAAACCTATTTTTCCCCACAATTTTGTCGATACATGTTTATTTAGGCTATTTTGGTTTTAAGCAACACCAGCACCTCGGTTAACTGTTTTGTCTAAGGTAAGTGTCCACACCAGAGTGTGCAGCCAGTCCGTCTGAAAGCCTCAAATAATTATGAACACGATTACTTTCGAACCTCTTACGCAGACAGTTATACACAAAAAGACCGTTATACCTGTTGATACTACGGGAATCGAATGCTCGGTATAATCAATAATAGACACAAATTCCGCGAGTGGCTGAGTCTACGATTGTTGAGCGTGTAATATTAGTGTGCAGCAAGACTACACTTCCTAACAGTGCATGTCACAGTTATCACATGTAACTTGGACCGAGGTGTTCCACGTGTATCGACATTCGGGACATCACAGACCAAATGGGGATATAAGAAGTAATTAAAGCGTGACAACTTAACACGGTTGTACTTTTTATGGTCTCGTATGTTATTTCTCTTTCTCAATCTTACATCAATTAGCTTGAAATCATAATAAGCATTGATCAAAATTTATTTCAATTTGCTGTTCTCTTTAACTGACCTCTAACTTTGGTAACATCAACATATTCCACAGCAATAACATAATTATAATATTGAAATAATAATAGTAATATTATTATAACATTGTTATAATTGTTATCTGTATGTCTTAAGGCAGTCAGTTTTTACCAGGAAGTCTGGTATGTACAATTAAAAGTCGCATTGTCCAGGCGCCAGTACTACTTGCGCCGTAGATAGATGGCGGATGTGTAGAGATACCTACATGATACCGGGTCTCCACACAGACAATATAATATCGTAAAATGGTACTGGTACTCTCCATCTGGTACCCCAACCCCTTGCTAGTGTTCATGCTTATGTAGGTGCACTTTCTCGACTAGTCGGCCTGGTGTCAGGATAATGTGACTGGGCGAGTTATTTTGCTAGGTGTTCGCAGCATGCTGTTCTAAGGGAAGGCAGTACTATATCTGCTTAAGGTGAACAACGTCTACTTATACCAAAATATGTTAATTGGACGAGTAACCGAACTGACACATTGTCCGGACACCAGTTCAGTATTAGACTACGATAAGCTATACATGCTAAGTTACACCTTATGTTTTCATGTAACTATGACAAACACTTTAACATCTTAGCAATGCGTGTCTTAGAAAGTTAAGGCAAATGCCATGATTTTAAAATCTTACATTATGTATAAAATGAAAAAAGGCGAACAGATTGCTGGTGTGTTGATAGTCATTCATTTCGATGTCAATTGTTATATTCTGTTTACCCTTCCAGAGCCTCCAAAATTGCACGTGAATCTTGCGTCTGTACATAGAAAGCGAACCATTGCTCCATGTTACATCGCCCTCACGAGTGTTCAGCCCTTCTTGAAGTCAAAACAGAAAGTAAATAGTCGGTATTTTAAGAAGAAATTTAAAGATTGTCTCAATATTTGTAAGAAGGTTCATTTTACCCGTCAGTTAAATCGGGGCAAAGATGTGTTCAATGTGAAACTGTGGAAAAAGATGAGGGCGCACTATTTGCAAGCCAGGTTAAAACAACGAGACACAAGTCACATGGATTCAATTGCAAAAACGCGGACAAAAACAGACGGTAAGAAGAACACTGATTGCATTGAAAGTATAAAGTCGCCAAAATTGGATCGGATACGAAGAAAAATCTCTCATTTACCGAAAGACTTTGACTCCAGATTCGTCAAGAGTTTGGATAATGAATCTCTCCTTACACAGAAAAACATTGTCAGTGAAACTTTAGAAGTCCTTGAAAGAGAAGCACTTCAGAAAGAAATCGAGTCGATCAAGAAGCACAAAGAAGAGCTGTTGAATCTGAAGAGACAAATAAAACTGAAGCGCAGCTTGAACAAGCGTATGAAGTCATTGCGCAAAGTAATGACAAGAGCTAGCGAAGCCACTTCATTCTTTGGCAAGGAGACAACGTCAAGCATCAGCGGCAGGACGCGAAAGCCCAATAAGCGCTACACACAAGACGGGTTCATTATGACAAAAGAAGAAATAGATTACTACATGGAAGAAACGAAACAGAAGGGAATAATTAGAAAAGAAATGAAATTGTTTGAGGATCGAGCTAAAAAGGAAAAGTCGATTTCAAAGAGATCTTTCCATGGTACGGGTGCTGCCAAAAGACCAATAATAGACCTGGTTATTGATAATCCGGAAGAAAGTGAGGTACATGCTTTCAATGCAAAGGTGTTTAAGCCATCGGAGCGAAAGTCGTCGTCAGAGGTGCCTACTGTGGAGAAGAAGGTTAGACACAATAAGAGAAAGCACAAATTCGGAGAAAATCGAACTGATGTGCTCATCCGAGATCTTCCGAGTTACGATAACGTGATCGAGGGTATGCTGATGAGCTCGAACTTGGCCAACTCTTGTGGCAGCAGCGCGGTTAAGGGACACGTAACAGAAATGGCAGACGACCCTGCATCGTCACTGAGAACCGATAAGGACCACCAGACAACGGATGTTCTTTTGAAAGAAAAGTTTGAAAAGCTAAAAATTCCCAAATCGGTTCAAAGACTGTTTCAAAAGTCCCAAGATTCTGCAGCTGTTTCCGCACCAAGCTCACAAGTACCCAAATTAGCACCATCACCACCCGGAACTGTGTTTAACGCGTCAGTGGTGCAAAGTGACAATCCAAATCTGAAGAAAATTCTGCTAACAAAAGTAAATACTAATCTGACATCTGTCTCAAAAGTCGGCGGGACTTCAGCCATGAGTCTGAGCGACGGCCAAAGAGTGGTTGTTGGTCCTAGTGGACTTATTCCAAATTCTTCCTCCTAATCGTGATGTATTTGTTCGTAAACTAATTGACGGTAATACCAGTGACGCTTCCTCAATCCCAGTCTCTAATATAAACACAACGACATTAAGTTTTACCAGGCCACAAGTTGTCCAAATGATAGCTCCCACCACCCCTCAAACTACATATTCCGGTGTTAAGACCAGACCGTTGGGGCGAGTCCCAATTATGACATACTCAAAAATTCCAGCCAGGCACCCAGATGCCAAGGATTGTTCATCAACAAACAGCAACGAGTCTTCTGCAGAAACAAGGCGTCTTAAATTCAGCTAGTGTTCCTTTACGTTTAGCAATTCCAAATCAAGCCCTTCGGCCTTTGGCCGCATCTTCACCCGTGGTTCTAACATATGTACCACCACCCTACAATAAGTCTTGGCAGCACATCAGCACACGGTACCATACATACAAACAGCAACTCCGCTGTATCGACTAAGAGCTCAGAGGTTGCATGTAGTGGAACTTCTGGGATAAGTGATAGTACACAGAAAACTAAGTTTTATTTATTAAACGTTGACGGCAAAAACATTCTGGTCCCTGTTAACCCCAACTTATCGGAAACACCAAAAGCGTACGTCATCAACGGTCAAACGGCAACAAATGTTTCAAAAGTAAAGGTCTCGTTACTTACGCCGCAATCTACTGTGCCAAATACCGTTTCTGGACAGCCGAGCAGCGCACCTTTGTTTCAACCTTCCGGACATATGACTTCTCTGATCCGACCGATATCTAGCGTGGCCGTCTCAACAGGGCCATCAGCAATCACGTCACTAGGTACCGACTTCACGAATTGTACCTTTGCCAGTCGTGGCGAAGCCACAAACTACTACAGTTACGACTTTAACTACGGCAAGTGTTAACAGAATGCAGCCATCGGCAACATGGCGGAACAGTGAATCTGAATGGAAACGGACAACAAACACAGACTATTGTAAGGCCGGTGAACCCTATATGTGTTAGAAGTGTCGCCAATGTTCCGATGGCCATAATAAAACCCGAAAAGGTTGATGCGGAATTTGATAAGATAGAGAAAGGTGAGAAAAGGACTCATTTCGAAGCATCTGATGACGACGATGATGAGGAAGTAACAAAAGACACGACAGTTAAAACTAGTCAAGCATCTAGTCCTGCGCTATTAACTACAACGCAAGCCCATGACAACACCGACACATCACCAGCTGAACAACCGAAGGCATTTGCTGATGCCGTAACAGCTAGAGAAGAGAGACTAAGGCGGCTAAAAGCTTTGATTAAAGAAAAGAATGAAGCACTAGAGGCGATTCGATTGTCCACAACCAAGAAGTAGATTGTTTTTCGTTCCTACAATTTGACCCATCTCAAGATTTAGTTTGACTGTATTGTTAAATAATCTCAGAGCTTTTGGAAGGTGTTTTCAGAATCCTATTTACATGTAAGATCGTACTTTTAAATTGAATTTGATAAGGAGATTTTTAACAAAACGAATAAATGACGAAAGGATTAAAAAGTATATTTCTTTCCATCAGGAACTTTTTAACTCATCGCTTTACCTTCACTGCATTATTTTAAACAGTCAATTGCTTTTATTTATCAGTCAGATAGGACCCTGATTAATTTGCGGTTTGTTTTACGTGTTTAAATTTTCCTTTTATGTTCAAGATGTTTTTCTTGGAAGTTATCATTTTACTTGAATAACATCCAAACAATAGAAAAATATTACTTTCTTTATACTCGTTTTTTTTTAAAGCTCATTTCATACACACACACACAAATAACAAATAAATTGCTGGCGAACAATTCTTTGGAATTTTGTTTGATATTTTTTTTGTTGACTTTGTCGTCCTGGTTTTAATTGGTTCACACGTATTTAAATTTAAACTTGGACTCGTGTTCGTGAGTATGTTTGTTGTAGATGGGGGCTGGACGGAGTATGTTTGTGAGTATGTTTGTGAAAGATGGGGGCTGGACGAAGTATTTTTTTTTAAGTATGTTTGTGAAAGATGGGGGCTAGTCGGAGTGTGTTTGTGAGTATGTTATAGATGGGGACTGGACGGAGCGTGTTTGTGAGTATGTTATAGATGGGGACTGGACGAAGTGTGTTTGTGAGTATGTTACAGATGGGACTGAACGAAGTGTGTTTGTATGTTACAGATGGGGACTGGACGAAGTGTGTTTGTATGTTACAGATGGGGACTGGACAAAGTGTGTTTGTGAGTATGTTACAGATGGGGACTGGACGGAGTGTGTTTGTGAGTATATTACAGATGGGGACTGGACGAAGAGTTGTTTGTGAGTATGTTACAGATGGGGACTGGACGAAGTGTGTTTGTGAGTATATTACCGATGGGGACTGGACGAAGTGTGTTTGTGAGTATGTTACGGATGGGGACTGGACGAAGTGTGTTTGTATGTTACAGATGGGGACCTGGACAAAGTGTGTTTGTGAGTATGTTACAGATGGGGACTGGACGAAGTGTGTTTGTGAGTATGTTACAGATGGGGACTGGACGGAGTGTGTTTGTGAGTATATTACAGGATGGGGACTGGACGGAGTGTGTTTGTGAGTATGTTATAGATCGGGACTGGACACAGTGTGTTTGTGAGTATGTTATAGATAGCGACTGGACACAGTGTGTTTGTGTGTATGTTATAGATTGCGACTGGACGGAGTGTGTTTGTGAGTATGTTATAGATAGCGACTGGACACAGTGTGTTTGTTAGTATGTTATAGATTGGGACTGGACGAAGTGTGTTTGTGAGTATGTTATAGACGCGGACTGGACACAGTGTGTTTGTGAGTATGTTATAGATGGAGACTGGACGGAGTGTGTTTGTGAGTATGTTATAGATGGGGACTAGACGGAGCGTGTTTGTGAGTATGTTATAGATGGGGACTGGACACAGTGTGTTTGTGAGTATGTTATAGATGGGGACTGGACACAGTGTGTTTGTGAGTATGTTATAGATGGAGACTGGACGGAGTGTGTTTGTGAGTATGTTATAGATGGGGACTAGACGGAGCGTGTTTGTGAGTATGTTATAGATGGGGACTGGACACAGTGTGTTTGTGAGTATGTTATAGATGGGGACTGGACGAAGCGTGTTTGTGAGTATGTTATAGATAGCGACTGGACGGAGTGTGTTTGTGAGTATGTTATAGACGGGGACTGGACACAGTGTGTTTGTGAGTATGTTATAGATGGGGACTGGACGGAGCGTGTTTGTGAGTATGTTATAGATGGGGACTGGACGAAGTGTGTTTGTGAGTATGTTATAGACGGGGACTGGACGAAGTGTGTTTGTGAGTATGTTATAGATGGGGACTGGACACAGTGTGTTTGTGAGTATGTTATAGATGGGGACTGGACGAAGTGTGTTTGTGAGTATGTTACAGATGGGGACTGGACGAAGTGTTTGTGAGTATGTTACAGATGGGGACTGGACGAAGTGTGTTTGTGAGTATGTTATAGACGCGGACTGGACACAGTGTGTTTGTGAGTATGTTATAGATGGAGACTGGACACAGTGTGTTTGTGAGTATGTTATAGATGGAGACTGGACACAGTGTGTTTGTGAGTATGTTATAGACGCGGACTGGACACAGTGTGTTTGTGAGTATGTTATAGATGGAGACTGGACACAGTGTGTTTGTGAGTATGTTACAGATGGGGACTGGACGAAGTGTGTTTGTGAGTATGTTATAGACGCGGACTGGACACAGTGTGTTTGTGAGTATGTTATAGATGGAGACTGGACACAGTGTGTTTGTGAGTATGTTACAGATGGGGACTGGACGAAGTGTGTTTGTGAGTATGTTATAGACGGGGACTGGACACAGTGTGTTTGTGAGTATGTTATAGATGGAGACTGGACGGAGTGTGTTTTATGAGTATGTTAAAGACGGAGTATGTTTGTATGTTATAGATAGGGGGCTGGTCGGAGCGTTTGTGAGTATGTTATAGATGGGGGCTGGACGGAGGGCGTCAAAGAACAATAGTTAAGTAGTACGTCCTCATTCTTATAAATATACGCTTATGTGTGAATATATTTTTTTCTGTTATATAGTATTTTACCATTTTAAGTTACCATTTAATTATTATAATACTAATTAAATGTTTTAAGTGTCGAATGACTTTGTCCTCAACCCATACAAATAGCTTCAAGTCCTGTCAGTCAGTTTGTCGATTTTTTGCAGTTTCCAAACTTTTAAAATGACATTTTTTGTCTTGTAAAATTATTTCAATAAAATCAAATACTGTTTTAACAAATAGCAAATCCATTGTTTCTATTTAATAATTAAGAATGGAAATCGTAACAATCAAGCATTAACTACCACACCATCCATAACCAATTAAGTTTTGATCGTGATGAAAGGTACGCAATTATCAATGTTTGTAACGTTAAAAGAGGATCCGACTTAAAATTTTGCTGGACTTAACGCCGCAATTAAGACAGTTCAAAGGATTTTAAATATGTTTGGCTCATGAATTTACTGGCAAACATGACCCATTTAAGAAGTTCTAGCGGGAAAAAGTAAAATACAAAATAATAAAAACGACAATAAATTAAGAACGTCCGATTTCAACTAACTAACGCATTTCTTATAAATCTAAAACAAAAGATTCCAACATAATTTTAATATATAATATGCTATGTACTTGTTTACAGTTACTGAGAAATTACTTGTTATTTTATATTGCTTCCACGACCCTGCTTAGGTTTGGGTGCTGTAAAAATCCACATATATGATAGCTAAATGGAACCATTGAATGATGAAAAACAACATGTTATAATCATTGCTTTACAATTGTTTTATTAATAACACATCTGTACGGTCTTTCAAATTTAAGAAAAAGCAATATGGTCATTGCTTGTTTATTGTTTTAGGAGCCTTATCGGTGGATTAGTCAAGACTATAACTGTCCTTAATTTATTTCAAATAGTTGCCTTAGAGACAGGGTGCATATTGTAAGAAAATGAGTATAATGCAATAAATACATACAATTACAAACTAACAAGATCATGTAAAAGCAAGTAAAGATCTAATGACGAAGCTACTGATACAGTCATTTACAATGATATTTGTGTTGAAATAAGAGCTCATCATCTGCGTGAGGCCATCAGCTAAGCACATCCCTTAACAAGAAATTCAATACGTAAATATCAAAATTGACTAAATGTTTATTTATACTGAACACTTGTTAAATATAAAACTAAAGCAAATTCAAACGATATACTTTATTATCTCCTCTACTTTTTATTGTTCTTACTATGTTGTAATAAACCATGTCAGTTTACAATTTTTATTCCGGCCAAAATAGTATATTTCCACAGGAAAGGCTGTTGATTTCAGCATAAATAACTAATTATCCTTACAATAAATGACTTCTTGGACTAAGGAAACCAAGCTACTCTAAGCACATTATTTTTTCCTTTAAACCTTTCTCACCGTCAACTTCCAGTTGCTTGTTCCCATATTCGTAATAATACGCGAATCTATCGGGTTTACAGTAAAATTTTCATTAACGTATTTTTATTCCTACATCAAAGAAAGTATTGAACGTAATATCAAAAGCAACATGTCTTTTTTTACTCTATATGGAGATAAAATTAATGTCCAAAATAGAAAATAAAAATGGCTCTCACACATTATTATCGGTTCAATTTTAGGGGCATTTTTTGTTATAAAGTAAGTTAAAAAAGCACACAGTTTTGCCAACCTTCTGTACAATGGAAAAGAAGTTAAAATTAAGAAAGAACTTTCTATGAAGAAAAGCTGGCTTTTGACCTTATGCATTTGGGTCTATTAAAAATCTAAAACGGAAGTGGATTTGTACATTTGTGATGAAGCTGTGGTTGGGACACAAGTCAATTTAAATCCACCATGTTTCCACGATGTCAACATAAAGCACGCACCTTTTTCCTTAAGATTTAAGCCCATTTGATAACTTTCAACCACGCTTGCTTAAACAGGAAGTTGTCAACTGGTCAAAGTTTAAATAAAACAGTAAGAAGAAAGATCCTGGAAGTGTGGCTCCCAAATCTGTGCTAAGAGAATGGCAATGAAAAGCTTATTTTTTCTTGGCCTGTATTCATCGCATTAACCAATTACAGTACGCTATGAATACACAATGGCGCCACATGCTTAAGTCAGAGCTACACTACGATTCGTTTCTACTAGTTCAACCAGACGATTCGAGAGGTTTGTGTTTCCGCATTGACAAAAAAAAAAGGAAATATCGTATAAAATTAAAATATTCTCTAATTCCAATCAAATGGTACTTTGTCATGAAGCTGTCACCCAAAGACACCATAACAAAGCCAATCTTTATAATACATTAATTTAAAAAGATATACCTTAGATACTAAAGTAGAAAGTTATGGGGTTGCTTCGACAGTGGCCATTAGATACTTATTGATTTTAATATTTGGCTGTAAGTCCTCTGACTGCTTAGCCTCCCATCGCATGGGATCGAGTCCCGTTCGGGACGACGGACTTAATATGGGAAGGTCTTCCAGCTGACCTGCGATGCGCCGGTGGTTCTTCCTGGACATGTGTCTGAGGTCTTCCTCCACCAAAACAGCAGGACGTCGCCATAATGGTCGTAATTGGTCGCTGCGATGTATCTCAAACCAAACAAAACTAATATTTTTCTGCCTTTAATAATTATTACATTTTCCATTCATTACATAATTGTTAAGAGTCATGGGGCGTAGCTAGGCATGCCATGATTTATACGTAGGACTTCTACGGGAAGATGGTCCGGTGTGGGGACGTGGTGGGAGCTTATGCTCCAATGGAAAATGTTGTGTTTCTATATTGTACGAAGTGGCTTTTGGATATCAAGATGTCGACATATTTTTATCGCCGTATCTTCCAACAATTTGTCATGCAATGGAGAACGAAGATTGCATTGGAGAAATCGCAACCGATAAATGGTACAAGTGGAATACGTCGAATTGATATAAAGTGATTATAACAAACATAATATAGTCACGCATTGTCTCTCGGATTCATATTAGAAAGCCGCAGGTAGGGCACGCAGGGACGAAAATGGCATTATTAGCCAGTCACTTCCGTATTTTTCCAAGGCAGATAACCCTCCATTATCCCGAAAATTAAGTTTTGTAAAGCAACAGTGTATATTTGTTAATAAATGTGCATTAGAGTATCTCGTTAATTGGACAAAATCAAATTTTTCTTTTTTTTGTCCCTGACTACAAAAGTCAATGCCTCCGACTTCGGGACTAGTACGTCATCCTCTCAACAAAGATTAATGTTTTATCTGTCAATTAAATGCAGTAACCATTATTTATCCAACGAAACAAGAGAAGTTGTAAGGGATGAACACAAAGTTAAATTCTGTACATTTCTTTCCGCCAGATACTTAGAAGGTGCGGTCGTCCGTAGGACGGCATTATCCGAGAAGTTCTGATTTGAAATATAACGGAGCTACTGAAAAGTGACCGAGCTGATTTTGCAAATTTACGGGACTTTTTCATGGTGCAAATAGGGATAGAAGTTGATCGCAATAAAAATACACCTTGCCCCTACAAGGTAACATTTTTGTTGCAGATTTAATCTTTTTTATGTTTTAATTATGTTGATAATGTGCACGCAGCTGCATATTCATCGGATAGTCCGTGTACTTCAGGAGAAGGTTTAATTAATAGTCGGTAACATTCGTAAAATTTCTATCAATATTTTCTTGAATATAGTTTTAATATATCCTACCCCCCCCCCCCCCTCACCCCCATAAACAATATACTCAATATATAATGCTATCTTCAATATAAAAGACAGTATGCGCATGTTATATGTATATAGAATTACCCCCCCCCCCCCCCTTTTTGTTAAAGAGAATAACTTCTGTTAGGCAAAAAATAGACACTTCCTGTCAGTGACATAAAAGCTCCAATGATTTAAATATTCAGTTTCTACAGATTAGATTATTGTTCTATCTTAAGAGTGTCATAATATGCATTTTCGGCTACTTTCCTATTTGTTAAAAAGTAATTTAATTTGTTGACTACCACTGAAGTAGCCTAACAGTTATTATGATATTTTTCAGAGGTTACTGTCCGAGCATAATAAGTTGAATTCTATCGGAACGTAATACATAATGATTCTGGGATTAAATATCTCAGCTCTGCAAGTCACGATGTTTGGAGATTTTTTGGCGGCTACTGACCAAGTCACGATGTTTGGAGATTCTTTTTTTGGCTACTGACCATCGCTTGGTTTGTGCAGGAGGCAATCTGTGCATATACAGGCAACTGACCCTCACTTTGTTGAAAGCGTATTCTGAAAGAAATTAAGCGCATGCTGTCAGGTCAGTTAGACACGGACATAGTGTTAGGTCTAGACGATGTGAGGCTGCAGGTGCAAGCCGGTTATGCTCCCTGGGAGCTTCGGTCATGCTCGGGGTGTAAGTGGTTCGACTTTTGAAGGGGTTTCATTAGATTCCCCGGGATGTAAGTGTTCATTCTTCCGAAGGGCACGTCCGTGTAGGCTTGTGAGAATGGAGAATGACGCTTAGTCTGGTAGTCTTTAGTCGTGCTTTGAGAGGAAAGGGCGTGACTGTTTCGGGCAGAGCTCTAGCATTTTAGTGAATAGGTACGTGTTAGACTGGCTAAGAGAATATAGGGAGTCGGTGAAAAGGCACGTGTGAAACTGACAAGCTGCACAAGGGAGTCAGTTATAAGGCACGTACGTGCCAGGATTTGCATGTTCATCAAGAAAACGTGGGTGACTGAGAGTGAGACACAAGTTTAGGGCACTCGTGAGACAGAGGAGCGTGGTGTGACTGAGAGTGAGACACAAGTTTAGGGCACTCGTGAGACAGAGAGCGTGGGTGACTGAGAGTGAGACACAAGTTTAGGGCACTCGTGAGACAGAGGAGCGTGAGTGACTGAGAGTGAGACACATGTTTAGGGCACTCGTGAGACAGAGGAGCGTGGGTGACTGAGAGTGAGACACAAGTTAAGGGCACTCGTGAGACAAAGGAGCGTGGGTGACTGAGAGTGAGACACAAGTTTAGGGCACTCGTGAGACAGAGGAGCGTGGGTGACTGAGAGTGAGACACAAGTTTAGGGCACTCGTGAGACAAAGGAGCGTGGGTGACTGAGAGTGAGACACAAGTTTAAGGCACTCGTGAGACAGAGGAGCGTGGGTGACTGAGAGTGAGACACAAGTTTAGGGCACTCGTGAGACAGAGGAGCCTGGGTGGCTGAGAGTGAGACACAAGTTTAGGGCACTCGTGAGACAGAGGAGCCTGGGTGACTGAGAGTGAGACATTAGTTTAGGGCACTCGTGAGACAGAGGAGCGTGGGTGACTGAGAGTGAGACACACGTTTAGGGCACTCGTGAGACAGAGGAGCGTGGGTGACTGAGAGTGAGACACAAGTAAAGGGCACTCGTGAGACAGAGGAGCGTGGGTGACACTGAGTGTGTGCACCAAGAGTGACGGCGGCATATTCGGGAAAGGCTCGGCTAAGCTAGTTATCTGTCTAAGGTGCTTTAGAAGCCAGGCTCACAAGCTCCATTGCTTTAAGTCATTGAGACCATGTTTCGCCCGCTTCTCCGACTGTATTTACCTAATGCCTCTCCTTCCTTTCTCTTCGGCTCAGGCACGTAACATGTGCGTGTGCGTGCGTGCGTGGTGTGTGCGTAATCACCCCACGCCAGAGAACAATTACATGAATAAAATGAATCGATTTATCAAAAAGGCATAATATTTCATATTTTACACTATTTTTAATTTTATGAAATTAGAGAAAGAAATAATCCGAGAGCTTCAAACGGTACTGTAAGATGGTTGGAGGAAGAATATATAATCTATATTAGACTATATAATAGATAGACTCATATATTGATATCTAGATATAGATATGTATAGATTTGTAAGATATATATATATTGTGTGTGTGTTGTGTGTGTGTGTGGAGTGTGTGGATGTGTGGGGTGTTGTGGTGGTGAGTGTGTGTGTGTGGTGTGTGTATGTGTGTGTGAGAGTGTGTGTGTGTGTGAGTGTGTGAGTGAGTGTGTGTGAGTGTGTGTGTGTGAGTGTGAGTGTGTGTGTGTGTGTGTGTGTGTGTGTGTGTGTGTGTGTGTGTGTGTGTGTGTGTGTGTGTGTGATTGTATATGTATATATTTATATTTGACAAATATAATTGAAATTGAATGAGATCACATACAGTCTTTTGGTGAGAGATGGCTTCTCAGAATCTATCCATATTACCCAACTAGGTCTGATCAATCGGCGTCTCTATGCCGGATTAAAACTCTAGAAATGTCTGTAACATTTCAGACACATGTTAGTGCCTCTGTATAAAAGTGCAAGCGATTTCGCAAGATTGCCACTTCGAGACTAACTTAATCAAACGTTATTCTGCAGCACCAGGAGACAAAGCAAAACAATCGGCGAATACAAATCGAGATTAAAAAAGTCTTGAACACAATCTTAAATTGTCGAGTAATTAATTTAATTACTACACACGTAATGTATTGTGGACATGCAGTCCATATTGGCGGATGGCGTCAGTCCAACAAATCTTGTCCACATTGATTGGTAGGCGCAATGCTCCTCACGATTCAGAAACGTTGATCCTTCTTCCTTTTTTATTTTTATCATATGTGGCTTAGTACTGTTTCCTTTCAAACAACTGTCATTATCTGTGTTTTTTATATATTTTGTATTTTATTTGTTGGATTTTATGTCACACAGATAATATTTGATTTTGCCGAAGGTTGTGTGGAGCGAAAATAGTGCAGCAAGCATGAACATCTGGCATGACACCGCCGCCAGTCATCCTGACATGGATAACCAGTCATTTAACTTCCCTAACATTTGCTTGAGCGTTTCCAGTCGAGTGCATATTTCAGTAACCAGCACACGCACTTATGTGATGCCAGATTGTCAAATGTGTTGTGAAATCAGAGCTCAGTGCTTTGTTTCGTTCGTTCCATTGAAAATGTTAGAACCGTTTTCGATACTCTATTTCATTAGAAATCTCTTCTTAGCAATTTCAAATTTAGAAAAAAAGCATGATGGCATGAGAAAGAACGGCGCAAATAAACATTCAACAAATAATGAAGGTCTGAATGTAGTAGTATGCATCACTCAAATAACTTCTTATTAAAACTAATTAAGTTTCTGATTTGTTTCGACACCAAGCAATATTGTTGATATAATATTTTGTTGTTTTGATTTCAATACACTGCATTTATGAGGACGTTATTTTATAGTGTTTTTATAAACCAACGAGTGGGGTGTCATTTTTTTTCTTGAAATATTTGGTCTTCCGAAGAAGTTTGTTTTAACGACCTCACTATATTATTGCAATTCCCACAAAGATCATGCCATTTATTATTATATAGTAGGCATGAAGGCTACACAGAAACGAGCGATTTGAAAGCTGGTTTGTACACTTGTTTCTAGAAGGTTCAAGGGAAAGATAACGGGGAAAAATAAAATCGGAATGTCGGAGTTTTTGACTTGTATCTGGACTAAATTCACATACAATATATTACATATTTTCGGCGTAGCTGTCTCACCTCACCCTGGCCCTACTTACAAATGCTTCCGCAAGGTCAGCAAGAATGAATATCAAACTGACGCTCTTTAGTAGAAATTCAAGCTTACATCATACATTCCATTTTGGTATTAAACGCCACGGGAGCGTAACATTTTATCAAGAGTGTGGGGATGGGGGCGGAGATAAGAAAGTTACAAAAATCCAGCTATAGATCCTGACAACACTGTTGTGTAAAATGCTTAAACATGACGACATATACACTTCATCTTAAATGTAACCGCTGTTAAATACCACAAAGCTCCAAGTTCGATACATTTCTGCTCAGAATCAATCTTCAGGCTACTTATCACATTACATTAGATGTTTAAAGGTCAGGTAAAGTTGGTTGACCTGTAAATGAATAGGCAGGGGTGTGATCAGATATTTATACTATCAGTACTTAAAACTAGTAACCGCACATAAAGTGCGACGTAACATTCCAGAAAAATCATTTGGAAATATGAACTAGGAACACTCTCAGCTGTGAAAGTCTTTCTAGCAGCCCAGACTCGCATTTTGTTTGGGGGAATGAGAGAAATAAGTCGATAGTCTCCCCTGAATTACCCCCAAATGCAAATAAGTGGATAGTCTCCCCTGAATAATCTCCAAGTGCAAGTAAGTGGATAGTCTCCCCTGAATAACCCCCAAATGCGAGTAGGAACTTTCATTTGGCTGACTCAGTTTTTATTCTTGTACTCTTGGGCGTGTATGTTGACTTTTGTGCCATTATATATCAGTAAGTGGATAGTCTCCCCTGAATAATCCCCAAATGCACGTAAGTGGATAGTCTCCCCTAAATAATCCCCAAATGCAAGTAAGTGGATAGTCTCCCCTGAATTTCCAAAGGCCAAAATGAGTGTAAATTCATCCCTAAAATTTCTCAACAAAAACACAAAGGGCGCAAAATGACACGACGGCAACATTTGAAAGCAGATCTCAACATTTGACGAGCCGGTTTTTTAAAAGAATGTTCAATATTCAGTAAGCTTTGCACTTACAATGCCATTTACATCCATGCATATATAAAGTTAAAACTGTTCTTGATAACCTAGAAGATTAAGAGTTCCATGTTTTATAGATGTCTTCTCATGTGTAAATCTCACATCATAAAGAAAATGCATTGTCTTTTTGTTTTTGTGCAACAGTCTCTAGACTTTGCTTTATAATACATACATTCAATGATATCTTTCGAAAACTGTTCAACCAGTGGTAAAAATGTAGCAATAACTCATAAATTAAGAACAGAACACTATTGCCGTTTCAGGCCTTCGAAGTTATAAATAACCTCTGCGTCCATTGTCTGCTGTTTTTTGTGTGTGTCTCACATAACATTTGAAGAGGGTTTGACAATAATACCTGAAATAAAAAAAATCTAAAGAACGCAGGTGCTTTAGAGAATATCACGTGACAAAATGCTTTATTTGTGGCACCTTTGACGTTGTGCTAGCCATACAATACGGTGCTTTGTATTCGCCAAACGTCGACATAACCCCGCCCCTGAAATCGATTCATTCTTTCATTATAAGTCAAGGCACTGCAAATAAGATCGGAGATTGGAAATTAAAATAGCACTAGAGGTCATTTAAAAACAGGAATCTCTTCAGGATATAATAAAGTACAGAATTTATTAAATATATATCATTCTAAATCACGGCGGTATTTTAAATGAAGTAAGAAAATAGTTTTATATTATTAAAAGAGGATTGAAATAATCAGCAGAGGACCCACTTACCCGAGGTAAAGGACTTTATTTGTCTATACTTTGGAATAATGTGCATAAGTGTGTTTTTTAATCCATTTTATGTTTATACTAAATAATATTTGTAAAAGTCCACAGGCATGACTTTTAGTGCACGTTGTCCACGATAGTTAGTAACAAAATAGTGGTTTTATTCTGGGAGTGTTCAGCTGGAAGTGATTGATATAAGCTAACAACAACAAACACGTGTTGTTATACTAAATAGTTTTGATAATTAATTTTTGTATACTTGCAATAAATTGCATTATGTTCAAATTAGTTGACATATTCTTTTCATATTTATATACTTCGCCTTCTTTGCCTTGTTTGTTTTTATAATTGTGTCTGTTTGGTAATGTTACTTCATCACAAGTGTTTATTTGTGTGCGAGCAAATGAGTCTTTAAATAGATTCTCTTTTAAATTCCATCCAAACACTTACAAACATTTCATATACAATGTAATTGTTTATTAGAACAAGTTTAGTTCCCTAGTATAGAGCTTTCAAGACATTGTATAATTGAATGGACCCCTCCAAACCAGCGGCAATTTACAAGCTAAGGAGGGAAACCCTAAATGGACCCAATCAGCGTGCACGGTATACACAATTCGGAACAGTTCACGACGAGCAGGAACAATTGCAAACATCCATATGTACGAGCTTAAAATCAATAACATTATATTATCGGGCTTGTTGATAGTGAATAGTAGCTAAATACGTTTTAATTCAGTAGAAAAAGACGCTTTGTCCGACCTTGGTGTCGAGTTGTTGTTTCCAACCAGGCATCGCCATTGAAAGATGGTTTATGAGTAATATAAACAGTAACTAAGGACAAGGAGGGAATGTCGCAGCCATTCATAACATGTCTAGATGCTGTAAGCCCGTGCATTTTCATCTTTATATAAATAAATTGTTTTAACAGTCCGAGTAACGTTTCTACTGACAATTCAGTAACAATCGTTAAGTGAATCTCCCAATACGTTTTGCAAAATCCGCGCGGAATCTAAAAATCTAAAAATAGTATTTAAAGGCTACGTACGCTTAAATTGAAAACACCCTTTGTAAAATAATAATTTTAATAAAACAGATTATTTACTGTTGTCACATGCTAACATTCAATAAGTTTGATCGTAAAACCCGTTTTTTAAAATAAAAATTATAAATTTTGTAGTCAAATTACAATTTTATGATTTTTTTTCTCACCAGAAATAAACTGATACTACTGGTGTTTACATACGGCGTCTAAGTGATAGTCACGTGTTTAAGTTTATTCGCTAGACGCTTGAATGTTTAGTCGGCGGATTGTTGACTTTATGCGGGGAATTATCCTATTGTATGCTTCCCATCAGGTAAGTTTAAATCATGAAATGAAATGATGAACATCTGGATTCGGATTTTAAACTCAACTGTGTACCATTCTCAGTATAAAACTACATATAACATACAGTTATCAACAGTAACTCGCTCTGTTGCTATTGCCATCGGACTGACATTAAAGATGTTCCGAAGTCATGTTAAAACCAAGATTTTGATTTTTATTGCATTTTTTTCTAAATTTACCAATAAGTAATTGTCTAGAACCATTTTAAAACTGCATTTCTTCAACATCATTCTATTTATTTTCAACAGAAAATGACAGTATTTCAAATTGGTTAAAGCCACAAAACACTAGTAGACATATCGTTACTTTTCTATAACTGTTTAATGATCATCAGTGTAATAATATAGATAGATATATACAGGTAGATTAACTACACGTTTAATGGTCATGAAATCTTAAGTCTAGCGCCATAATCTTCCATGAAATATCTCTGGTACACTTCTCAGTTTTGGTAGTGTTTCCTCTAGTAACTATAGAAACTGATCAATATTTCCTTAGACAGCTTGCTATTATTGAATTGAAAAGCATGAATGGGTGAAACGGGTTTGTCTGAAGAATAATACACAAGAGATATTAAGACTTTGTGGTGTTTTTGAAACTTTTGATGCAATTATTTATGTATTCACTGCATTGGCCAGTTAAAGCCGTAAAACCTTGGTCACGTGATCCATAACAGTTTTACTTGGTCTCTGTCTTAAAATAATACGTTAAACTTACTAAAGTAAATACAATAGACTAGCAGTTGATATGAAAAAAAAAATAGTCAAATATGTAAAAATAAAAAAGCGCTATTTTTGAAGTAAGTGAATGCAACGCCCGATCTGTTGCTGCGGTAAGTTTTTTTTCTGAATGTTGCTTTGTATTTTCCAGACAACCGGATTTTTTTTCTTTTAAACATAGCCCAGATTTTGAAAGACTTCAAACGGCACTTGTAAGTTCATCTGAATATAAAATTGGGACCAATGTTTGGCCAACATCTATTGTTTTGGTCAGTCTTCTGTGCCATCTACTCTTGCTTTAAATTGTTTTGTACAAATAACAGTTTCCCCCGGACAGATTATGGCTTCAATACAGTGCTAGAAGCAATTTAGGTCTTTAGCGAGACACACAATTATTGTATGTATTTGCCAGAGCCAGGATTTTACAAGAATCATGTAGTTTAAAGCCATTAACGGTAAAAACTGCTTAATGTTTGCATTAATATAATCAACCTGTTTAAATTTATAAAAAAAAACGTAGGTGTAAATTAAAACTGATTTTTAAAAAAAATAAAGAATAAACCGTTCGTGTGCGCAAAAACGCACCTTTCACTGTAATACGTGATCTTTGTGACGTAGCCAGCATAGGACTCTTGTCGGTCGGTTTTTGCTATATACTCTTCCCTTGTGCTTAATGACCGCTATTTTGAAATTTGAGATTGATGCAAATAATCTTAACTGAGTATGGGGTCATTCAGAGAGGAAGAGATCTGTAGGACGTTCATGCAACACCGAGGTGCACAGGTCTTTACATCGCAGATCGACCGGAAACTTCCTCAATCCAATTTGCACAATGCATAAATCTAACAGATATGTTAGTTTCAGCGCGTCAAATAATCCTGGAAACGATTCTTGCAATATCCATTTTCAAGTTTTCAGGCATTTTCGGAGAAAAGATGTTAATGTATTTTTTATGTACAGTCTTGCAGGTATAAATATATTAACATGATCATTACAGAATCAAGCATATTATTATGAGACGTAACTAAAGCCACTTAGGCGCAGTTTGACGTCGATAAGGGCACATGTAACCACAATATATGAATTTCATATATCTTTAAGTCATATCATCAATATCGACCCAATCAATCTAATGTTTTTGACAAAATTACAATACTATGTTTGTTTACTTTTCAAGTTTAATATGCATAACATATCAGAGACAATAAATAGACACAAATCATATCTTAGATAGTATATATTACGTATACAGGCGACGGAAAATGATCGCTTTTACAGTACGGAGACAGACTAAGCTTTTTAGCTGAAAACGGACAATAGTTTCAAAAGCCTCAAGCTTACATTAAAGGTGATATCCTAAAGTCTGCTGATATATATATAACAATACTTTACCCTTGTTTGGTGGAATTTTGACATAATCTCTTTAAACAGTTCTATTCCTAAACAGTTTTAATTATGTGCCTGTACTACACTTTGTTTTCAATGTTTTTGCAAGTTTTTGAATTGTAAATGTGTGCATTTTTATTTTTTTTAATTTTTTTTCTTCATTTTTTTTTTAATATCTTTGTTAAATAGAACTTCGGAAAAGGACGATCAACTTTGCGGTAAGCTCAGTCTGTTAAGATTCCGTAACTTAAATTTTCAATCCTGCAGAACAGAGATCGAGACCTCGCTCAACCCAACTTTTTTAATACCTTCGTTTGCTCTATTTAACCAATCTTAATATTATGGACATTTTTGGGATGATCACAAGTATATACATGTACAAGTTATATCAACCGATATCTACAGAGATGGTGGGATAAAATGTAATCCTAAATGTAAGTGGTCACGTGGTTCTCTTAGTAGGAAAATTTCTTACAGTGCGGCGTGGTTCAGATAGGAAATACAATTTTGTGATGACGAGCGGGGTGCTATGGCCCACTTTTCACATAGATGTAGGACATCAACATACATCATTTATCCCACCATTTCTGTAAATATCGGTTGATATAACCCGTGTGATAAAGATGAGCTTTATTTACTGATATTCGCGCACCTGCTCTAAGCCGGACTACTTTTTTTTTGACGAAACGATCAGGAATGTTAACGAGAACGAAACTCATTTATCGCGTAATTATGCTTGTGGTCACCCCAAAAATGTCTATAATTACTAAGATTTGGGTATATAGAGCAAACGAGGCCATTAAAAACAGGAGGATGAGCGCGGTTTTAATCTCTGTTCTGCAGAATTGAAAATTTAAGTAGCAGCATCTTAATCAACTGAGCTAACCGGACAGTTCATCGCGACCTTTCGAAGTTCTATTTAACAATGATATAGAAAAATTGTAAACAAAAAAAAAATATAAAAAAGTTTTATTAATCAAAATGTACACATTTTCAATTCAAAAACTTGAAAAAAATTAAACAACATGTAATACAGGCATATCATTAAAACTTTTTAAGGAATAGTAATAAAATCAATAAAAGTACGAATTTGTAGTCGGCAAAAATGAAAACATCTATCAAAATGTCAGATTACGAGTCTCTGTTGTTTTGATGTTATTTGGTGTGAATTGGAAGAATGTGATGAAGAATCGTGTGAAAACCTAAGCAGTGTTGTAGAGATGAGGTACGAGAATTTCGAGGCAAAATTTGGCTTTAATCCCAACAGTTTTGAGAAGGAAATTGATCTTGAATCTGTGGCTCTCTCAGAAAGCAGCAATCAGCTGCCTAATCTGAGGATATACCCTGATGATCAAATGTCGTTACATGATACACATTCAACTGGTTTAGATAGAGCTCAATCTCTAATGAACCAAATGCAGCTGACTGCATAGATCTGGACAAATGTGCTAATAAATCACAGACACCAGCTCACCACCTCCAATCCCAACATTTCTCCAAATTTCGCAAGTCACCCTGTCAAAGACACAACTTCGCAATTTTCAATGGCATATTCAATGTTCCGAATTTCAATATCATCAACAATTTAAATCCCTGAGCAAACTGTTTGTTACAACCACAAACAGACACAAACCTCGAATGTAATTCGCGTTTCTTAATGCCATATCATGCGTAGCAACTTTATGTTACACGTCCTTGACATTACACACTACATGTATAGTTTTATACTAGGGTGTGTTTTTTGTTGTCATTTTCCAATCATTATTTTTAATTACGGTAATCAATAAAATTACAACCTTATGTCTAGTGCAAATAAAACAAAATAAATAACGTGTTTATTGTCTTATTTTTTAATTGTAAAATAGAACTATTTCGTATGGCCGAATTACTCTATGCACGCGAATGAATTTCGTGTATTGCATAAGAATGTCAGATCATGTAGGGGAGGTAAATTTAATGTTTCCCTTTTTTTAATTTTTTGAAAAAACAAACAAAAACTGTTGATGATGGGATGAAAAGAGTACCGGCAGAGCCTCGTGCTTTCTGATTTTCTTAGCCTCGCATGATAAAATTTATCTATATCAACACTGACCTGGTATTCTCTATTTCTCGGGTCAGTTCCGTGTAACTATTTGTTTGGTTGTCTGAGAAACAAAACGGTATTCCAAATTGTCGAATACTTCTGTTAAGACCAGACGACATTCTGAAGGACAAGAAGTGCACATGTCATCCTGTGGTCAGGTGATACATTATTTCATAGTTCAGTGTGGCTCATTAAAGTGTTGCTTGTTAAACAACAAATTAAAAGAAATTGTAAATCTGGAAAACTGTGACCAGTCAGTAGAAGCGACAGTTGTGTATTTAAGTTAAATATCCAGAAGGAGAAAATAGAAACAACTGCTGATTTAAAAAGTAGCGTTATAACATGGCTGAATTTGTAATGCAAGACATATCTCGTACCTTGCGATGACCCCCGATTTAACCCGTTTGATTATACTCAACACTGTGACTACTGTTGTTAATACAAGTGTCTAAGCAATCATCTAGGAAAGATGGAAGTGGCAAATTCATAACTGCTAGAGACAATTTAAACATTGTCGAATTATATGAAAAATAATAACGACAACAGCAAGAGTTACACGCCAATTTCTTTATTTGTATGAGGTCAATGTGTTTTGAAATAATTGCCTTCGTGGGCATTCTGTTTTCACCTGTAAACACCTGCCCACGTGCATAGATCGAGCAGCTGCTATGATTTCCTTTGTTAAATCTAATAGTTCCGAGATCGAAATGCAATGCATAAGAAGACATAACGACAGCATAAAGTCGCGCACAAATCCCTGCAAGCAAATTGTGGTCAACATTTACCAGTAGAATTGGTTTCTCAGACAGAAAACAAACATAGTTCATGCAAATGCAGCCCAAAAAATATGTGTTACAAGGACACACACTATAAATATTGACGTGTAAGATGCAGCATTTTACACAAAAGAACAAAAGGAAATCCACAACTTGATGTTTAAATACAATCTTATAATACGTCTTTCTTTAAAGTGTTTATCTGACTGTAAACGTCATAGTCGTTCCTGGATAGTCTTATGGAATGAGCCATGTTGTTTTTATGGACAAGTGAAGTACGGCGCTTGCAAGCATTAATCTCTTAGTTATTATTAATGTTTGATGATTGCCAGTGTGTTCATTTTTAAACATCCTCACCAGTCACTTCAAATTGTTTCTTTATTATATGTATATGTATGATTTACTTAAATTGCATTTTACGACGAGGCACAAGTCAAAATACAATCATGCTCTGTTTTTGTGTTTCTGTTCGGACCACTTCCCTTGCACCCAAAGAAAAATTCGCCACCGCTTTATCTGGTTTTAGCCATCTTTTTTATTTTTAATTGTTCAAGGATTGAATGCTGATTTTGCGCGTTTCATTCCGGTATGAAACGCAGTTGTCTATCTTCTAACGCCGATGGTCAATTTAGGCGTTCGGCAACTGAGTTTCATACCACTATTAAAAATTAACATTTAATCCGAATAATTACAACCTGTTTCTGTGTGTTTTCTAAGTGGCTCTAAAATGTATGCGAACTTTATATTTCCCCAAATATGGTTACGCGTGTATATACCGATTCTCAACCACAAAAGTCTCCTTAACTACCAAAGTGAACCGAAATGATGGAAATTGTGTTTTGTGTATTTAGTAGCGCCGCTCTGAAGAAGGGTGCCTCTTATGGAATAATGCGTGAGACCCTTTTCAGAGCTTCAGAGAGAACAGTTTAGATTGCAACAAAAAAGTGTAGTTTGCAATTCAAAAAAGTAGCAGGCAATTCACAATAGGAAGTCGCAGCCGTTTTGAGAAATAACAGATGCAACGGAAAACAAGGACGAAAGCAAAGTAGAGATAGTCCCGATCCCATCAGAGTAACTGTTCTTTACCCTAAAATATTTATGTAGTGTTTAGTCTCCAAGATAGCTCACTTCTTGTTTAAAGCGAATGATCTCAACGGCACCTTGGATGTCTCACATCAGTTTTCTTTCTTGGTTTGTCTTGTTGGTTTAAATAACATGTCATATTCAGTCAAAATACACTGGTCAAAAAGGAAGACTTAATAAACGTATTAAGGTAAGCACTTTGAGCCGTTTTTGATAAAAATACGAGCCTTAAAAAAATTGTCGTTGCATTTTGGTTTTTGTTGGTAGCTATGGGTGTTATTATGCAAATAACCAATAACTCGTGTGACAATTTACAATTGATAAAACGCATTTTTTATTATTTTAAAAACTTTGGTTTCAGTTTTTCAGTAGCTTTAAAGAATTTAATAGGATCATAAATCATTATTAGGTGGACGTGAGTAAAAGCTACCTCCCTTCTTTGTGGTTGGGAATACAAATATTAGATTATAATGTGAAAACCAGATTAAATTGTGATTTTGTATGCAATATATATGATATGTTTGTTAAACTGACTGGCATTAGCGTGTAGCGGGATAACAAATATATAATTGTGTAGATTGTTAGTTCGTAGCTCAAAGTTTTCAAACAAAATGACCAAATCTGACAAAAATTGACACTTTGCAGTCGATTCTTTACGAAAATGGATTCAGCGCCAAATATGTGTGAACAAAATGTTCAGTCATCAGAATGTCGTATTTCACGTATTTATTATTTATTTTATATATGTATTTACATTGTGTCCTTTTAATAGCACATATTTATTTGGGCTAAATCTCTTTGGGCTAGTTTGGCTTTCTGTCAGAGATCCCGATAAAAAAGTTAAATTGCTTGAATTTGTGTACGACTTTATGATTTTGGAAATGGATAGATATGCATTTTTACATACGTATATCAATCTCGAAACGATTTGCCTGCAGGTCAATCTGTGCACGTGGGCAGGTCTATATTTTTCTAGAAGGGCAAGCCCCCGTGCACAGAAAGACCTTCGCACGTAATTTCCTTTGTCAAAGTGAGTCATTTCGAGATATATAGACGTCTATCAAACGATGTGTCTAAAGGTTGGTCTTATAGATACTGTCGTAGTAAAAAAAACAAGAGCTAAAATAACACAAAACATAAAACAATGAAACACTGTTTCATGAAATACTGTTTTCTGAAGCAAGATATAAAAGAAATATCTAAAACAAGACCTTTTTCAAACAGGACGATGCTACAAAGGTAACACAAAATATTCTAAAACCCATTAGAAAGTACATCCTAAACCATATTGAAAGTGTGTATTCCAACGGTTGTCAACTTTCTGTTTTCTCCCTTTGTAAAGATAAAACAAAACAAAAAGACAAAAACAAAATTAAAAAAAAACAACAACAAAAACACAAACAAACAATAATGATAAAATAAAAACACATTACACGCACAGATATCATCCTACCACAATTATTGTGGCAGATACATGGACTCCAGGCTGTATGAAAACCAGTTGTATGGCTGACAGGTGGCTGTTTATCTGAGCAATTGTTATAAGTTGGCTGTCATACCGAGATGAAATATAAACACATGGGTCTCATTCCACAATATGAATCGTCAGACAATGTGTCTAAAGGGTTCTCAATTTTAAGTTTGTCTTTAATATTTTTTTTTGGTTTTAGATTTAAATTAAAAACTTCCAGTCCGTCTTAGCTTGCACATGTGGCCTCTACTACACTAATAAGAAGAGCGAGTGCCTACACACGTTTGAATTGTTAAAACTTACACCCTCTGTTAGCCTTTTACCAAAATGAATTAATTACTTATCATTTCTTTCTGAATCCATATCTTTTTTTGCCATGTGAAACAGAACAATATACATGCATGTTGAAGTAATCTATACATTGTTGTTCAAAATTCTAAAAAGATCTAAATTATTATTAATGAAACATATCATTAAAACAGAAGTTTTTAAGCTATGGTTTATTGGTTTGTTTAAAAAAGTTGCTCTTTAATTTAAATAAGGTGTGCCCGTCACTTCAATAATCACCAACTGTGCTCATAGTTTAGGCTTTATTTATTATTTGAAAATAAGCGGAATACGTCCTTTCAGCATTTGCCACATTGTCAGCATGTATCTCCTATCGACCATTTAATATTTAATATGTTTCATTAAATGTTAACTTTTTATGACTAACACTTATACATATGGTACAAATCTGGTTATGTCACATCTAAGTTTAATTGTTATGTCACATCAGTGTTGATGGTTGTGTCACATCAGTGTTTGATGGTTGTGTCACATCAGTGTTGATGGTTGTGTCACATCAGTGTTTGATGGTTGTGTCACATCAGTGTTGATGGTTGTGTCACATCTGAGTTTAATTGTTGTGTCACATCAGTGTTTAATGGTTGTGTCACATCAGTGTTCATGGTTGTGTAACATCAGTGTTAATGGTTTTGTCACATCAGTGTTTGATGGCTGTGTCCCATCTGTGTTTAATGGCTGTGTCCCATCTGTGTTTGATGGTTGTGTCACATTAGTGTTTGATGGCTGTGTCCCATCTGTGTTTAATGGTTGTGTCACATCAGTGTTTGATGGCTGTGTCCCATCTGTGTTTAATGGTTGTGTCACATCAGTGTTTAATGGTTGTGCCACATCAGTGTTTGATGGCTGTGTCCCATCTGTGTTTAATGGTTGTGTCACATCAGTGTTTGATCGCTGTGTCCCATCTGTGTTTAATGGTTGTTTCACGTCAGTGTTAATGGTTGTGTCACATCAGTGTTTGATGGTTGTGTCACATCAGTGTTTGATGGTTGTGTCACATCAGTGTTTGATTGTTGTGTCACATCAGTGTTTAATGGTTGTGTCACATCAGTGTTAATGGCCGTGTCACATCAGTGTTAATGGTTTTGTCACATCAGTGTTTGATGGCTGTGTCCCATCTGTGTTTAATGGTTGTGTCACGTCAGTGTTTGATGGCTGTGTCCCAGTTGTGTTTAATGGTTGTGTCACATCAGTGTTTGATGGTTGTGTCACATCAGTGTTTGATGGCTGTGTCCCATCTATGTTTCATGATTGTATCACATCAGTGTTTGATGGCTGTGTCCCATCTGTGTTTAATGGTTGTGTCACATCAGTGTTTGATGGCTGTGTCCTATCTGTGTTTAATGGTTGTGTCACATCAGTGTTTGATGGCTGTGTCCCATCTGTGTTTAATGGTTGTGTCACGTCAGTGTTAATGGTTGTGTCACATCAGTGTTTGATGGTTGTCACATCAGTGTTTGATGGCTGTGTCCCATCTGTGTTTAATGGTTGTGTCACTTCAATGTTTAATGGTTGTGTCACATCAGTGTTTAATGGTTGTGTCACATCAGTGTTTAATAGTTGTGTCACGCCAGTGTTTAATGGTCGTGTCACATCAGTGTTTGATGGCTGTGTCCCATTTGTGTTTAATGGTTGTGTCACGCCAGTGTTAATGGTTTCGCACATCAGTGTTTGATGGTTGTCACATCAGTGTTTGATGGCTGTGTCCCATCTGTGTTTGATGGTTGTGTTACTTCAATGTTTAATGGTTGTGTCACATCGGTGTTTAATGGTTGTGTCACATCAGTGTTTGATGGTTGTGTCACATCAGTGTTAAATGGTTGTGTCACATCAGTGTTTGATGGCTGTGTCCCATCTGTGTTTAATGGTTGTGTCACGTCAGTCTTAATGGTTGTGTCACATCAGTGTTTGATGGTTGTCACATCAGTGTTTGATGGCTGTGTCCCATCTGTGTTTAATGGTTGTGTCACTTCAATGTTTAATGGTTGTGTCACATCAGTGTTTAATGGTTGTGTCACATCAGTGTTTGATGGTTGTGTCACATCAGTGTTAAATGGTTGTGTCACATCAGTGTTTGATGGCTGTGTCCCATCTGTGTTTAATGGTTGTGTCACGTCAGTGTTAATGGTTGTGTCACATCAGTGTTTGATGGTTGTCACACCAGTGTTTGATGGCTGTGTCCCATCTGTGTTTAATAGTTGTGTCTCTTCAATGTTTAATGGTTGTGTCATATCAGTGTTTAATGGTTGTGTCACATCAGTGTTTGATGGTTGTGTCACATCAGTGTTTGATGGTTGTCACACCAGTGTTTGATGGTTGTGTCCCATCTGTGTTTAATGGTTGTGTCACTTTAATGTTTAATGGTTGTGTCACTTCAATGTTTAATGGTTGTGTCACATCAGTGTTTAATGGTTGTGTCACATCAGTGTTTGATGGTTGTGTAATATAAGTAATTGTCATGATTGCGTTAACTCTACTTTGATACTGTTTCTTATGCTTCCATTTTTTTACAAAAGCAATTTTAATGTTCAACAATATTAAAAAATTTGCCTTTACATCTAAATGTCTATTATTTACGATTAGTAACTGTAATTTTCTAATGCATAAGGCCAGTACTTCTTCACTCTGCATGATTCACAGCAGACTGAACATGGGGTTGACAAATACAGGTGTACATTGTATGTACAAGCAATTTGATATCTTCTACAGGTTCGCATCCACCTCCTCATTGAACAACACAGCAATTGCTTTACCACAACAACCTTACCGCGACAATGACGGCAACAACAACATTGATGCACTACCTCGGCGCCATATTGTATTTATTGACGCTGGTTCAAGCTGTATTTTTTACCAAGATGGATGACAAATCTGATGTTCTTGAGCACCCGAGGATCGGTAAGCGGATCCAAGACAATCCTTTGGCATACACGCGACCCTTCATGAAGGCCTTTGCATCCCCTTTAAACGAAGAGGAGGAGTTCAGGCCCAGCTTACCTGCCTACAGTGTCATGGATATGTTTTCCCGACAACCGTATTTGACCGATGATGTTGATTCAGGTAAGGCAGTGGTCATTAATGCATTAAATTAATGCTGATAAGGACTGGGCAGAATCCTATATCTTGTTAATTTTTACCTGATACTTAAATATCCTTGTTGTTTGACGTCTGCCATACCAATTTCACATATTAAAAACGCCAGAGGCACGCCGCGGGTAATAGGAGAACAGGAAGAGTGTGCTCCACCTAAATTTACCACGTGTGACCTGGCTTTCAGATAGGATTTAAAACAGCAAAAAGATATTTATTGCCAGATGTTTTTAGTTTTATATGTATAACTGAATGACCTACAGTCAAATGCTTTTTGTAAATCAATAAGAAGAAAAGCTATTATTTTTCATTTATTCAATTCATGTCTAATAACATCTGTTAAACGAATTTAATAAGTATCAATAGAAAAAAACCTTCTAAACGCAGATTGAAAATCATAAAATATATTAGTATCAGAACGATATAAACATACGTGATACATCCCAACTCGTTTAAAACCTTCGGAAACAGCACTCAAGGTAGAATCAGGCCGGTAGTTGCGAACATCTTGTAAAGGGGAACAACTCTGGCTGATTTCAAATCATCTTGGACACCTCCTTGGAACAATGACAAGTTAAAGGTGGTTTGACTAAAACTGACGCACCAACTCTTTTAAAAATTGAAGGAATTTTATTGAGACCAGTTGCTTTTTTACATTCAAACTGTTCACATGTTTACACACTACTCCCTCTGATACTAAAGAAAAGGAAAAAGGAAGAGTACTCGGCTTAACATAACTTTTAGAATACAAATGTCTGATACAATCGAAACTAAAATTCTGTTCACTTTTGAGCATTTTTTTCAACAAGATTAGACGCCACAGTTGTATAAAAATGGTTAAATGTGTCTGATATCACATGTTAACATGCACGTTTCCTAAACAAGATTTGGAACACACACATAATTACGAGAAAGGAGAAACCGTGTTTACATTAAACACAGACAATGCCTAGACGTTGTTTGAAAAAAGTATGCTTTCTGACTTAGGTCCAAACAAAGAACAGAAAACAACAAAGAATTTAAGGAGACCATCCAATCATGCATAACAATCTGCTGCTCCTCCTGAAACATTCTATCCATCATCTTACAATATATGTTCTGTGTCAACCAAAAATGCATTTTATTCTACTAACTATGACTAATGCAACTAAAATTGTTCAGTCGCATTATTTTGTCTCCTTTTTTCTGCAAACATGGCTGATTAAAACACGTTTATTTGAAGTCCAATGTACATGTATATCTGTATACAGACCGGAACACGTTCATGCTGGTATATAATTATATGGGTTTATCCTCTCTGTTTCAGTATACGTCCTCCCGAGCACCGAGCGTGTAGAATCCAGCCAGGAAATGCCCAGGTCAACGCTCCTAGGACTGATTGCGTCGAATTTAAGACATAAATGAAATTAAAACTAAGAACTATTAAAAATTAAACAGACTTAAACGTAAGACGTCGCTAATACTTGACACGGAGTAAATACAGACCGAACTTGTATTGTTGATGCATAAAACATGGAGTGAACTCAACGTGAAAATAAATACATACAAAGCTGAACAACATAAAAACAACAATATAAAACAAGGGAAAAATGCGAAACAGAATTAATACAACCGACTAAACAATTAGAAAATAATATAGATTTAATGAGAGAAACAGTTTATTTTAAATAAAAGCGATTCAACTTTAAAACGTTTTGAAAAACGAGGAGTGGATTCCGCTTTGCAAGCAATGATAAGCACATACGTGTCTTTACATAGGTCTTAGATCTATTTGCTTTAAGTGTGACACTTGTTTTAGATAACAGAAATTAAATAAAGGATACAATCTCAGAAACAGTTTTGTTTTTTGCTGCGACTACACGTCTTGATATCTTTCAATGTTGTGTTTGGAACAAGATACATCAGTATGAAATGAATCGTACTTTAACTGTTATGATGTATTCCCAATATCAATGGATTCATATCACGTTTTAAGATTATAAATCACAGTTGGGAAAGTTTGCATTTAAAAAGTAACTCTTTATTGAATTACAATTAATAAAGGGGATTAATAAATATTTTTCTGAACACACAAAAAAGAATAAAAAAGAAGAAAAAAGAAGAAAAAAGAAGAAGAAATAAAATAATATTTTTATGGACATGCCGTTCTTCAAATTTCTGTATTAATAAGGTTGGTTGTTGTCTCAACGCTTTTAAATTACTGCTAGCCATGTACGCACTTTATCATGTTATTTCTTCTTAAATACGCATCGATCCATCCATCGATCCATCCATCGATCCATCCATCCATCCATCCATCCATCCATCCATCCATCCATCCATCCATCCATCCATCCATCCATCCATCCATCTATCTATCTATCTATCTATCTATCTATCTATCTATCTATCTATCTATCTATCTATCTATCTATCTATCTATCTATCTATCTATCTATATAATAGAGAGAGAGAGAGAGAGAGAGAGAGAGAGAGAGAGAGAGAGAGAGAGAAGAGAGAGAGAGAGAGAGAGAGAGAGAGAGAGAGAGAGAGAGAGAGAGAGAGAGAGAGAGAGAGAGAGAGAGAGAGAATTTTGACATTTGCAAAAAACAACACACCTGAATTTATTTGAGAGAAGGCTGGAGATTTGTTAAAACTGAGTATAACAGATGGTTTTAACAAACGTTTCATTCAATTATGTCATCTTAGGGCCGCTAAGTCAATATACATTCTTATTAATAAAATGTAATAATCTTTTTAAATTGATACGAGTTTATAGGAACCTTTCTTTATTAATGATTCAAATGTTTGTCTTTCTTTCAAGAATAGGTATAACGCTGATTGACATTCGGCTTGTCCACAGAACATATCTATGTGTTGTATTACCCTACACACAAGACAGCTAAACACGTGATCAGGAACTTTAATATTATTGGGTGAAGTAATTTTGTTAATAATCGCAATTATTAATATTTTATTGCCACGTACGTAGCAGCAAACGAAGAAGATGGATAAATGCCTGGGGTCAGCATCAATGTCGCTATATATTCTCCTCTGTTATTATAAATACTTCCTTTAACAACAGTCGAATACTTATGCTCGTCCAAAGTGTTCAGGAAAGACTATTTCAGTATCATCTACAGGTAAACGTTTATTTTTCATTATTTGCTTAATTTAATGACATAATACCATAGAATATAGATATACAGCTTATGAACATTTATCTCGATATCCAACTTATTTTTTGTTTTTAGAGAATGTCGCTTTCTGTTTTGATAAACAATTGTGTACGAATCTTTTATTATTATTATTAATAATTACCAAACTTATATAGCGCCCTTTTCATATACACGTTTAAAGGCGCATTACAATGATATAAACTAATAACTAATTACAGCAATACAATTAAAATAATAAAACAGCATTCAAATAATAAATCTACGACATACTTAGAACAAGAGTATGAGACAATTAAAATGTGGTATTAACCTAGTCGTTTGAAATTAAAATGTTTGAATATCGACATCATACGATTACAATATTCTAGCGAAACTTCTAAGATACTAAATTAAAAATAATGTATTTTATAATCAACATTTTAAATACTTGTAACTGTCATAAAAGATATTAGCAGAATTAAAACAAATTGTTAAATTGTAAAATCTTTGTTAACTTTATTACAGAAACTCCGAGTCCTGTCCTTGTCAGAAATAGCATGTAAGTTTATTTCTTTTCTCCAGGCGAACAAAAAGCACGTAAAAATAGCACGGACTAACCTAGACAACTGCAGGATCTACTATGATGTATCACCTGTGTGTCATCACGATACTTCCCTCCATGGTATTGGTGGCACAAGGATTCTTTTTCACTGATCAACAAGATGCGGAAATTCCGAGTTACGGGAAGCGGGCCTCAAATATCAGTGGGTTGCTTATGAGAAGACTCCAAGAGGAGCACACTGACAGTGATGGCCTACCACAGTAATTCTCTGGTCCCCGCCTTAAAAGGCAATGTGAAAAAGGATCATCTCAGCTGTCAGCCAAGGAGGTAAGTGAGGTGATTTTGTATCATTGCGCTTTAAGAGATATACCGTCACATTGTAATGTAAATCAAGTTCTTATTTGTTATCACTGCGGCACATGTTTGCAACGTCACTCCTAAGGTAAACATGTCATATCAATAACATGTTTCCTTAAAATGTCAACAAACTGTGAACATATTGATATGGCATACATTGATTTTTGTGTAAAATTTGTCTTTAAGCGACAGTAACGTAACCACAAAGCCACGATTGTTCTTCCCTATGCTAATATTTTCATTAAAAAATAAGAACTCCCAGTAAGATCAGCACACTTCCTTGTCATCTTTTATGTGGCCTTTATATATTTCTAAGACAACGTACGCTTCCTAAATACAATGAAGCAGAATTAATTTTATATATCGATAGCGAAAACAATAAATTATATCGAATCATAATGTGCTGATTTCAATAAGGAAACTTTCCTAATTTCACTATATACATGGAAGATATGCATTTATGCTGTATCATGAAGCATATACTGTTGTTATGTCAGGTAAGATCATATCCGCCGTCTTTCTTGCAGTGTTTGCGCCAAACGTCAATGAGGACACTGATGCGTCCCAGCATTCCAAGGGCGCGGACCTCACCCCTGGCCCGCGAGTCATCAAGGGCGCACACGTCACCCTTGGATCACAGGTCACCAAGGGCGCATACGTCACCCATGACCTGCAAGTCGTCAAGGGCGCACACGTCACCCTTGGATCACATGTCACCAAGGGCGCAGACGTCACCCTTGGCTCACCGGTCACTCAGAGCGCACACGGCACCCTGGATACACACGGCGCCCGAGTTACAAACGGCATTCTGGGAAAACACGGTCACCCGAGCACGCATTTCAACCCTGCTATAATCGGCACCCCAGGCATACAAAATATGCCTGCAACACACAGTATCACAACAAAAAACGCCATCTCTGGTACACAATGCATTCCGGACACACAAAGCACCCCCAGCAGAAAGGACATCCCGGCCACTCATGGCACCCGAGGCACGCCTAAAGCTCCGGTCCCACACAGAAGCCCGGGAACATTTGGTTCTCAAACCATACGCCATCCTACTGCCAAGCATGGACACAGTGATGATACAAACTAACAAAACAGTAGGCCTGTTCGCGATGTGAATGTACATTTGTATTCATGTATCCTTGCCTAGATAGCAAGTGAAATTAAGTAAAGTTAATCCTTACGATTTGGTCGGCCGACTTAGCCTGACATGTTGACCATTTCCGATCAAATGTACATATTACAATGCCAATAGCGAGTGTGAGCAGCGTCATGTGCCAAAGATTACAGGAGAAGAAAGTGCACGGATGTGAAACATCCATGGCGCCGCAGAGAGCATGCACGTTACACAGGATATTGACTATTCTGGAAATTGAACACTCTCTTTAACTGTTGATTCATTACAAAAATATGCGAGAGTAACAAACCGTAACACCGATGGGAAAAAGACTGCTTCGTTGCTTTCCTTCCTCGTCGTTTGCTACATGTCTAATTACAAGCTACATTGTTGACATCGGCGTTCTCGTTTTTTATTGTAATGTCTAATCTCGCTAAACTGCTGCGAATTACCATAAATTCCTGATACCTTTTTTATAATTGCAAGCTGCAGTTTATTGTTGCAAGTTACACCGTTGAAAGTGAAATACTCGGTTCTATTCTCTGAAAGATGGTCTCACAGAACAGTTGCGATTTCCTGTTATTGCCTGCTACACCATTGGCACCATAAAAATGCAATCTATAAGAGGCATCCACTGTCCATAGCGGCGCAATTAGATGTTGTTTTAGTTTTCGCCATATACATATTTCAAGGGCGCCCGTAGCGGGTAAAGTCGCCGATTTGTAACATCTCTGACTGCTTAGCCTCTCATCGCGTTGGTTCGAGTCCCGTTCGGATAGAAAGACTTAATGTGGGAAGGTTTTCTAGCTGACCTGTGGGTTCTACCCAAACATTTATCTGGGGTTTGCTTACACCAAAACAGCTGGACGCAGCAATATTGATCATAATTGGTTGCTGCGATGTATCTCAAAAACAAGACATATACATATTTCGTAATCATACTTTGGGAGTTCAGTAGCGAATCTTCGAACCAACGTAGGACAGATAGTAAATAGAGTACAGTATAGAGACTTGGTTACATTTGGTCATTCTTTCTTCTTTAAAAAGTTTGTTAAACAAAAATAAGTTATTAACTATTACAATTGATTAAAATACTGTATGTGAACGTGTTGACTTTGAAAATAGTGTGTTCCTAATGTTGGTAGAGTCTAAAACGTCGCAACAAATTTCAGCAGTTTTAAACTAAAAAACGGTTATGATATATATATATATATATATATATATATATATCTATTTCAGAACTGCTTATGCGGTTATGTACGCCATGGTTTAATGTCGGCCATAACCAATACTCGATAATAACGCCACAATTTAAAAGTTTTATCTGACGCTTTAAATCAAAGTGTTCTTGCTCATACGGTAACAGTACTAACCCCGTTTCCATGGATAGACGATTATTCTCTTTATATTTGGGATTATTATTATTTTACTATAAGTTTTTGTTTAAATGTTAAGGGAGTCAATTTATCATACCAATGTTTAGGTAAGAAAAAAAAAGGTACAAGTATCACACTTTATGTTTTATCCTTAGAGTAACATCAATAGTTTTATCATTTACCCTACGGTAAACAAGAGAGAAAGAGAGAGAGAGAGAGAGAGAGAGAGAGAGAGAGAGAGAGAGAGAGAGAGAGAGAGAGAGAGAGAGAGAGAGAGAGAGAGACATACAGAGACAGAGAGACAGAGAAAGACACAGAGAGACACAGAGAGAGACAGACAGACAGAGAGACAGAGACAGAGAGACAGAGAGAGAAATACATAGACAGTGAGAGACATAAAGAGACAGCGAGATAAAGAGAGAGACGGAGAGAGAGGCAGAGACAGAGAGAGAGGCAGAGACAGAGGGACAGAGACAGAGAGAGACACAGAGATAGACAGAGAAAGAGAGACAGAGACAGAGAGACAGAGACAGGGAGAGACAGAGACAGAGAGCCAGAGAGCCAGAGAGACAGTGAGAATCAGACAGAGAGACAGAGAGACAGAGAGACAGAGACAGAGAGAAAGTTAAATAAAGATAGTAAGAAATGTGTGGTCAAGACTGGATGTAAGATTTACCTTTAGTTACCAACGACTAAATAACCGATGTGAAGTGTATATCTGTGTCTATGTCTGTGTTGATCTGTATTGAAAGTGGCCCTCAAACTAATCATATAATATACCTAAAATGGCCATCAACTAGGTGGATTATAAAGGGAGGTAATTAATTAATAAATACATAGTTAACATTTTGCCACACATACCATTAACTTTTGAGATTACGTTATATCATTATCCAAAAGTCGATGTCTATTTTAGTGGAAATTCCTATCGTGCTTATTTACAGATTTGGAAAAAAACGAACGTTTAGAGGGATTTATTTAACGATTAGTTCTGTTTGACAACTGAGGTAGAGTTAAAAATAAGGTTTACTTGCATAAATATTGTTACATGTATTTGTTGTATGCCAACTGTTGGATACTACCTTTAAACACGAGGAAGTGTGGATCGATCGTGTGGATCTATGTGTCTTGAACACACATAAAACTGTCACCCTGCGCTTCCATACCAGGGTATACTTAATTCGGAACACCTCGGTTATTTAACTTTCATAAAATTTATATAGGGAAAAAGTAACCCCGGCAAGACGGTTACTAAACTGAAAGACCTTAATACATAATCTCTTGACACAGCACGTTGTTCAAAAAGCATATATTAAGGCCATTATCAGGTTGAGCTCTTCACCAGGGAAGTTTTGCCAAGTTCAATCCCATCAATTATTAAATTATTACACAAGTAAGCCAAAATCTAACAAAAGGCGTACGTCATGAACAAATAATTATACATAAATTATAACATAGATACACTTTACCCGGGGTAGCTGAATATAAGAACGAATAAACTGCCACTTGCAATTTGTTTGCATGTCGTTTTTACGTTCCCCCAAAAAAAAAAAATAAATAAAAAAAAAAAAAAAAATAATAATAATAAAATGAGTGATACAAATTTCGAGTATTCTTTAACAAACAGAAAATCCTCGTTTCAGTTAAGATGGCTAAAATTGAACAGGGAAACTTTCCACTGGTCATATCGATTGAACACAACATCAGGCGCGTCATCGTAGTTAAAAAGGACGAAGTCACCAATAAAACGTTGTCGGAATCTGTCAATATGACGAAGGGATACTGTGGAGAATGCCTCTTTCTTGACCTGTTTCTTCTGGCGTTTTAACTGACCCGGGTCTGACTTCCGGTGAGCCTCCATAGCGGCGTCGATCAGCCGGTGTTCGGTCACCGTATCCCAGTCTCCATCGGGGGGATCAAAACCTAAATCGGAACTGATAATACCCTGAAGTTGTAACTTTAACCAAACCCGTCTAAGTGCTTTCTCCCACGAAATAATTCGAGTTATGTTTTCTCTCCAACCGAACACGCTATGAATAGAATCGATCACAGAATCTGAAATCTTTTCTAAAGAGAAATCTTTTTGAAGGTGGTTGATTACATGGTACATTTTCATTTTCTCTAAAACATAGAAAGCGTCATCTTTAAAGTTTTCCATTTTGCCCACAAATGTATAATTCCAGAAACAAGGCTTGCAAGCTCGGTGGATGCTGACGACGTGTGGATCAGCCTTACCAATAGTTTCGTAATCGCGAACATAACGCATAAATTCTTCAAACGTAACGTCATGGCCGTGAACCTGGCTCCCCAAAATTCTTTTCCCGTTGTTGTCACGTCGATATAACTCGATAGTCTTCCTCCCAATTCTATGCCAGTAGTATGGGTTTGGAGCTATGAATTTATCAATGTACGCCGACAAAAGTCGTGAATATGGATCCCGTACAAAAAGGAATACCTCAGACATTTTACCCATGACCTTTGAAAGACGTTGTGTGAATTTCTTTTTCGGTTCATGGCTGATTGCATCCAGTATCGGTACGTCGTACGGACTTGTATACTTCCCATTGTTTTCCGACAAGCCCATGAAAAACACGCGTCGCCAAAACGTCGAGGCGACCTTCTCTACGGGGCAGTATGAGATGTGATGTTGTGGATCAACATGAAATTCAATTACTGACCTATTCGGATGAATTTCAAGGGTTGCACATCGACCAGCCAGAGCACGAGCAAGCACTTTACCTTTAGTTCCATTAAAAATTGGCGTTCTGCTCGTGGGAAGCTGGAAAAATGATATGACACAATAAGTTTCAGATAAGTTTAGTTGTAGGACATAGCAAGAATGGGTAAGCGGCACGGTTAGCTCTGTCGGGATAGCATTCGACCTGTTAGCGAAAGGTTCCAGGTTCGATCCCTATTTGCGCATATTATCTCCCGATATAACATAAGAAATTTCCAAAACAAAATAGTGACTATAACAACAGCAACAAAACTTTTATCATTTTGTTTCTAGACATACTTTATGAATGAAGGTCACATGCCTAAACATCCACCAAGTGTGCAAGTGCTTCACAGTAAGTTTTCGCACGCGACATACATGCTTAAACTATGACGGTAAGCAAAATTAGATTCAAACCTTTTAATAATCTTTATATTTTCGTTTAAGACATGGCATACTTTAAAGCAAGTGCTCCAAAAGTTTTAAACTAATCGCTAACAAGCAGGCCAGTTCGGTTTGATTCAACAACTACGAGCTTCTTGGTGACGTCCACTTGCAGAATAAATATAACTCTCAATTAAAACATTTGTTAAAAGGTATTTTTCTTCAATGAAATAAGTCTTTAAACTAAATGGTGTATAAATAGGAAGACCCCCATACAAAAGTTAATGTTTTTGTTGTTACAAGTGGCCTTTTTATCACTTCAACAGAATATAATGTTTATATACCAGCATGATGTTATTTTATTTTTCTATCGTGGTCGCGCTTTGAAACAGGGCCTTCTATGGAGCCGATGGTCTACGACTGCGCAAACAGATCGAGTCGTAAGTATCTATAGATATAAATTAGTATAATGAATATTACATTAAATGGCTAATCATAACATTTCATGTATATGACAACTGAGAAGACGGTCAGCTTATGAGCATGTTTCTGATTCAGGGCAGTCAAAGCAAAAACATCAACACTTCAAACCTGTGTAGGGTGTCCTTTAGGAAAATGTCTTTCTTGTGACTCGCGTCTCAGGGAATACCCTGGACCTGAAAACGAATCATCATCATCATCATCATCATCATCATCATCATCATCATCATCATCATCAACATCACCATCAACATCATCACCACAATCATCATCATCATCATCATCATCATCATCAATATCATCATCATCATCATCATCATCATCGTCGTCGTCGTAATCATCGTCGTCGTTCTCGTTTTCGTCATCGGCGTCGTCATCATCATCATCATCATCATCATCATCATCATCATCATCAGAAGAAGAAGAAGAAGAAGAAGAAGAAGAAGAAGAAGAAGAAGAAGAAGAAGAAGAAGAAGAAGAAGAAGAAGAAGAAGAAGAAGAAGAAGGGGCAGAAGCGCCAGCATGATCAGTATAATCAGCATCATTGTCACCACCACCATCATCATCATTATCATCATCGTCATGATCATCATCATCATCGTCATAATCGTCATCATCATCACCACCATCGTCGTCCTCCTCTTCATCCAATAACAATCAGGAAAATAAAAAAAGGAAGGAATAAAGCGAAGAAAAAGAAGATAAAGAAGAGGAACAGTAATACCAACCACAAATTCCAAGCGAACTCCGAAATATGGACACATATTACACTCAGTCACATAGTACACTCAGTGCCTAGTCAATATCTTATCAGCAGGTAAAGTATACGGACGAGGAAGAAGAAGGAGCCGAATGAAAAATAGAAAGGTATTATTTACTTACCAGAATATATAACTGAATAAAGTGAGTGCAATGTGAATACATAAAAACCAGTAAGAACTAAGTATATAACGGTCCGTCGTTTAGATCGCAACATTGTGTCATATGTGCAAGTGCTGTGCGAGTCAACCCCCTAATATGTAGCACCGCCCTTATCAAGGGTCAAGTGGTCAGCTGATACAAGACTCACATATAGGGTGCCCTAGATGCCTTAGCCATGTATGTGTTTCTCAACCTGTTAAGCGCGTATTGACATTGCTTAGACAGTGTAGATCTTGAATGGCCAGTTTCAAACAATACATCTACTTATATTGTAGGATTAGGGCAAAGTACCGTGCAGTATGGGGTTTTAACAAAGTAACACGGTATTGGATCAGATAAGGACTCCTTGTTTGTAGTCCATGGCCTAAAATAAAACATACACTGTACGTACAATAATACTTCCGTTTGTGACTAATCCAAGCGCTCTAGTAAAACATGGAGCGATCTCAAGTGAGGCTCTTCACTCGTCATCCGGTCTCCCACCAAAACATGTCAGGCTACAGATGCCAATATCTCACACTAATTTCATATTTACTTTCCATTATATTTGTAAATTCCTTTACAAAAGTTATCAAAATGTCAGCAAATTGTATAGTTCATGATCAGTCTGCTTCCAGAGGGTGTTGGTTGATCTAGATCTGAATTTTTATCGTAAGCCTGCTAAGTTCGTGTTCAGTAGGCTAAGAGTTGAGTGTGCCTGTAAGAAATTATTTTCCATGAAATAACCTACTTGTAACTTTCGGCTGGCATAAACAATATCCCCGTTAGCTCGGATTTTTAACACAATTATAAAGAATATGTTATAAATTTATATTATGTTATAAAACAACAACAACAGCAGAATAGATCGAGATTAAAAACTCTACCAAAAAGCCTTCAGATGTTGGTAATGAGTTTTTAAGGTTTATTGTGTCCGAATGAACCTGACAGGTATAGTACAGAGAATATTCAAACGATGCTGTAATATGATGTTTTTTTTAATTATTGTTGTAACAGACCAAGTTGAAATCAAGAGGAGTTATCAGCTTGTCTTGGTTACCGTTTGTCAATTTTATGAATCTTTTCTAAAGTTCAACGTGTAAAATAATTAAAGCTTTAATATCTCTCTCCCCGTCACATCTTCGCTTTTTATCTCTGTCCCTCTTTCTCGTTGTCTCTATCTGTCTGGTCTGTCTGTCTCTTGCTGTCCATCTCCTCTCTCTAACTCTCTCTCTTTCTCTCTCTCTCTCTTTCTTTCTCTCTGTCTCTCTGTCTGTCTGTCTGTCTTAATTTTAAACAGCGAGTCGCTTGGAAGTTGCAACAGCAACGTTTATTGTAAGTAGTTTAGTTAAAACACTGGTGGTTGGCTTTAATAATAAAGACAACTGTGTATGTATAAAATGGTTTTTGATTAGAGTTACCGCCCTGGATACGAGAGACTAACGAAGTTAAAGCTTAAAATGAAAGAATTTATTGAGCTTAGAAAAAGTCAAACATAAAACAATAATTAGAGACACAACAAACTGACCGCTTTGAATACAGTGAACTTTTGCAAAATTGCATTATAAGTAGTCGTGATGTTGATGGACTCTAAGTATACAAGATATTTATCAATATAAGCTAACCAATGTCAGATGTTAATCTTTTCTTAGTTATGATTTAATAGAAAAACCCTCGCAACAACACCTGTTTCAAAAAATATTTAAAACTGATATACTGCGGTTATAAAATCAGTTTATATTTTATTGAAGGTGATATCCGGCAGCCTGGACAATTGCTATCTAAAAACTTCCTACAAGGTGCTGGAAATGCTCTAGATCTGTTGCAACAGTGAAACATAATTTCCCAATTGTCATTGCAAATAAACATTTCCAACCTGGGCCATGTTGCAGAGATAGATATTTTTAAATTTAGAAAACCACGTGACGACTGACCTTTTGGATAAACTTTATATTGCCTTTCGGGTAATCCGCTCTGACGTCGATATCTATTTTTTGCATAGATTACCAACATGTTTATTTGACTTAGGGTGATATGTTCACGATTGTACTGTCTAGCAATATATAGGGTTTAAGGTCCGTACATGGACTAAAGTATAACTTTGATAGCAAGCTGTTGGATGCTATCTTTAACATTTCACATTGGGTTCTTGAATATAACGTGTCAATAGTCTGGAACTAATTTGATAATAAAAAATAAAAGTGATATAAAATATAAACACATATATATTCTAGTTGTGTTGCATTATTATGGAACCCAATGCATTGTACAACCGAGCTTTTCATAGATAGAAAGCGATCCAAAAAGTTGGCCTACGCAATGTGAGGTTTTCTACATGGCATCCTGGCGACGGAGGTTCTAACCAGACATCCAGTACAACTATATAGCTGAACTTCGCTCTAATGACCAAGATAGTGTCGCTGCGATGTACTCAAACAAACAAAAACAAAAAGATGATGCGGTTATTTAATGAATGGTAATAAAGATATGGAATACATCTATTGCCTATCGAAATTATGCTGATACACTTTTGAAATTAAAAAGTAGTTTTATATGTTAAATCCTTCGTTACAATATGATACGTACATTTCAGGCAATGCTGTATTGAAAGAGTGAACACTTTATTTAAGTAATTATAGTCGAACTTGAAAGATGGTATCCTTTACATGTTGCCTCTATGTAAAGTATCGACGTGCACGTGCAATAGAACGGATGCAGGAAACACATACTGCGAATAAAAATAAGTAAGTAAGTAAACACAAAACGTTACAATACCTCACGTGATTTTCGCATGTTAAATTCCCCGTAGAAACTGAGATCAGTTATGCCAAATTCCGTTTGTTATTTAATGATACATTTGATAAAACTTCTCTACAGTAATTCAATATTGTAGTAAAGTTAGCGTTTTTTTAATTAAAATGACTATGTAGAATATTTATAGTTATTTCCAATCTTTATTTATTTGTATCTTCTTTTAAGACCCGTGCGATAGTTTTGACAGGTAAAGTGTGTGATTATGACTCAAACTTAGCCTCATAACAAGTTATAAGACCAATCATTTAATGCCTTCTATTAAATTTGGCTACACTTCTCCAAAGAAACAAAAACTGCATATTAAAAACTTTTGGAAATCTCTAAAGTCCTCGTAGATACCACCTTACAAAGAACGTCTCACTAACACAATTAGTAACACACACATGAGCTTCGATCATATTCCATCTTTTGAACACGTCATTTCTTGGGCGCTGGAGCCTTGTATAGCTTAAGAGTGTATAACAAGTTAGTGAAGGCCCCCAGATCAATTTGGCCGTCCTCGCCCTTGGAGGAGTTGAGGAAGAAATCAATTTCTTTCTCCTCCAGGTTTCTACCAGTGGCCGTCTTTAATGTCTTCAGTCCTTCCTTAGCTTCTTCCACATCCAGCTTACCGCTGCCGTCAGTGTCAATCTCTTTAAACTTGTTAATGACTTCCTGGGCGCTGCGAAGCAAAGAAACACGCTTGTATGTGTAATACAGTAATGTTGGAAGTAGCACGAGCATCGATACCTAAATCTAAAGTATATATAGCCATCTGTGTAGAGAATTGAATCGAAATGTATTTTTATTTGGAGTGTATGTAAAATATTAAAGTAGGGGGTAGAAAAAGAAGCAGCAATAAATAAAGATTATAATAGGCTTACTGAAGTCTAAAGCACCTTTTATAGGTGTTTGGTTTGATGAACTAATAAACCTGCATGTTTGTTACACGAACTAAATCAGGCATCAAAATAAGGACATAAAAATCTTCAAACACTTACTGGTCGCCCATACAAAAGTAAAACAGCTGGGGGCCCTTACTGGTCGTCCACACAGACAAAGGACTGGTGGGAACACTTACCGGTCGCCCATACAGACGTAGATCTGCAGAGAACACTTACTGGTCGCCCATACAGACAAAGAACTATTTGGAATACTTACCAGTCGCCCATACAGACGTAGAACTGTTTGGAATACTTACCGGTCACCCATACAGACGTAAAACTGCAGAGAACACTTACTGGTCGCCCATACAGACGTAGAACTGTTTGGAATACTTACCAGTCGCCCATACAGACGTAGAACTGTTTGGAATACTCATCGGTCGCCCATACAGACATAGAACTGTCTGGAATACTTACTGGTCGCCCATACAGGCGTAGAACTGTTTGGAATACTTACCGGTCGCCCATACAAACGTAGAACTGTTTGGAATACTTACTGGTCGCCCATACAGACGAAGAACTGCTGGAACTCCCAAATGCTCATTGTACCGTTCATGTCTCGGTCAAACGTCTTGAACATCACCTCTCCTTGCTCCTGGTCCAATCCGAATTCTTTTTCGAACAGTTCTAGCGCCTGTGGTTTCTTGAGGTTCCGCACGTTGTTCTTCATGTATTTCTCGAATATCTGCATCACCTCCTTCCTAAAGGACAAGAGATTTACTTAAATTAAAAAAAAAACTGTATAAATTGACGTAATAACACATCTTTTGAATATAAACAAATTTCAAATAAATTAAAATATGCCAATTTACGACAGATTATCGGGCTGATTTTTGGCAAGTGTCTTTGTGCTAAATCGGCTAACACAAAAAGCCCAGTCAGCTTTCGTGTTTACAACTAGCATCGTATTTGTTTGATTAAAATTTCCTATCAATGCTTCTTCTTAGTTGAATCTAGCTACATTCAAAGCAACATATAATCGCAACAAGCCATTAATAAAACAATGCGGCAGCCAAAATGGCGCCCGGTCGACAACCTGAACTTACGGTACCATGGATTCGGAGTTAAAGAGTCGACTTCTTAATAAATGTCAGGTTTTGCTTACTTAACACATAGAGGCAAAGACGCTTTGGTTATTGGTGATTACGCGATGGCTATAACATATAACATAAGGCCCCGAGTAAAATAAAATGCAGAACTAACATAATGCTATACATTGTAAAATACAATGTTTAACTAAACTAAAGTTTAAACTTTCCTTGTAATATGATTCTGTAGAGAATGCGTGAGACTACTGTTTCTTTTCCTGTGAATAGTTATTGCGTAATTATGATAGGCTATATGCCAAAACATTTGCGTCCATGCGAGACTTTGTGTCCGCCAAGACCCTGCACTCTCAGTCGTGAGTGAAATCGCTCCCGAAATACAATGATTATAATAATACTTGGTGCTCGTCTGCCAGATACAGTATTGTTTCCATTGCCATATCGCTTCAAATCTGCTTAAGCATTATACATATATGTACCTTAATTATATACACTGCTTTACCTTAAGTAGGTTACAACAACAACAACAACAACAACAACATATTGTTTCCATTGCTATATCGCTTCACATGTACTAAAGCAATATACATTTATGTACCAACAGAAGCATATTGTTTCCATTGTTATATCGCTTCATATGTACTAAAACATTATGCATATATGTACTAACAGAAGCACATACAACATAAATAATTACAATCACAATCATTATCCGTTAACGTGACACCTTAGGTATATACACTGCTTTACCAATAGTAGGTTACAACAACAACAACAGCAGCAGCAACAACAGAGCAGTAACATCGTCATCACCATTATCAGCAGCAAATGTATTTTCTTATGAAAACTAAAGAGAGTTTTATCTGACAATGTGTTGCAAATGAAAAACATCAAAAATTCATATTTTAATCTGATGTTTTATATTGTTGACTGAGGTTTGGGTGATGTTTCATTGTATTAAATACTTTTAAGAAGACTATGGTATCGCTAGCAGGAGTAAGTGCCATTTTATTTCATTTTTCTCCTGAAGCTATTTTCAGAATTCTGTAAAAAATGATTGACGGGGCAGGATATGACCGATGGGGCAGTATATGACCGACAGGGGCAGGATATTTGTTATCCCATTTCGACTTTATGAAAGACCAAATGGCATTAAGGCCATTGGAACCTAAACACATAAGTTTAACCATGCCCATTTATGTTAATTGCCGTCAATTTAAACTCGCTAGCTGTTAATATGTTAGCCAGTGAAAAGGGAAGAGGACAAATCTGTTTTGTTTTTTGTTACGTCGCCCCAACACATTTTTGGTCATAGTTGCGACGTCATGCTAATCATTGGTAGGGAAATACTCCTGATTTATGTCTGTCGCACCTCAAGTTCTCTGAACATTCATACATAAAGTTGCCGCCATCACCGGGACTTGAACTCACGCGGTAAACGGCTGAGGAATTACAAGTCGGCGATGCTAATCGCTTAGCCACCCCCCCCCCCCCCCCCCACAATAAAACTTTGTACAAGTAGCAAAACAAAGTAAGCGTTGTATAACTCGAACACGGTACATCTTGTATCGCAGTTCTGTCCAGTTGGCCAGTCAGAGTCAAGATAACTGAACAAATAGCAACTTGCAAGAAGTATGTATACCTGTTTAAACACGAGTAATTATAATGTTCGAGTGTTAAGAAGACTGACATTGTTGGTGTTTAGTTTACAAACATATGAGATTGCCATAAATCATATTCACTTGGCAGTATGCCTAGTCAATCGTCAAGTGTTGTTTTATATATGATAAAATTGTGCACCTTGAGGTGCCAGACATTTCTCTTAATCTTGCTGAACCAGTATCGTCAGTAAAAGAACCAAACCTGTCGATTTTTAACACACTGTTCCTGTAACAGCACAGAAAAAACAACCCTTCAAAATGTATTATAAAATACGAATCCTGCAGAAAACCACCGAACCGTTCGTATCAGTAAACAGACAAAACCTATTGACTAACCTTTACCAAAAATACAGCTGCATCACCTGAAATAACAACAAAAATGCAATATACCAGTGTTGTTTGGCTTTATAAAACTTCTAGAAACTTTAAACAACAACGACGACAACAACAACAACACTATAATATATCATCATAATTTCCAAGTTTCGTGTTTTGCGAATTCCACTCAGTTTGTAATCTCTCACATGTGCGAACCTTCTTTATACGCTCGTCTCATATACACTCCGACAACTCTGACAATTCACGATCCTGGTAAAAGAAATAAATCTTGAATAGGAAAAAAATTGAACATTATCGAGGTGACAGCAGCATGTTAGGAATGTTTTATTTTAACGGAAGTTGACCACACAGAGAACAATGGACTGTATAAACGATTTAATGGGTAATAGTTACAAAGTGTGACTTTATCAAAAGATACACACAACCGATTCCAATTTAAATATATAATGATTTCCTTCCAATGAAAATACATGTAATAAAATGTGTAGTCTTTGTTTGACATTTTAGCTGAAGAAACTTTATATGTCTACATTCTGTTTAAAAGAAAAGAAATAGTGTCGCTATTCAAAACAGTTTCCATACGTTCTGCATACCTGCAGCTATCGTACCTCACTTATACAAACCAAGATACAAGCTTCATTATAGACATTCTAACATTCCAGTCCTCTGTCAAAACAAATATCATTAGTATGTACCTTGTTCTCTAGAATGTGTCAGTCCTTTGCAGATATTCTGTTATAAAGTTTGTTTACGTAAGCATAACATATCTTGTAAACGTCGTTCTGTGTATCATTTCAACATTCGCCATTGCACAGGTTGATTGGTACAAATTAGGAATGTAAGCGAACGATGTATTTAGCATTCGGACGTTCCGTAAGCAAAATGATTCTTTTCCAAAGAAAACTTTAACCAATTTGGTTTGCCTAAACTGAAATCATATAACAACAATCGACGAAGGCAGGTCTGTTTCTTGATCAAACGGTTATGTTTCACACCTTAACTGTTTCATTTACACCTGTTGGTCGTGGTCAGAACAGGCGACAGAACAATACAGGCAACAGAGGAGAATGGAGCACGGCCGACCGACAAAGGAAGACGCTCGACCATTGGCAAGTATTGTTCTGTCGCCTGTACTGTTCTGACCACGCGCATAAGCTAGTTGTCATATCTATTTAGCATATGACCAATAGATGTCGTCCATGTATATATGTGCCCTTTTGGCTAATCAATGTATGGTATGGAGGCTAGGTAAGTGAATAATATAAAACCTGTTGCACATTAATTACCTAAGCTTAATTAATTACTTAATTATTGTTTTGTCGGCTTATATACCATTATTGATCTAATAAATTGGAACCCTCGGTTCTTATTGCTTAATCTATTTTCACAAAATTCTTTGTTTGCCCCCGCCCCCCCCAAAAAAATAAAAAAAAATAAAAATAAAATAAGCACAGAAATTACACAAACTTATATTCATTTCCTTTTTTGTTGTTGTTTAAATTCTGAAATAAATTGCCGAGAAATGTATACTGTATACCGAGAAATAAAATATCCACCAATTGGAACTCTCGGATTGCTTAAACCGTTTGCACTCATTCTTGAAATGTTTTCATGGTTTCAATTTAACATTATAAGCTTTGTTTTGTAGGATCTATAAACTTGTTCCGAACGTTTGAACGTTCGGATAAAAAATTAATCCGAACATTCGAATGCTCCAATAAGTGCATTTTGCAATTCCAAGTACAAATGGACCTAAAGCAAAGGAATACAACGTGTTTTTATTTTATTTACAATTCCTACAGAATTGACCACATTCCACGCCCTACAAGGCCCTGTTCAAACATACAGAGATTCTCTTGTTTCACAGGAAACAAATTAATTTTGCTTTGAGATAACGTAATCTTTTTGTGTACAATTATAACGAATGTTTTTAAAGATACCACATCGTGTCTAAAGACTTTATCGTGTGATGTTATTCATGTAAAGCAACAACTTTTTTTGTGAACATCTAAACATGAGTGTGTTTACAATAGTAAGAACAGCATTTTACAGAGTGAAAAAACAATAACAGAGGAAACCGAACACAAACACATATGTAATATCAACGATCAACAAAACAATATAAAAAAAACCCTGTTCATTTTGAGCACAGCTGCAAGTAAAGCTGAAGAACATGCGGCAATATACAAAAGAAAAAAAAGAATCACTTAATTAAACACAAAACTGTCGTTTTATAAAGTGAAACAAGTAGACCCTGTTAATCGCAAAGAGCGCCGCGAGTCCATTGATTCGTTATCACGGAAGAAACGTTACCCTTGGCAACATTCCACAAACAATATCATCATGTAATTGTTTGAGCTAATTGGAAAATCACTATCTTGTATTCGTTTTTAGTCTCTTAATTGAAGACTTATTAATATCTACTTTTATTGTGCATATCAGCACTTAGTTGCGAATGAAAAACTAACGTTGACGATATATTAGAGCCAATTAAAGGTGGTATCCGCCAATTTGGGACTATATGTTCTATCATGCAACAAAAAACATTATTTGTATATACAATAAATAAATAAATAAATGTACTCTCATGAAGTCCTTGACCTCATGTGATTATAAACGCGAGTCAGAAAATCTTACGATATTATGCCCTGACACCGTACCCGAGTCCAACGCCAATTTGCCGTAAAACACACAAGGAGGCAATTAGCGAGCTCTCGAAGTAAGAAAACCAATAGATAATCAAAACGTTGATAACAGTTTAACGACATGTGAGGTGCTACTGTATATGTTTCTAACAATCGTATTGAGGATTACTACACATGCTACCCACGGTGAAGCACAGTGAAGCTCGTCCACCTCCAAGTATCCATGGGAAGCAATAAAGCAATTCTAATAAAGCAATTCTAATAAAGCAATTCTAAACCATCTCTGAAAACACAAACATAAGTGCACAGCGCGATCTGATAAGGTCTTAAAATGATATGAACTCCCAATAAATTGTTCTTGTACAAATCAAATCCCAGACAAACATGCGCATTATAACGCTTCTGTGAGTGTATCCATGTCTTATTATGTTAATAATATTGTTTTGTGAATGTTTAGAAGCTACACATTGGACTGAAATAAAAACAATGCATCTTCTTGTGCACAAGATATTTAAACGATAAACCTATTTTTTTGCCTTAATTATATCTTATTTTAGTACGTACACAGATTTACTGTTTATATAATATACTGCCCCACACATAAAGTTTGGTGTGACGAAACCATGTAGATATTATCATGTAGGTAATAATAAGAAGTTATGAGTCAGTTTGTTTACAAATGCTTCGAAAAGTGCAATGGCGACTCTAAACGAAAACATGTCTAGTACAAGTAGAACTCCTAACTCCAAGACCCGATTAGAACTGCCGGGTAAGGTATGCTTACTAAACGAAGACATGTCTAGTACAGGTAGAACTCCTGATTCCAAGACCCGATTAGAACTGCCGGGTAAGGTATGCTTACTAAACGAAGACATGTCTAGTACAGGTAGAACTCCTGATTCCAAGACCCGATTAGAACTGCCGGGTAAGGTATGCTTACTAAACGAAGACATGTCTAGTACAAGTAGAACTCCTAACTCCAAGACCCGATTAGAACTGCCAGGTAAGGTATGCTTACTAAACACAAAGAAACATTTGTAATGAAATGGAGTTATGCCTGAGAGGAATTACGATCAATGAAGGCTACGTTCTAATGGCATGCAGTGTGGGAAAAGGTTTGACATGACCTTTGTGTAGCGTGTCTGTATACTGTTTTGGTCTGTCCAGTATGAAAAATCAAGTTTTGTATCGGAAAATATAAGTTGTCAAGGGGACCATAATTGATACAAGCTGCTGCTATGTAAGCTCCATAATTATAAAGTACTATTTCAATAAAGGAATAAAATATAACAGTTAAAATTCTTACACACATAATACGGGTTAATAATTGCTCTGTAATGAACGTCAACTACCTGGCAGAAATGTATTTTGCTAAAAAAGGATGCATTACTGTGTAATATCTCACAGAGCAATACTGGCATGTTAAAGATAAATCTTTGCTTGAATATAGATGCAAGACTGTCATTCAAGACTCCAGCATCATATATCGCCCAAATCCAAAATGTATATCATAAAGTCCACCAACGGTACCTTTCCGTTTAAAGCAGCATGAAAGCTCACGACATCGACAGATGGATCTAAACTTTGCTAACGCCCCATCAGTTAGTGTCTTTTCAGGTAAGTCTTAACGTCTATAGAAAATAGGTTTATAATAAAAGGATCAAACTAAAGTCATGTAGATGGAAATGAGTAAGAAGAAAAACAACATAAACAACATAAAATGGTGTATGAAGCAATGACATTGGAATCCAAGTTTCATCTTTTCGCAAGTTTCGTAAAAGAAAAGGGAACCTGAAATTTTACAATAATAGCCCTAATAAGAGAAACACAGTTTTAAGTAAGTACAAGATTGAAAGTACATAGGACGAGTATATTTTGCCAATAAGCTGAAGTCATACCGTACACTTGGAACTCACACGCAGCTAAAGTAACAACTGAGACTGCAAATAACACTTGTTTTACTGTGGTTAAAATATTGAGATATTAAAAAGACAATTGAATGCATAGGTTTATCTAATTAGAAACAACTTTTATACACGCGTTTATGTATTAGGCGTTGTTGAAACGGATAAACAGGCAGAATGTAGACATTTAAATACGTATGCATATAATGGGTGTACAATACAAATCAGTTATACAATATAACCCCTATTCGCCGATACAATCCAACATTTAACATTTTGGAAACTCTTGAGATTAATTGGAGCACACTAGTCAATTAACTGTTACCAAAGAGATAGATTTAAACAACGGTTCAAGTATTCCGAAGCTTGAAGATTAGAGTTCTGGGTGTCGTATCATTAAAACTATATAATAAATATACATCAGCGCAACTGAAACAAGATAGCACCCCCAAATATCAATGCATTATATAGTATAATACTTCTAATGTATTATCCGTGTTTTTCTCACGTTCAACTTGACTAGGGCTCGAATTGTTATGTACAGTAGTTCATCAGCGTTTAAAGTTACGCTAGTCAGGTTAAGGGGTAGTTTACCTTCGCAGTATTAGTGACGTAGCATTCGCGTAACTGCTAGAAAGAAAAGGATCAGGCTAGAAAGTTCATTTGTTTATTTTTAACTGGGTTTCGAGAATGTTCTGGGTTTCGTGAATGTTCTAGAGACTTCTGCGTTCTAGAAATTCTTTAGGTGTATATAAGAGCGTGTTAGCCAATTTAAAGGAAGTTTAGATAACAGTTAGGACATAGAGTTTGGACATATAGTTTGGAAATACTTGCAGCTTCTATATAAGCCTTTCTGTGTTGGAACTTACGTGGACGTATTATATTCTACAAGTAATATTAATATTAAAGTGTTGGATTTGGACTTATGTTATTTACATTTGTGTATTGTTCTACCTTTGGATTATTTCACCTGTGCTTATACGACGACATTCTACCGAAAACTCTTCAGAATTATTAGACGTTGAATTATTAATTGAACTGTTAAAGGGACACCTCCTAAAGGGACAAACTGTAAGCTAACATTTATTCTGCATTCTCAATTTTTTTGTCTGATAGTTTGTTACGCTATAGATTTAATTGTTTATTAAAATAACACATTATTGGACTAGTTTGCTGCTGGTTTGTTCTTTCTGTTACACCATTTCGTCGTTTAATAAACGTGCCATTTTATAAAAATAAATCTTAAATAGCGGTCCTAACAAAATGAACTGCAAAAAGACAGATTTCAGCGCAACTGGTAATTGAAGATCGTATGATGAAGTCCAACTTCACTTGTTTGTAGCCAAGTTCTCGTTCACTGACAAGTTTCATTGCAAGGTTTTTATATATGTTATATTTACTTGCCGCCAATATAACTCGCCGAATTTGATTTCACACAAATACTGACATAGCATACACTGGGCGAGGTTATATAAAGTTACAATTACTCATCATAAAACACAATAATACACATTTCTCAATTGCATGGGTTAAAAATGTTAAAATGTGACACGGCTATTTTATCAAGTTACAATGACCAAATAAGCTTTGATTTGAGTGTCATCTTTGCATGCGCCATGCTCGAAACAACAACCGTCCTGGTAACTTTTTTTCAATAACAGAGAAAGTAACAGTATACACTGATAAAAGTTCTAGCAAGACGTGATCAACAGAAACCTCAATGGTAGATTAGATAAATTTATACCAACCCCAGCTATACACACACCTTACTTATAACACAGACTGTCTGCAAACAGCTTCTTGTCCGGAACAACATGTGTGTCAAAATTAACATCCAGAGTTTAATAAGCAAATATTAACATTATGGATTTTCCTTTTCAGACTTATTAGTGTATTGTCGTAGTTTGTGATAATTGATGCATTGTGTTCGATAGAAAAAGAGCCTTTAGTCTATTTACATAAGGTTATGAGCTTTGTACAATTCTGTCAAATGCTTCGGAGAAAATATATTTAGCAAAAATAAAGATAAATAATTGAAATTTGTATTTTGTTTAGCGGTTTTTGCAAAAATGACGGAGAAAAGAAATCAAGCAACAGAAAAGAAAAGCATTATTACATTTTCTCTAAGACTGCTACAAATACAACACTTTAAAAATACATGCAATCCTCTCTAATCTGTCATCCTATGCTTATTGCATACATTATTGCATGATACTTTGGACGGAATTATTTCTTAAAATTATTGTTAAAAGTTAATACCTGTTGACATATCACATGCATTGATTTACTGTTTTTACTGATTAAATATTTACATGTTATATGCGCGTGTTTTCATTCAAAAATAGGACTTTAAACTTACATTACAGTTACAAGACTGTACAATACGCCAAAGAAACAATACACCTGCTTTGTTTATCATTATAAGTATATTCACGGATATTAAACGTTACTCGTACAATATTAACACTGTTTTTTTAGTCAGATGCTGTCGTTGCTATTTTGCAATCGAATACTTTCTGAATGTTTAAAATCGCCTTGTCTTGCTTAACGATCGAAAGATTATGCATGCAGGCAGTTTTCCTTGTTAATATACACCAACAATTGAACCATTGACAACTGCGTCCGGAGAACCTTTCTCCCAAGGCTGAGGGAAGCCACCCAATAGTGAACTAGTCATAACTTTGACACACAATAAAAAAAGTAAATAGACTGGAGTTTATAATGTTTACGACCTTTACGTTGCAGGTAAAAAGAGAAATGCAAATATCGTATTGACTGTTCCTATAATAGAGCCTTTGTCACAACTGGAGATTACAGGTATACAGACCGACATTTTCTCACTAACTGATACATCTATGATGACAATATTCCACAACTAATACTGGCATGTATTTGTAGAATGTAATTTCTTTTCATGGGTTGTTTAATGTATTCAAAACGTACAATATCTAGTAATCACATGACAATATTACTGTTAACAGTAAATTTTAGTTTTATCCCGGACATCGATTTCTGCGACAAAACAATGTTAATGTCGATGATCATGTATATACTAAATGCCCACTAGTATGGCCACCTGGCGTTTACATTGGCGAGTCACGTGATACTGGCTCGCTACTACAGGTTGTAGACCTGCCTCCAACAAGTCTTAATAAGAACGGGTGTGTAAGTAATTCTCACTCAGCATAAAGAAACCTCTATAAAGAAATGCAAGGTAACAAAGCAATATCGAGGTGTACACATGTATTTAAATGTTGCACGTACATACAATATACACACACTGATATAATCTTTTTAGATGTTAATTATTTCACTACAATGTTATCCAAAGAAATAAGTCGATATCATTTTGTGCAATTCTGCCAAATACATCATAGAGAAAAATGCAATGACTTAGCAACTAACATTCAGTGCGGGGTGAGGATATAAGACTGCCAATGAACACCTGTGCAAACACCTTTAAAGTAATTAAATTTAAAGATGATAATATTAATGTGGAAACTACTTAATCCAAATTAACTCCATTATTGCAAACTCTCCTGAATCCAAAATATTGTCATAAAATACACTTACGGTACTTTCCTATTTCTTGCAGCCATTATTGAATCACAAGTTCACCACAATCTACCCAAGTATACTGTTCAGCTCCTGAAACACCCGTCTATCTGCCAGCACACTCCGAGCAATGATCACTGGAAACTGTCTATAGTCAATATACCCGACCCATCATAGCTCGCCCAAACTTAGGTAGGGAGGTGCCGGCTGTGAGATATATACCTAAACATGTTACATTTGTTCATTGCTGTTACTAATTTCTTAGAAATGTGCCTGTTAACACAACATTTCGATAGTGTTATCATCAACTTGTGTAGACAGTGATCCGATACTTCACAGCGGACACTGGCTGATAGGGATCTATTTGTGCCTGATCAGTAAATGATTAGTCGGCTTAGATGCAAGATCCATAGAAAGAAAGTTTATAATATTATTATGTACAAGAAAGCCATGAACAGTAAAGTAAAAGAATAATAATAAAAATACTTCCTCTCTTTTGCATAATAACGAATAAGTGATTGTTGCTATTTGAAAAAAAGATAGTCATCTTAGTTGCCAAGGATCAAATCTCGCCATAGGTTCACTTGCCGAGGACATTCGATTTTACTTTACTCCCCAAGCCATAGTACGGGCATTAACGCTGCAAATATTCACTTTCCGGTTTGTTTCTGCAGTTTCAGTATTTTGCATTGTTAATTTAACACAAACATATTACAAAAATCGTATTACTATCATTTGCTTCAATTATTAACAGTTAAATTCTAGAGACCATACAGATACAGTGATGAGGTGTAATCGGAAGACTTTCCTAGCAGTAGAAAAGCAGGGGTTTTTATCACTGTCTGCGCCTCCGGTGAACCGAGGCGTTCCCAAAGCAAACGGCCCCGTTCCCAATGAAATCCAGCTAACATTTTTCCCAATTGAAAACATCCTTATTCCAGAATATCTGCAGAAATCGTATTAAATATACGAAAACGTATGGTAACAATTGTTTTTTCCTCATTAATGCCGAAAAAGTGCCCGGATGTAAGCATACTACAGCGATAAATTACGAACTCTTCCGCATATCTTAGTGTAATGTATTTTCGCGACAATGTCTTCGCACAACAGTAAGTATTACAGCAAGAAAATTCGCCAGCGTGATGCAAAAGGGTGTGCAACAATTGCATCGATGTTTGCAAAGCCATCCGAATCTACGTCATCGGAACATTCAGTCACATTTTCCGAATCTGCGTCCGCAGATCGTGCACCAGAACTTGAAGCAGAAGCAGAACATTGTTCAGTCTAGTTCAAATACTGCCAAGTATGAGGTAAAATACGTCACCTGATGTTCTGTTTGTTTCTTGTTATTGAAATTGTTAATTCTGCTAAAGGATTTGGTTCCATTATTAGTAATGTTAGATAATACTCTACATGTACCATTAAATTACTACCATGTCACTGTGTTTTTCAAGAATTTCAATTTCATAGGATGGATAATTTAAATGAAAAAAAATATTTTCCTTTAAAGGTTTGCTTATTATAAATGTTAACTAGTAAAGTATATTGGTATAGTAAAATGTACTGATTTAACAAAATAAGTGCACACAAAATTTTCCCAAAATAGACCATTTTATCGATACAAAAATTCCCCAAATGGGCATTTGTGTGGATAAAAATTCCCAAGATGACCAGACTCCTTTTCCCAAAATAGGCAGAAAACCCCCTGAAAAGGTGTGCCATCTAGATCACTCGGATCACGCTTCGGTGATTTCACGTAATCACCTCGGAAATAATGTTGTCGCCGCCATATTGACGAACTACATCCAAAATGGCAATCGTACCTACTCGGCGATCTCCGGCAAGCTTCGGATATAGACATCACCGAAGCGTGATCCGAGTGCATGCAGGGTAATAACTGGTATATCACACTTTTACCAAATCTTGTTGGTAATATACATACAGTATCAACTAAGTTAAAAATATTCTTCAACGAAGCAATCTGCTCTTCTTTCAAGGAGTGTTGAATCTCCATCATATCTAAAGCGTACTGCACTTTGAAAAGTCAGCCATCTTTGTTTGCATAATGCAATGAGAAGTTATTCGCCGGGGCAAATCACCAACTGGTGTATTCCTACAATTCACCTTTCTGCGAGTCTTAAAATAGAGTTTAAGCTCCGCCCCTTGCCCACAAACAACCTGGCTTAAAGTGACAGATCTTACAGATTATCTTACAGATCCGCGAAAATATTTTAATTTGATATCTCCCAAATGCAAAGAGCTTGTGATGAAGATTAAGACAGTTTCACCTAATGATGCATTCATGATACAAAATTATGAAAGAAAGTTGTTGCTGGCTACAGCGAGATTTTACCTTTTGATGCAGAAATGGACTAGCCTCATCCAATAAACTAAATTAAGATGCAAACAGAGAAGCGATTACAGCCATGTACGATTCCTTGCAAACCACAAACAACAAACAACCCTGTTGCTATTAAATTGAATGAAAGGATCAAACAGATTTTAACTGATCGCTTGTCAAAATCATTGTTTGTGGGACCATGTGTAAGTGAGAATCAGCATAACGCAGGTAAAGTGTCAATCAACGCGATGTGATTGGCTAATTCCATGCTGATACACAATGTGTAATATCTATTTTTAGATCTCGCGGAAAGGTGAATTACATACGAGGTGATCAATCGGAACTCCTCGGATAATTCCGTCTTCGGGAATTATCCGAGGTGTTCCGATTGACGAGGCGATATATCCGAAGCTTGCCGGAGATCGCCTAGTAGGTACGATTGCCATCTAGATAAGATTACACCATTCCGATTGAAGATTACACTAGCCTACCCCGAGCCGTAAACTCTACACATATCAGAGATACAATGTTTACGAACGAGTTTTAAGGTGCAACTACATGTGTGTAAAACAAACCCTTGGATGTAAACATGTTGTTTAGATTTCGCTTCAGCAGAAACGGTTTGCGTAATAGGAAAACACACACACAAACGAATAACATCGTTATTGAAATTAGAGACTGCTTAAAACAAACAGATGCACTAAAGGTGAAACGATGAATATCAATGCAAAACATTTCTTTACTACACCATCGCCTTTAGTATTAAAAGCAGCATGCCGTTTAAAAAAAGAATTTACATCTTTGTTTTAAATGACAAGATTATATTTCTTTATTTAGACGACATCTGCTCTTATTATAAGTCAGTTGTTTTTTTTTTAATTTCCAACTGCTTTCTTTTTTTAAATCTTTAGAAACTGATTAATTGTGAAAATATTTATCTCTCGTTAAATGTTATAACTATTTGAGAAATGTCATGTTATTTATCAGATTATTGTATTTACCTGTTTTTTTTTTTATCTCATGCAGGGTCTATGAAAATACCAGCTGACTGATATTATACAGATAAATACTTATGTTGAGGTCGATATGTAGTTTTGCGGATCCAGTTAGTGTGATATCGACCGAGGATTCGTCCAATTACATATCGATTTCAACATTAGTATTTACCTGTTATATTATTTACTCTTTGAATTTGAAGCATTCTGATTGTTTGAGAATATTGACCTCAACTAAGCATATGATCATTTTTATGTAGTATGTTACAAAAATAGCAACACAGATCTAGAAAACAAACACATTTTTACATTTAATTTTCAACTAAAACTGCAGTTGGAGTTGAAAATTAAATGTACAAAAATGTGTTTGTGTTCTAGATCTGTGTTGCTATTTAATTAAACATCGAAAATATGATTGTATACTATGAATACAACCATATTTTCCATGTTTAATTGTCTACATTGAGTGTATGTCTATACAAAATCACAAAGAAAATGTTTTTGATTCAATATTTTTCTTTAATGCTTCCAAATCGTCCGAAGACATGGTTTTGGAACGTTCTCACCTGCTTGCTACGTGACACCATGTTTGTTTACAATGCGCATACAAAAAAATAACACGTCGTGAGAATAACAAACTTAAGGTCAATATTATTTCCAGGAGTAGTTATCTGCACTTTTTCGGACTCGCGCGTGCGAAGCTCTCGACCAATCAAAATGCTTCAAATTCATAGGGTATATAATTTTGTATTTGTTATATGCACATTACAAAAAGAAAAAAAAAAATGACGGTTTTTAGAATTATTTTACCACCATATTAAGCCAGACACTGTACAACAAACAACAGTCCGATAACTATTTTTATGTACTATTTATATAGCGTGCGTATAATAACCCCGACTTGACCTTTATGCAAGAATATATTATCTATCGAATACGAACACAAAATTAGTTATCGATAATGCAATCGCTGACAGTCGTCTAAGATCGGGTATGTTTGTTGAACAATCATAATGTTTATATATTCAATACAAGTATGAGGTTTAACAGTACCGGCGTGGCCGAGGACTTACTGTGCAATGCCCGCGATCGAAAAGTCAAGACCTTGGATCGAGTGGCAAGGTATGGCATTGAGTTTCCCGTGTAATTTCGTAAATTGCCGAGGTGGAAGGAAGGCGTGGTATTGATCGTATATAGGTGTGAGCTAGATCGTTAATAGATGCTAATATTAAAGGTCAAGTCGGGGTTATTATACGCAAGCTATACATGTACGTTGGAGAACGTACATGTAGAGACTGGTGTAACATTATAACGGCAGAGTTGATTTGAATATAACAACTTTGTCACTGGCAAATACTTCTCAGATTCTTCTTCGCTTCGAAACGGGTTTGATTGAATAAAATAATAGTTCAACAAGTTACATCATCTGTCTCGAGGTGGAGCATTCAAAGCGAACACAATAATGTGGAACATGAAGTTTTGGTAGATTGCCACTTGTGACTCAACTTCTGGAATGATGTCATGTTTGCATGTAGATGCAAGTTTACACTTTGGGATTGGTGTGACTGTTATAAATCCACCAATGATGCTAACAAAATCGTAATTCGGTAAGGCTCGGATGCGTTCGTAAATCTCCATAAAAGTGAAATAGTTCTTGTGTAAACACGCACGCACTTTAGAAGACTGATACGGACTTCATAGAAAGATACAAAACGCATAGACTGATACGGAATGTAGTATCACACTGTTGAAAACAAAGGAAATGGCTGATAACACGTAAAGGCATATAAAAAATGGCTTATTGGCGACGCGCTGGAGCGCAATGCCTCCAGTGCGTCGAGTATATATGGAATGCTAATTGAAATTTGCACATGGATAAAGTCTGTTTAGCGGACTTCTAACCCTGATAAAATACGGCTCCTAATTCGGTAAAGCTGTAACACTATTACCTACCTAGCCTTCATACCATACATAGATTAGCCTAAAGGGCGCATTTATACATGGACCACATCTAATTGGTCAGATGTTAAATGAGTATGACAGCAAGTGCATGCGTACATGCACGTGGTCAGAACAGCACAGGCGTCAGAACAGAACAGGTAACCGACGAGAGCAAAAGTACGGCCGACAGACAAAGGAAGACGCCAATCCATCGGCCTATTTAGATGTATAATTATGTACTGCCACTATTCATCATGAGCATATAAAATTATGTTAAATAAACTATGTTATCTTCAAACGGGACTATGGAGTGTGTTTAGATCCCCACATTTTGTTACAAAACGCGTTCTATTTATTTATTTATATTTATTATTATATGCGCGTGCGCGCGCGTGTGTGTGTGTGTAATTGTAATTCAAACATAGCAGAAAACGATAGATTTTGTTTTATTTCTTTTTGTTATGAACACATCTAAACCTTTAAAAACGTACAAAAGTAGATAGGAAAGCCTTCGGTACGTACTTTAATATTCGGACTGTATGTTAACAAATTGACATTATCTATGAGCAACTAAACAGTCCATAGCCACAAAAATCTTTATTCGGAACGATCTATCGAGTATGCACAGTAAAGTATGTCTTAAGATGCAATGTCTATGCAACCTATAAAATACTCGCAAGATACACAAACGATTTTTCTAAGGTCCGTGCAATTCTAACAATAACATTTCTAGTGCGGGAAGAATGCGTATATAACATCTCTGAAGTGTTTGTGGTCAAGAGATTATGTTTTTGTACTCTGGATCGGAGGGTTTCAAATTCAAACCCCAGCCCTGCCACACAAGTTTTCAAAAGGATCTTATTTAAGATTCGTATGATCAATTCACCTGCTTAAGAGAAACGTTCAACACACAAAGATAGCGTTTGTAACACGGTTGAAGTGTCTTTGGTCAAGAAGTTAAAGTCCGTGACTCGGAATCAGATGGTTCTGGCTTCAACCCCAAAACTTGACATGGGATTTTGTTCCATGTCCAACTATTTTGATTACTCGAACATTTTGCAAAACAGAATATGTTCAGACTAATTTTTGCTTTCTTACAGCCAAATTTACTAAAAAGTAGTATCTATCTTGTTTATTTAATATGCATGGCTAGACTTGAAGGTTTACAGTTCAGTAACAAATTATGTCCAGACTGCCCTAACGGTGGCCCCTTCTGCAGAGCTGTACAATTTGTGAGCCATATGTTGGAACTTAGTACATGTGATGGTCCTTGTGGCTATTGAAATATCCATAAGACCCGGTCAATAATTGAAAGGGCTAGCTTTACCGGCATACAAACACATTCAGATAGTTTTGATTTTGTTTGGTATGAATGGCCACTATGGTCTACAATCTGGCCAGCATTAAGACAAATCCGTTATAGATAATCACGCTGCAATATTGTAACAAATCAATATATATGATACGTATGGTCTCGAATCAGCAAAATTGAAAGCAGCTGTTGTAGAAAATGACAGGACGAAATGACTGTGTACTTATAGACAGGAAAAACTGAGTCCTAATACTAACTTGATTGCCACTTAATTGTAACAGCCTTGTAGTCACCACTTAATTGATCAGGAGCGCAAAATCCAACGGGCGTATTTATAAATGTATATACTAAGCCTAAACCGACACACGAGGCCTTTTCAAGAGAGCTGTATCCACAATTTATCAATTTTGTACTGGTTCTATTCAGGATTTCGGACTGCTATAATAATGTTTAATGTAACAAATCAACATGAATATGCAATATAGTACTTATCTCCTATTTTAGAGAAGCAAATAAATTTCGCATTACGTATTTCGTATTTTTTCATTGTAACTTAGATCCTTAAACATCATCATACGTGGCTACAAGGGGAGAATTGCCATAATCATCATTATTGTTAAACATCACTTGCCAAGTGACACGGCAATCAACAACGCACTCGTTATATTTAATTATGTTTTGATAATTTGTTTGATGCTGGGAAATAGTGTTTAGTTTGTTTGGTATTAGTTAATTAACATCTTTGCGGCTTATAATTTCTTATAATTAGTAAACTGTAAAGCAAAACGAATCGTTAAAGTAATAAACCTGAGATAATTAAGTCAAAGAATAATGATAAACCACAACGCATATATTAATGACGTAGGCTAAACAAAAAACTGAAGACTATACGATGATGGATATGATTCTAACTAATCTGTAGTTAAAAAATTAAAACAATTAACATTAATTAAATATAGTCGTCGGGCTAGACAGTTATGATTATTTTTCCTAATAATAAGCCGTCAAATTTTAAAGTGAGATTAAAGACACAGTTAGTCTTTGACGGAAACTGGAAAGTGGCTTTAGTTGGATTACACAGACCTTCTCTAAAAACGTCATGCGTCAACAACACAGACTCTTGTTAACATGAAACCTCTTCATCGTGTATGTCCTTTATATAGATGTTAATTCATAGATTTATAGCAGGTGCGTGGAATTCAATTAAAGCCACTTTTTAGTTTCTATCTACAATGCCCCCAATTGTGGACTGCTCCCTCTGAATCCTCGTTCACTGCCACTTCATTGGCTACTACTTGCCATACATAAAATCAGTCCGATCGAAGGAGGTTTGAACTTTTTTGAACTTTCAGACTTGTTCAAAGCATGTTTCAAGTGTGTTGGAAATCGCTTTCCGCTCTGATACAACAATAAGACATGTTATAAGTCGCCGCTTGAGGTTAACCTGCTTTCAAATGTGGTGTACAATCTATTAACCACACAAAATTGTAAAGGGACTACTTTTTTTGTAAAATACCTTTAATCGTTTATAATTATGGTATAAACAACAACAACCTATCAGATCTTTCAGCGCTTTGATTTACTACAGAACTACATTGTTTATGATTGTAAAACAACAATCGATGTAGCCTTATTGAACTAACACAATCGGAAACGGTAGAAAAATGCAACAAATTATCATATCTAGTTCTTTGGTAGGAGTAACATTTTCCAACTCCTTCTAAATTGCCTTAAATTGGCCTTCAATTCACGTTGACCACTGATAATATTTTAGCGTATCTAAGCCTCACATTACCATAACTGAAGATTAAAACACAGGCTTTTCTCTTGAAACTGATCATGTTTCTCTTGCTTGTTGTTCATATCCTACACATTTTATCAGTGTCTTCCCATGTTGAACAAATCCATTACAACGCGAAATATTTCAATGGCACAAGTAGGGTTCTACAGTAATGAATCATAAGCCAAATCAAACAGTACATACATGTGCACGTATTTCAAGTTACTAAAATATAATTATTTTTTGTGTTTTTCTTTTCCCCACACAATATAAAATTTCTCATTCATAATCCAGCCGACCAATCAGTGACGAGTGACGTAATTCTAAATCACAATTCCCGCAATACACATTCTATAGCCCGTTTCAGTAAAACCTTTTCAGTATTGTTTTGGTTTCCCATATGTAAAAAGATCTATGTTAGAATACTAAAAACATGATCAGCAAGCTGTAAATTCTATTCTCATTTATTTGACAAAGTTACTTGGACAAACTCAGACTTATTTTTTATTTCTATAAGTGTCATTTCTAATATGTCACGTGTATCTTTTATATTGCATCTTGTGTTCCTTAATTTTTCTTTTGTATACTTAAGTACTGTATATTTCACCGTTTGAGTTATAATAAAATTTTGTTCTATTCTGTTCTGTTTACGACACATTATAGTACATATATTTAAAAAGGACAATTACCATAACATTTTCGCGAAGAATAAACAAAAAGTGGTGAGTTGTAACTGAATATTGTCTAGCTTCCAATGTTGGGAAGGTCAGTTGAATATGTTGTTGTTCGTTCTCCGGGAGTCAAATGCTACCATATCATCTGATAAATGGGAAGTCCTAGAATTGTGTGTCCGAAAGTGAACTACACAAACATCTTGTGATTCCTATTTCAAACGTTGCCCACATTTCTTATTTGCAAAAAATCCATCCCCACCAACACTGTTGTAATTATTTGTAATTATCGTCTTTAAGTCTGCTTCAGCATAAAGGTCCAAACCATGTTTCATCATAAACTGCACGATTGTGTGCAGCTGTCCTGACTTCTTGTGAACTACTAGTTCCATGTTAACGTAACACACATTGTTTTCGTCGAAGAATTTGGCAGCACCCATTATTGCTTTTATCTCCGAACCCTCAATATCTATTTTCAAAAAGATGTCTCTCCCGTGTAGGTCAAATGTATTGACTAAATCATCCAAAAGGATGGTTGGAACTGAATACGCAGCGGCGCTAATTGCGCTTGGTGCTAAAGTGGAATTGGAATCGAGAATATGGGTAGAACCAATGTTTTCTTTCCAGAATCCTAGTTTGACGATCTCATGGACATTCGAAACCGCATTCCATAATAGCACTACTTTGCTTTCCTCGTTGACAATGTGCAAGGATTTGTTAAGCAGCTGTAAATTGGTCAGCAGAGGATCGATGGCGATAACCTGATGACCGAGGGCGTTGGCATACACTGTGAACGTGCCCACGTGACTGCCGACGTCCACGAAGAACAAGTTAGGATGTTCACGGAGAATGCGACCGAAGGCACTTAAGGTTCCCCCTTCCCACGATCCATACTTCTTTAAAGATCCGGATACATATATGTCGTCAGATATGTTGTAGATACAGATCTTGTGACTGTTGACTGTTAGGCACCCTCAATGGCACGCAGTCACAGTTAATATTCGTAGTATTGTTAAACAGACGAATGTTTCCATTGCCTACATGTTCTTGTAACAACTGGTCACTTACGAGTATTTCTGGTACATGGTCTATGGTAGGCCTGCTTGGTGGAGGTACTTCGTTTACGAACTCCGGTGCACTTTCCAATAAAACTTGGATGGACTTTTGACCATGCATAAGAAGAAACACAACACACACTATTCACCTTTCCGCGAGTCTAAAAATAGAGTTTAAGCTCCGCCCTCTTGCCCACAAACAGCCTGGTTTAAAGTGACAGATCTTACAGATTATCTTACAGATCCGCGAAAATATTTTAATTTGATACCTCCCAAATGCAAGGAGCTTGTAATGGAGATGTTTAGATGAAGATTAAGACAGTTTAACCCAATGATGCATTCATGACTCAAAATTATGAAAGAAATTTGTTGCGTGACTTTACCTTTCGATGCAGAAATGGACAAGCCTCACCCAATAAACTAAATTAAGATGCAAACAGAGAAGCGATTACAGCAACGTACGATTCCATGCAAACCACAAACAACAAACAACCCTGTTGCTATTAAATTGAACAAAAGGCTCAAACAGATTTAAATTGATCGCTTGTCAAAATCATTGTTTGTGGGACAATGTGTAAGTGAGAATCAGCATAACGCAGGTAACGTGTCAATCAAAACGATGTGATTGGCTAGTTCTTTGCTAATACACGATGTGTAATATCTATTTTTAGATCTCGCGGAAAGGTGAATTGCCAGCAGAAATAACAAAGTATATTTATATTGTGAACAATGTGATCGTGCAAACATGCTGAAGACAACGTCCGAATATTTTAAATGTCGATAAAACATTTACCTATAACGGTCCGCTAAATAGAGCTTCGGTACATTCACCCGTACTGTGTAAAGCGTACTGCCAAACACATTTCGATATCCAGTGTAAACTACCCGTTGTATACCATACCAGCGCCTTCACGCTTTGCAAAGCCTCCAATATCAAAATACGACACAACAATAAAAGCGTTGCGGTGTATGTGACTAGTCAAGCCAATATTCAATTTTTAATATTTGCAAATTGCAACACTACATATGTTTACTTACATATTTAATTACACAAACATGTTCGTTTTAACACGTAGCTGATTCATATTTCTTGCATACAAATTGGAAGTTACAAATTTCAAGTCAAAATTCCCAAGTCAAAATTACTAATGTACAATTTAATAATTGACAACATTCAGACGCTATGTGGCGATACCGCATGAATATAGACTTCAGTGAGTTAAAAATAGAACGGAAATCTAAATAACCCTCCTTGTAGGGTATAAAATAGAAATAACCAGAAAGAACGCGTTATTGGCACATATATTGGCATGGAATATCCTTCGATGTTCAGACTGTATGTTAACATAGTGAGATTATCTATAAGTCACGAAACATTCCATAGCCCAACATAGCTTGTTTATTGACATTGGCAAGCCATAAATGTGGGAACAAAATAACCAATAGCTTACTATAAAAATCCACCTGTCTATGAAACTGTAACCTCTTTAAATGGCCAATATATTCACAAATGGCGAGCATCACAACAATTTACCACAAAAGTACAAAACTATTCCTTTATTAAAGACAATAGAATATTAATATTAGAACATTATAATACATCCCTAAATAATCGTGATATAATTGCAATGATCAAATTTAAAACAGGAAACTCATTATTTTCCGCTAGAAAACAGACAGATGGAGAGAGTGATTGTCTTAAAGTGCAATCTTTTTAATTTATATTCAGAAGTAACTAATGAATTTCATTGCATTTTAAAATGCCCTCACTTTGAAAAAAATGACAACACTTTGTTAAAAGTTTTTATTATAAAAATCAAAACAGGATACAACTTATTTTCTATTTCTATAAGTGTCATTTCTACCATGTCACGTGTATCATTTATATTGCATCTTGTGTTCCTTTATTTTTCTTTTGTATACTTTTGTACTGTATATTTCGCCGTTTGAGTTATAACAAAGTTTTGTTTTGTTCTGTTCTGTTACGACACATTATAGTAAATATATATAAAATGGACAACTACAATAACATTTTCGCGAAGAATAAACAAAAGTGGTGAGTTGTAACTGAATATTGTCTAGCTTCCAATGTTGGGAAGGTCAGTTGAATATATGTTGTTGTTCGTTCTCTGGGTGTCAACTGCGACCATATCATCTGATGAATGGGAAGTCTTAGAATTGTGTATCTGATAGTGAACTATACAAACATCTTGTGATTCCTATTTCAAACGTTGCCCACATTTCTTATTTGCAAAAAATCCATCCCCACCAACACTGTTGTAATTATTTGTAATTATCGTCTTTAAGTCTGCTTCAGCATAAAGGTCCAAACCATGTCTCATCATAAACTGCACGATTGTGTGCAGCTGTCCTGATTTCTTGTGAACTACTAGTTCCATGTTAACGTAACACACATTGTTTTCGTCGAAGAATTTGGTAGCACCCATTAATGCTTTTATCTCCGAACCCTCAATATCCATTTTCAAAAAGATGTCTCTCCCGTGTAGGTCAAATGTATTGACTAAATCATCCAAAAGGATGGTTGGAACTGAATACGCAGCGGCGCTAATTGTGCTTGGTGCTAAAGTGGAATTGGAATCGAGAATATGGGTAGAACCAATGTTTTTTTTCCAGAATCCTAGTTTGACGATCTCATGGACATTCGAAACCGCATTCCATAATAGCACTACATTGCTTTCCTCGATGACAATGTGTAAGGATTTGTTAAGCAGCTGTAAATTGGTCAGCAGAGGATCGATGGCGATAACCTGATGACCGAGGGCGTTGGCATACACCGTGAACGTGCCCACATGACTACCGACGTCCACGAAGAACAAGTTAGGATGTTCACGGAGAATGCGACCGAAGGCACTTAAGGTTCCCCCTTCCCACGATCCATACTTCTTTAACGATCCTGATACATATATGTCGTCAGATGTGTTGTAGATACAGATCTTGGGACTTTTGACGATCGAGTTAGGCACTCTCAATGGCACGCACTCACAGTTAATATTCGTAGTATTGTTAAACAGACGAATGTTTCCATTGCCTACATGTTCTTGTAACAACTGGTCACTTACGAGTATTTCTGGTACATGGTCTATGGTAGGCCTGCTTGGTGGAGGTACTTCGTTTACGAACTCCGGTGCACTTTGCAATAAGACTTGGATGGACTTTTGACCATGCATAAGAAGAAACACAACACACACTATTGCCAGCAGAAATAACAAAGTATATTTATATTGTGAACAATGTGATCGTGCAAACATGCTGAAGATAACGTCCGAATATTTTAAATGTCGATAAAACATTTACTTATAACGGTCCGCTAAATAAAGCTTCGGTACATTCGCCCGTACTGTGTAAAGCGTACTGCAAACACATATCGATATCCAGTGTGAACTACCCGTTGTATACCATACCAGCTCCTTCACGCTCTGCAAACCTCCAATAGGAAACTACGTCACAACAATAATAGCTTTGCGGTGTATGTGACTGATCAAGCCAATATTCAGTTTTTAATTTGTAAACTGCAACACTGCATGTGTTTACATTTGACTTTTAATTACACAAACATGTTCGTTTTAACACGTAGCTAATTCATATTTCTCGCATACAAATTGGAAGTTACAAATCTCAGGTCAAAATTCCCAAGTCAAAATTACTAATGTACAAGTTAAGAATTGACAACATTCAGACGCTAGGTGGCGATACCACATGAATATAGACTTCAGTAAGTTAAAAATAGAACGGAAATCTAAATGACCCTCTTTGTAGGATATAAAATAGAAATAACCAGAAAGAACGCGTTATTGACACATATATTGGCATGAAATATCCTTCGATGTTCAGACTGTATGTTAACATAGTGAGATTATCTATAAGTCACGAAACATTCCATAGCCCAACATAGCTTGTTTATTGACATTGGCAAGCCATAAATGTGGGAACAAAATAACCAATAGCTTACTATAAAAATCCACCTGTCTATGAAACTGTAACCTCTTTAATGGGCCAATATATTCAAAAATGGCGAGCATCACAACAATTTACCACAAAAGTACAAAACTATTCCTTTATTAAAGACAATAGAATATTAATATTAGAACATTATAATACATCCCTAAATAATCGTGATATAATTTCAATGATCAAATTTAAAACAGGAAACTCATTGTTTTCCGCTAGAAAACAGACAGATGGAGAGAGTGATTGTCTTAAAGTGCAATCTTTTTAATTTATATTCAGAAGTAACTAATGAATTTCATTGCATTTTAAAATGCCCTCACTCTAAAAAATGACAACACTTTGTAAAAAGTTTTTATTATAAAAATCAAAACAGGATACAAGGTAAGCAAATTCCTAGCAGTAGAAACAAAACAGAACCAGAAAATACGTGTAAAATTGTTAAATTCCTCCTTAATTTTTACTACATTGTTTTTTATTGTTAGTTTACTAATGTGCTACAATTTACAACAATGAATTTCGTCTAACAATTAGAGCAGCAACTTACAAACCGTGAATTGACAATTTCTTATTAACATCACAAAGACTTCATGGTATGCTCCACCAGAACAAAACTGTTTTTATTTGTTGGAGATGCATTCTGAAGGGCACTTAGACAAAAGGTTATTCGTTTTTAATGCTTTTAATAAACTGATTCTGAAAGTCTGAAAAATGCACAAATCTGTAGCAATATAACTCTGTTGGTAAAAGCTGATTCGAATTAATTACAAAAATATGCCGAAACAGGCAAAGACATACCGTCCTCCGAGTTAGACCAAGAAATGCAGCTAGATTATATTTGTATCTCTGTTGTCCCATCGATCGTCATTTGCATATATTGGGAAGGAAATAATTTAAAACAACAACAACAACAACAACAACAACAACAACAGTCTTGCTATCCTAGTTTTTATGAAATATTCGTTGCAATATCCTTGGATTTAATGCTTAAGAAAAAAATCATTAATATTTCCTGAACTGAGATTTCAGTTGAGTGTTCGAGAATGTGCTGTGCATAATTACGATGTCGAGTATACATTTATGTATGTTACAACTTAAACTCTTCTTATAAATATACAAGAATATCCAATGGAGCCTTTAGTAAATGGTGCGACAAAAAAAACAGTACTGACTTGCCGGGAATGCTTTATGAGATGTTGGACCAGACGGAATACAACTGTTAGTAAATGTTGTAGAACAAACAAAATATAACTAAGCATTTTCAATTTATTTTCTTTAAAAAACTTTATAATGTATTCTCGGAAAACCAACCAAGCAAAGCGTTTACTAATTCTGGCATCGAAATATAACAGATTGTGCACACATCTTCACAGACAAACGTATTGTTCCAGTACACGGTTCAAGAATCATTACTACAATTGATAAAGCAACACATTTTATACAAACCATTTAGAACTGTATTAAGGATTAAGAATAAATAATTACAGTAAATTTCAACAAACAAGCAACATTTTTTCAGTATACATATATAACAAAATTATATATTTTGTACTTTGGGCAGCACAAAATATCAACAAAAAAAGTCAATGATTCCAAGAATCAAAGGCGACGCAAACTGGAACGGGTAACAGTTTAAAGCAATGTGGGAGCAAGTAACAAAGACATACTTGAAAAGTTGTGTCTTTTATTTGATAGTTGTCAGAAACTATAAACCAGAAAAGTTATGTATAATGAATAATCCTGAGACCATAGAATGTTTTAAAACAGAAACAAACGAAATGAAAACCCGACACCGTTCAATAGGTTGTTTCATGATGTTACATATGTAGAAAAAATGGCATAATTATTAAAATTAACTATAAACCTTAAGTGTGCAAGCAGAAAATGTACGTGTTTAGCAGACTACACAAAATATTATTGTCCAGTTTTTTTCAGAAACATATTTTTCTTTCTCTGTAGGTTATTGTTTATTAGAAAAGTTTTTTTCCCCATGGAAGCATTTTTATATTTGAGTTAGTTACACGAAGAACAAAGTTTAGTGTTTCCTTATATTAACCCACTTCACGAATTTGAAGTGGAATAGATGGAGACATAAAAAACGGGGAGAAACAGTAAACATAACGACATGGCATGTCATTAATCCCGATTGAGATAATGTTGTTACAAAGCAAGGTTATTACGTAATTATGTGCTAGCGTTGTTAAAAATTACACACTGAACTGACGTTCAAAATATAACTTAACAGAAGTTGCTGCCAAGAGAAAATTAGTATATCATTCAATAAAAGACCAAAATACTACAAAATATCAAATGACTTATTAAATATAAAAAACAAGTTTTCAATATTATCCAAGTTGAATACTGGTTTTTAGTACATCTTGGTGTAAGGTGGTCAGCAAAGTAACAATTAATTGGAACAGATTCTGGTTTTGCAAAATTGTACTTGAAAATAACAAAATGAGCAATGATTAAAATCACATGTAGAATCATTGGTTTTAACCCCAAACCCTCTTACCCAGAGTCTATAACTTTAACCTTTTAACCAAGAATATTTAAAGAATGTTATATAAATGCGTTCTTGGTGTGTTGGGCGCGTTGGGCGTGTGTTGGGCGTTTATTAATGATCCTTATAATCGAATATAATCCGTTTGAAAACTTCACATTCAAGATTTGATGTTTAAACCATCAAATCTAAATTCCGCAACCATAACCATAAAGCATATTACAAGCTATTTCTGGCAATGGACTGTTTGCATGCTCGAAGGACGTACCGAGAAACGAACCAAGACACTTACTTAAGTATGAATATGTAAGAGCGTACCGAGTATCCTGGTACAATTACGTTCAAGGTTTAGACATTATTATGATAAAAGAAATACTCAAAATCTTTCGTTTTTTTAGATGTTTGTGTGAAAGTTACAGGCACACAGAAATAAATATATAAACGTTACATAAAAAGGAATAATAAAATAGAACGCCGTTTACCGATATATGACCCGTATTTTATCGGGATTATGAAAGTCCGCAAAGCAGACTTTCTCCATGTGCAAATTTCAAATTTCAGTGAGCAATCCAGGGCGTCGCCAATAAATATTTCCATAAAAGTGCCTACCATAATTATTTTAGATGTGTTTAAATGTTTAAACACCGTTGATTGTCTCATTTGAATGGTTTATGTTTATGTATACTGTTGTCTGTGAAAAAAGGTCCCACGTGTACGGTTGGATCCCTGTGGCCTGGCAATCTCCAACGCAGTGATCTCACCCTTTCAGTAAGGAGAATCTCTGCTACCACACAGAAATCCTTCCAGATCTGGAAGGATTTTATTTTTTTACTTTTAATTTTTGTTCAGTAAATTGACAATCGGAATGAATGTGTATGTTAGAAAAATGACTTATAATGGATGAAAAAACAAATTCTAACGATAAAGAAAAAAAAAAGAATGTATTTATCACTACAATCGTAACAACTCGGCCATTTCCGTCCTCCGCCGAGGGTGAAATTTCAGTGTTACACCGGTTCAATGTAAACAATCAATGGATACTGTTGAAGAAATTCACAAAGTAATAACGGAGTTTGACTCCCCCATAAAAGCGAAACCCAAACAGATCGAGTGTCTGCAGTCTCTGTTGGCAGGCAAATGATCTGACTATCGTCACGTGATTTTGTATGATGGCAGTGGTTTTAAGCGAGCGTAGCGATGTCGTAAACCCTGTGCGGAGTTTGGTGGCCTGGTTAACAGTCAGTCTCTTTCCTGACCGACTGGTTCCTTGACTCTTTTCGGGTTTTGTCACTTTTACACTTGAATTTTTATAACTTATGGTTTTATCTGTTCAAACCTATAAGTAGATATTTTATAGTTCTAATAACGATACTTTTGACACATATTTTAAACAGAGTTGATTAGACTGTTTTATTAGACTGTAAGCTGACCCCGCCTCCTTTTGAAGTGTTCGTCAGAGTGAAATGCACTTTAAAATCTGATTGTTCAATAGCAGATAATCTACCAGTAGGCGTATGATGTATGAGCTTACACGCCATGAAATATGACGATATTGTATTAAACGACATAACATAACATAACAAATAAAAAATGATGTGATGATGTATATAAAATATAAAGCATGCATATGTGGTGTTGTAAAAATTGTGTGTACATGTACACGTATGAACGAATGCGACGGCTTGCAGATAAATATGAATAGTTGCTGACTTTAAAAGCAAGCAGTTTTTCAGTTTAAGAAGTAACACCGATTTTATGCTGAGAACATTTTTATAGTTACTTCCCGGACAAGAAACTTATATTCACAATACATCATATTACCTGGCAATGAGACCAGTGATTTGTCAAATGCTGCCAATGGTATGATAGTAATGCAAAATCAGTCTTGCAGTGCCTGACGTTTCCAGCGTGCTGAAAGTTTACCTGTCGTTTTATCAGTGAACATACGAAACAAACATAGCCATTATTAATACCTTTATCGTATGGAATATTCCACAGACACGCGGCAATTTGCGTAGTTTCTGAAAATACAACGCGTTCCAGTGTATTGCAGTTGGTATTATAAAGTCTTTTTGAAAACCAAGAAGTTGTCATGACATAATTAGAATTTAATGATTTTTTTAATATGGGGACAACTTTCACTTGTTTTTAGCTTCGATACTGATAATGTAAAGACTGGCCATAACATTCATAAATCGTAAATAGATTAGATAAATTCGGACTTAATAACCAGAAAATGTGTCCGTTTTTATTTTATGAATAGTACATGAAAAATGATTTTTATTCTTAAATCTTAAAAATTAAAATGACGGTTAGTAAGTTCGGATTAGAAATCTTAATTTCCAGTTGAAGCTTTTGTGTAACTAAGTCTGGTGTAAGGATACAGAGGATATTGACACATCCGGATTGACTTCACTCCTTCTGCATTCCAAAATAAGAGCTACGTGTCTTTTGTTGCCTCGGGCCAAGTAACAACCTAGTCTTCTGTTATTACAAATATCATGCAGCATATAATTACATATCCAGAATGATGTATTTATTTCAACACATTTTTTTGTTCTTGGAAGTAATTTACCGTAGCGCAAAGTATCTTGTAAATCTTAAAGTGCGTTCAGACATTAGTGATTGAGATTGAAATTTTCAAATAATCAAGTCAAAGACATGCATGACAAAAATATTGTAAAGCAAAAACATGTACAACTTCAATAACTTCGTATCATACAACTAACCATACAGAAGTATTTACATCGATGGTAGGTTTGAGGACAAGGTTAAGGTTTATACAATTGTAACTACGTATTGCGTACGACATGAGTTAATGTACTCCATGTATGTAGCTACAGGTGGTGTGTGATCAAGTAACTCTAAACTCAAAACAATGCAATGTTTTTATAACACTGTAAACTATTCTAAAATCGAACAAATTGTTCATCATTGTAGATATGTAGTTACATATCGGTAATGCCAAGACAGAACATACGATTTAGTTTTTATCACATCGAACCAAATCAATAAGACGACTATAGCGGTTTTCCTAACTCAGCAGCACAGTTATAGAGACGCAGTTGGAAAGTTATTATAGAGGCTCAGCAGGAAAGTTATCTTAGAGTCTCAGCAGGAAAGTTATCATAGAGACTCAGCAACCGAAATATCATCACGAAGGGTGACGTGTTTGTTTGGTTGCTTCGCACGATTCAAGAAATGGTACTTACATTTAATGGTAGGAGGTATCAGGACATTTATTACATGGTCTATAAATCACTATTTGGTTCAATTATAAACTGCATCTCTGCAATATCGCTGCAGCGATAGCCTGCTGTAAATACACCGAAGCTGCTGCTACTTGTTGCGAAATGGGTTTGCGTGTGTTATAACAGTGATACTTAAAACCAATGCGAGTTCGCTACTTTCAGAGACGTTTCTTTGAAGCCAAGTGAACGTTCACACTGACGCTTACTGGCTGGTGAGTGCCTTACTTGGTTAATTCTTGGTTGCCACATGTTACCATAAGGTAAAACCAATCTACAACAAGCTCCTGATTCCATTGGAGTGGCTGGCGGTATGCTGCACTTTCGCGCCAAATGTTTGGATATTCGGATAGTGTTAAATATGTATCCAATTTATGTTTTGCGTAATGAAACCAAATGCCAGATACGCCTTAGCATTACAACACTACTTTCTATCCATGTTTTACCAGGCCAGTAAATTATTTTTATTACTGCCTAGGCTAAACATTGCATTTGAGTAATAACAATACATTATAATTATGTAATTCAGCCGTAGAGTATTATAAACACATATATAGTACAGTAAAGGCATTCGTACATTTCTTATTGAAACTTTTGGAAAGTGTACTGATCGCGATGCCAAAGGCGGACGCCAGCCATATTCTTATCTACAGGTCGCGGTCCTAAGACTTGTTCTATAGTTTAGTTTATCGTCCAGTTATAAAAAATATAAACAATTTCGATTGCATTGTTCCGAAAAGCTACACAATCAATATTATCTCGCGACCTATACTTACGTGTTTATTTCCCAAAATGACTGTATATGTACACGTCACTCTCTATTATCAAATAGGAAACGCCCAAAACTAGGAAATATATCAGCAACTATGTTTAAGGTCAAAACTGCGGTACCTTTACGATAATTTTCGAAAAGTTATTCAAATATAATCGATGTCAAAAGTAAAATATTATCTTACATTTCTTTTTGCTAATGGTGGTGAATACGCTCATTTACCGATCACACACAACACACACACACACAAACACACGCGCACACACACACGCAGGCATGCACGCAGGCACGCGCGCACACACGTGCATACACGCACGCACACACGCGTGCATCCACACACTTACACACACGCACGCACGCACACACACACACACAACACACACCACACACACACACACACACACACACACACACACACACACACACACACACACACACACACACACACACACACACACACACTTGTACATAGGACCCTTTGAGGACCATGACAAATACCAGCTTTTCGAGGACCCTATCTAAACGTGGTCAGAAAAGATTGAAACAAAATTTTGTAGTATTTATTTCTGAAGGTAACAGTCCACACTATTGAAATTTTGCTTACACTTGATAGATCAGTAGAAAAACCGAATGAGGACCTGTCTACTTTATATATACTTCTGAGGACTCCAAACCGAGGACCTTCATTTGCATATTGTACACAATATCGTACCACACCTTCGGCACGAGGACCACATTGAGTTGACGATAAGAGGACTAACACACATCCATTTAGCACAGTTTCACATCAAACTTTCGTTGTGAGGTCTGCATCTAGTATCATTAAGAGGACTTGCACACAAACAATTTAACATAGTTTCAAACCAGACATTTGTCATGGGGTCTTCATTATCAACTTAAACATGTTTTAAATGATATAATAAAGTCATGGGCATAAGCTTCTGTTTTTGTCTATAATATTTTTTCATTCTAGTTTTAACCTGTCTCATGCATCCACCTGCCATGTGCAGCTAAATGAGGTCGCTCCCTCGAGTAGAACCTTAATGCATGTTTGACGACAAGTATCACTAGCAAGAAAATTTGTTGAGTTTTTCTTGAGCAGTTGAGCTTACTAAATTCGTTTATGTGCCGAATTCAAAGTCAAAACTCAAACAAACCCGGAATGAGTTAATAAGTAATAAAATATTTAATTAACTAACAGTGTTTGGAATCATTAAAGCATGGCTTAGTTTGTATTCTCCATGTGGTGAACGTTTCACTTACAAAGCAGACACAAATCAAATCCATGACATTTGTGTCAATCCTTTAAAGGTTTAAGTTACAGAGCTGACACAAATTGCTAATGGACAGACGGATGGACACCAGGGGTATAACATACTACGTCCCTTCGGGCGTATAAAATTTTTGAGTCTCAACTACTACAGTATACTTCAATATTTCTTTTCTTGTGCAATTAAAAACTAAACAGCATTGTTTTTGTCTTAAGAGAACTTTAATTTCTAAATGTGTCATAAATTTGACAAGTACAATCACAATACAATAGTTTCTACACAATTAATAACACAAGATAATATATATTAACCCTTCACTCCATATATATGTGTGTGTTTGTGTTTAAACATGCAACCAGTGTAGATATAGATCAGCCGACACATCAGTGCCATCTGAATTTGCACTGGTAGCATCTTGGTCAGAAATAACCTAATGAATCTAAAAGCATACAGTATAATCCTGATCAGAGGGCACGATTGTGCCAGCTGATCTGGATCTACACTGTTTAACCATGTGATAAAGTTATGGAGTAAAGGGTTAAAATAGAATGTAATCACCATTACACAAAGATGGGCAACTTGTGCATCACCTTAAAGATGGAAAAATAGTTACTTTTTGATAATTGATCACTAATCCTTCACAACATTGACATACATGGCTTTTATTTTTTATTTGGTGTTAGCTATAATGTGTCAAACACAAGAATAAAATGATAATAATCTTCCCATTTTCCTATTAGATTTCTATTTCAATAGACACTTAAGTATTGTATTCAGAAAACAAGAGACATATAAACAACATGCCTATAGTATTATCTGCGCCTGGCAGAAAATTCAATGATTCATTTACTTCATACTAAGTTCAAACAGGTCCCCGAGCCCATCTGATCACAAGGTGCTGAATACTGACCACATTTAGGGACAATATTTAAACTCTGTCTAACAGAACTCTATTAAAACACTTCACACCATGTAAAAATGATTTCAAGAATTTATCTACTCTTCCAATGAACGGTCAAAAAACTGTAACTGAAAACAAAAGCTTTCACTGCACAGCATACTAGTATTCGATTATTCAAAGAACTTGGCGTTGAAGAGGAGCATGTCTACCGGGGGTGTATTGTAAGCAGACATAAATTTTAAGTAAAACGGGATAATTAGGTAAAAATTTATGCCAGAGAAATTAAGACTTTGTAACATCACTCCAGTATCTTAATTAATAGTCTCCTTATTCTTTGAATAATCGAGCCGAAAACAAGTGAAGGACAAAATCCTCTTGTAAACCTATAAAATGCTTAGTCACAAAATCAGCTGAAAATGCCCAATCACCGGCCCCCCCCCCCCCCCCTCCCCGTCCCTTAAGAAAGTAAAGAGAAAACATGTTTCCAAAGTATTTCACATCGAATCCATAGCATTTATGCAGAACATTTTTGAAAATATCAGATTAATTTCAGCCTGATCATCTGAACTGTTTAACTTAAAAACAAGTGTAGGATTAAATGCCTAGGTAGAGACCTTCCAGTTTTCAAACTACTCTGCCAAAACAAGCAGCATCATTAAAACATGCTGCATGCCTCCAAGTAGAATGCAAATCAAGGTTTTTAAAAGGTTATTTATGTTAAAATAAATGCTTTTTCGGACAATGCCTAGCATAAGTAACAATTAAATCACTACTGAAAAACCAACTTTATTCAATTCTACTTTCATGTGTTAAATTACTAGTATGTACCAGCAATTTTCTTAAGTAAATGCTAGAAATATCTTTATGATTATGAACAGATACCAGACATGATTGTAGAGGCTTTTGGTGTGTTTGAAGACGAGGTGTCCCTCTCCTGGGCCAAAAGTTTTAATCATTTGCCATGTACATTACTTTATAATGATTAGTTTTACTGCCTTAAAAGTTTATGGATTTGGTGTGAAAACATGATTTAATTTATAAGATTTTAAAAATTACAAAATCACAATGTCTACGAGTTTACTTGGCCTGACAAGGCAAATTTATAGGAGGACAATATTTTGAATCTGATTTAGTCCTAAACAAGAGGGCCAAAATGGCCCTATCGCTCACCAGATTCTTGGATTCATGAAATGAAAGGTTGAAAAATTTTCAAGAAAAATAGCAAATACACAGCTGACTTTGCAACAATTTAAAGAACGGGCCTTATAGCATCACACAAAGATATGTTTTAACATTTCATGAGATGACGATTCTACATCATTTGCTGGGGTATTATAGCATTTTATACTGTCACACTTGTGTTTAATTCCAAGAAGCGTTTAGTCTTCAACCAATTACATTAATGCAAATAATCTGTTTTCTTTCGTGGTAGTAGTTTGGTTGAAATTAATAGAATATACCTTTTCCTACAAAAATGTTTAACCCTTTCCTCCATATATATACCTTTATTGCGTGGACAAACAGTGTAGATTCAGATCAGGCAGCATACCCCTACCGTCCAAACAAAATCTACAGTGTTTGCTTATTTATTTGTTCAGTTACTTCTGATTAAAATGCGACCAGTGCAGATCCTAAACAAACTCTTAAATTGTGGGCACAATCACCTTGATTAGTAATGTTTTTCCACGCCTGTTTTCTTTTTTAGAACTTATGTCATAAGCTAATGCAATTTGGACTGCCAGTTCTGTTTTATGCATGGCCTCAAAGTGTCTAGGAAGCTTTCCAGGATACACTTTCCCACAGTAAACACACTCATGTTTTTTGTACCACTTTCTTGTTCCATCTTTGTTTTTTTTACTTACAGCAACATACATTACTTTGTTACTTAAATTGTTAGTTTCCTGCACTGTGTCAGTTTGGTTTTCCACAAGGTTACTATGAACAGGGTCTATTTCTGGAAAGCTATTATCACCTCCCTGATACTGAACTATTTCAGACAAATTACTGTCACTGTCCTGCTTCCTGAACTATTTCGGACACATTATCAACATCTGTATCAACATCTCCAATATCTTCATCGTCGGACATACTGTCTGGAATATAGTCACTATCTTGATCATTTTCATCTGTCATGTCTTCATGAGATGTAACGTCTTCCTGGTCATCACAGGTCGGATAACTGCAAGTAAAGAAATAATGCAACTTTTATTAAAACTAAATGCTGTCAGAATAGGAATCTTCTAGTGCATGGTGGGGTATGATCCCTCTACTTTAATAATAAATAACTTCATCTCCTAATATTTTGGTCCTCACTTTGTTAACACAAACTCATTCCCTTTATCTGAAATCTTAAGTAAATATGAGGACTCAGGCATAATTTTTAATTATTCGCATTAGGACTAACAATTTTTTAGTCCTCACTTTGTTAACAAAAACTCATTTCATTTATCTGACATCTTACGTAAATATGAGGACTCGGAATTAGGGCTAATTTTCAATCATTTGGATTAGGACGACAACAATTATACCATTAGGAGGAACCAAAACTATGATCATTTCTGGTTGTTGGAAAATATCATAAAACTGGTCATGTGAATTTTTTAGCTCTTGAAGCGATTTTGTTTTGTTTTGTTAAACTCCACCAAAATTGAGATGTAACAAGACTTGATTCAAAGTAATTATTTACAACACACGTTAAGGGAAACCTTAATCAAAATAAGTAAACAGACAGTGTAATACTTTATTATTTTATATGAAGCTTAAAGTCACAACCTTATCATATCAAAAATCATTTTGAAAAGCAAGTAGTTTGATTGGAGTTAATGGAAGATAGCCTTATTGTAGAATATAAATGTGAAATATAAAATATTATGGGCAATTAGAAAAAAGCCTTTATTAACCTAGGTATTACAATCAAATATAACATGGGAATGCTGAGCACATGTTCGAACCCACAATCTCCTAATTGGAAGGCCAGCATTTTACTACTGAGCTATTAAAGCACAATTAAAAACATAGGAAAGGTGTGTGTTCTAAGTGTTTTAGTTCACTTCTAACAGTTATATTGCTATATATCTGGTTCATTTAGATCTCGGGTCTGTTCATATTTGTATTAATATATTAACTAGTGTGGCTTTTATGTGCTACAAATCCTTAAAAAATTTGTTTTGGTTGTATTACCTCAAATCGCAATTCATGTACTCATCTATGTCCTGGCATTAAATAAACTGAGAGAATCAAGGAGCCACTGTCTGTCCAAAGTGTTATTATCTCCTGGAAAGAAAATTGGTAATACATTTTAGCAAGATGGAAATGATGGCCTATGAAAAAAGAGAGAACAAGAGCTGTCAGAGACAGCACATTTGACTGTTCGCAGTGCTTTATATTGAAGTCAATGTAATATATCAATCTTCTATTTGAAAAAAGGTTATAATTCTAACAAACAAATTGCATGAGTTGCTTTCTCTTGTTTAAATACTGGGTTATAGGAGTCATGGTCAAATCTAGTAAGGTAGACTGAAAGTCTTGTAAGAATAGATATTGTGTCCTAAATATGAAAGAAACCTACATGTATTCAATAATAACAAAGTTATGCCCAATGTTAATGTTTCTGACAAATGGACAGATGGAAGGACAGGTCAAAACAACATGCCGCCTATCTTTTATCCAGGGCTAAAGAGAGAAACAAACCTTTTTCATCCAAGGAGACTGTTAGTGTGTCTTCTGCACCAAGCTGTCCTCCCAAAGAAAGTAAAATTTCTTCAGCTTCCTCTGGAAACATGAATAAAGCCAATTAACAGAATATGACTAATTTTAATCTTTTTTTTGTTCTAAAATAATATTCATTGTATTAAATAATAATCAATGTTTAAGAAATAGCTATCAACAGAATTGATTTATAGCCCCATCTTACCATTTGTCTCGATCACTTAAATAACAGCATTCCATGTACCACTGACCTCTGTGGTAATCATTTGTTTTAAATTATTCTGAAATTAATTTGCATGAGTGAAAGTAACATTCACCGATAATTGACTCCTATATACTGCCTTCTTCCAAACAATTCCCACATGCAACATTAACCTATTGCACTCTGACATTGACCTTGGAATTATGCACCCTCAGAATGAAAGGATAACTTACTCCATGAGACCAATCAACTAACAACAACAGAAGATCATAAGGAATAAGGGCAAAGTTACTGAGATTTTTTGTGTGTGACATACTGATAAATTGAAGTAAAAAATTACCCTTCTTGAAGCATTTAGTTTCTTTTGTAAATCCCAGTTTTATACCTTGAAAAATATCCTTATTAGAAATCCTCGACCGTTTTGGTCCAGAGCTCCCTGGAAAGTCCACATCACCTTGAATTTCATACTCCTCCTGAAAACAGAACAATGTATATTGCAGACAAAACTACTGAAATTACCTTGCTATAATTAAGCAAACAAAGCTAGAATTTATGCCCAAATACTATTTCTGGATTCCCATTTACAACAATGATAGCTTTTTAAATGGACATACTACAGAGATAAATACAGGAAAGTGCAAATAGAGGTGCCTTCACGATTCAGTGAACAACTAGAATGTGTCCTCGGACACTGATGCCCGCACTGCTGCAACAAAATTTGTAATAACAAAGGGCCATAACTCTGGTAGAAATGGTCGCAGGAAAAAATCCTTTCATAACGATCATCTGTGCATGTTTGAAAGAAATCTGCCTTATAGTTTAGGAGGAGTTGATGCCACAAGATTTGGGAACATACGTACGTACGGATGGATGAGTGCAACTCCCTATGCCTCCCACTTTGTGGGGGCATAAAAATGTTGTGGCTAGCAGTGCAAATAGTGCAGATGCAAGGACAGATGCACAGCTAGACAGATCTGGAAGACTGTCATTCTGTCACTAATTCTCCACTGCTCCAAGCGGGATATAAAATATTAATGTTTGAACATCAGTTAAACAGTGTCAAGTCTTCTAGTATTGTTTTCTAGGAAAGTCACAACTCAAGATTGACAACAGACCACAATGCGAGGACATTTTCAGACCAACAATGTGAGGACATTTTGTAATCTTACATTCAGTGATGTGATGTAATATAACAACTATGTCAACAAGGTACAGACTTTATGAGGACCTGTGAAATCTACACATTCTTTTATTAAAAGTTACCTCAGGTAGGTAGTACCCTGCTTCCAATGACTTTTCAACATATTCATGACCAAGGATCCAACAGTGATGAGCTATTCCCAGAAAGTACTTCATGGTTCGTTGGACAATACGACTACTTGTTTCCTCTGAAAAAATGGAATCTTTCAAACTTTTAAACGAAATGGTGAAATAAATCAATTCTCGAGAATAACAAGAGCACCTCCTTCCAGTATGAATGCTTGTCTGCAAGTGTTTGACATTAAGCAATAAGCAAATTAAAGTACAAAAAGGGCCTTTATTGTGACAAAATGAACATTACAGTTAAGGTTTGTGCCCAACAGACTCTCCAAATGAAGGTAGTTTGCAAACTACAAACTATAAAGGCTATTGCTTTTTTAGTATTCAAGAAATTAACAAATTTTCTAACTACAAAAAGAACCACAATTCTAACAAAATGCAAGAAAGGGCTATGGTTTATGGTCTGTGTACTCTGCCGATGATGACAAACAAATCTTGCAAACTTTCAAAGCAGACGCGCTTAGTTTTTCAGACAATATGCAAATGAAACTTATGATTCTTGTCCTACTAACTAACCTATTGATGCCCAAAAAAATACTCAAAGTTTTAAAGAATTATCTTTTATACATACTGACTTACTGAGGGCAAACATAGTCCCCTCTGGCCATACACCAGTAGCTTTCAAGGAAAAAAATTTCATAATTCAAGTGTTGTAACAAAATCACAACAACCAATTACCTGTTTCCACGATTACATGTGTTGCATCATTGTCAAATACACGACTGTAACATCCCCACATTTTTTCGTCAGTTGTACCAGTTGCTTCTGGAACACAGAACATTATCAAGGATTTAAAAATACACAATCTTTTTTTAACAAAATCTATCCCAAAAAACACTATGACAAATGAATAAAAGACAGTTGAAAGAATTCAGTCTACTGATTCACTGAATGTGTAGTGTAACATTTAAATTATTTTTCTAATTTTCCCCCCAAAAATATATAATTTTTCTTAACAGCTGTATGAAATTCCTAACTGAATACCACATTTAAATGTAAAAAGTTCAGAAAAGTAAATATATTCCATAAAACATAGCTTTATTTCAACAGTGTACATAAAACATACCTTTATTTTATCTTTTCCTGAGCAAATGAACTGAAACTTCGGTCTCCTTCCTTGACCTGTAATTTAAAATTAAACACAGTGTGATAACTTCCAATTGTTAATTCTTAGAAAATTAAATTTTAAGATATAAAGGAATAAATAAAATTTGTACTGTTGCATGAAAACATTTGGTCTGAATTAAAATGTGGCAGACATGTCTGTCAGACTTATGGTCTACTACTTAGCTTGACAAAATATTGCCGACGAGAAAATATGCCGTAAGGAAGGAATGATTGGAGGTCGGCAGAGTGAAATGTGCTGAACGTGGGGACCGGAAGTCGGGGAATTGTTAGTTTTGGCGCCAATGTCTGATTCGGATTTTGAAATTTTAGAAACACTGATGTATTAGTATGAAATGAATTGTACAAAAAATATTTAAAATAATTTAACACGAGCTTGGCATGTCTCCCCCACTTCATGGTAATTTACCTTTGTCTGATCAGGCAAACCTCTGACAATTTTTTTGCAAATGACACATTAATTGTTTGGTGCATGCATAAAATTTATACATCATTATAAATTTCTCATTTTTGAGCACAAGGCCATTTGAAATTTTAAAGATGATTTTAATCTGGGTTCCCACAAAGCTCCAGAAACAAAATTCCAAGTCAATATCATAACATAGATAAATTTCTAGACACTCAATAAAGCATCTCTAGCCTATCCCAATAGTGGTTATCTTAAAACTATAAATGTTGCATGATGCAAATTATTTTTGTGCTTGCTTAGTTCCTTTATCTTTACAGAGTCCTCAGATAGCAAAATGTCCTCAGACTGCAAAATTCGTTGGGTGTGTAAATGTACATGGGATGTAGTTCCAGTAACTGAACCTCATCATACTTTTAGATTGTGCACCTTTGTGAGTGAACAACCCAAAGCTTAATAAGTTCAATCATTGCTTTTATTTTCATGGGAAATTTGAACTGTAATAGGTTTCATGTTGCATGCATTTGTTACTAGAGCTCTTTAAGATATTTCACAAAGGTATTGTGAAAAATGCAGCAATGTGATTTTGATAAAATTATGATTCCATTTCTTTTCAAAATCACTGGTTGAAATTTGAGCTTTTAAATTTGGGCTACTTACTGATTGGTTGCTTGCCTTGGAAATACATGTTAAAGATCAGAAGTTTGTACCTGCCTCTTTTTACAAATAATTAGAATGGATAATAAATCAAACCTTAAAGATTAGGTTACAAAATAATCTTTCAGTTTTGAAATAACATTAAATGTAGCAGATATACTCCCTGTGTGAACTGTCCAATTGGAAATAATAGTTTCATTCATTCTTTATTTTAATTGTTGTCTAAACAAAGTCATTATTTGAACCCTCTTTTATTGTTAACTAAAAACAACAGCAACAATCAATAAATACTTAGAAATTATAACCAAATCGATTCCCACCGGACTAGTGTTGGGAATCATAATTGATCATCAGGCGAAATCGGGTGCCATTTCCTATGCGATTTCACCTGTAATAATTGGTTTCTAAACTACACAGTTTTATGTTCACAAATGATTTTTGATTAGTAGCTTACATAATAACTCGATACTATAGTGTACTTGCCGCCATTATCTACAAAGCAATTAGTGTTTCAAGGACAAAATACACATTTTTCATTTGGTTTCTTTTTACATGTACTAAACTAATTTTTTCCGGATGCTTGAAACCGGGCTGCCATTTTTAGAGTGATTTCCCTTAGTGGCCGAATAAGTGTAAAAGCCGGAATCTGTATCTTTATCTGGAGTGCATTCTCACTCTTCTGTTAATCAATTATGAGAGAATGACATCAATTATCAGCATCAAGAATGTTTAGACGCTGCTAAGTTGCTAATTGATATCTTCTGATCATCGACACATCACTATCCCTCATCCTCCACCACCCACTTAATATTTAAACTAGTGGTTCATGGCTGTCTTAGTTAAAAGCCAAAGCCAAAAACTTTCAATTGTATTTAAAACATATAAACACTGATGAGGTGAAATAGGTAGATCCTTTTGATACGCTTAGTCTTAACCTTTAGACTGTACCTTTAAATATGGAAAAGGATTTTGACACCAACAAATGTACAAACAAACAAATAAAAGAAAATGTCCATGGACACACACTTGATGATGGACATTGAGCAGTCACAAAATCTCACCATGTGCCTTTGGCTCAAGTGAGCTAAAATATATAAATCTTCAAAGAAACATGTATCGCTGATTCCACTATCAGAAGAGAAATATTTGAGTTAAATCAACATATATCTATTACTGTTAACTAGGATCTTAAACAGTTAACAGACCTGGGTAATTAAATTTTTAATTCATTGCAATTGAATTTCATTTCCAGTTTACTTGAATGTTTGCATTAAATTATAATTAAAAAATAGTTCATATTTGGGCTGTAACTTACAATTGCATATCACTTTCCAATTACCGTCGTTCCGAGTTCAATACTTGCTTCTAGAGGCATGGATACTGGTCTTGAATGAATAAAGAAATAAATAAAAATATCCATACTGTTTTCATGTATTTTACTTTGTATTGCAATACAAGCTATTATTCCACTTGGCAGCTATGACATTTGCCATTTTTCAACTTTGCAGCCATGATGGCAGCCATATTTACACATTATTGTTTCAAAAAAGGTATGAGTACTTATCAGTAGAAAATCAGCGATACATTGTTTAATTAAATTGATGACGCATTTTAAGGCTTAACTCCAACAGCGTATAACTTAACCTTATACATGCCTGTACTTGATTTTTCACCATCTGGTGATTTGTTCTGTCAGTACATGCACACAGCAATTAATATAAATTGCATAAGATGCGAGGCCAATGATTGTAAAATGCAAAGTATTCAAGATATAACACTTTTGAAAATTGATTTGAAATGAACATCCATAAATTTGCCTGTAATGTCCACAGTATTCTCACTGCTTTGGGTAATGCGAACCATGAACTTGGGATTTGGAATTTTAGCATGTAAATGCTGTAAATTGGGTACAGAAAAGAAGATGTAAATTGGAGGAGTGATATAAATATGTTTGGGAATATTTATCCTTCTTTTTAGGGCTGATTTTTTTTGCCAATCCCCAGTATCCAAATTTCTTTTAAAAAACATTTATTTTCCCAAAAATTTAAACTCTACTTCATTGTTCTTCCCCATTATCAGAAAACTGTGTGTATTACCCAATATTCCAAAGCCGTTTACTCTTTCCCAACATTGGAAAATACATGCTGTGAAATATTTTAACTAATACACCGATTTTGATGAAACTTTGCATAAATATCATTACTTAATTTTTAAATTCTGATACCAACGAAATCCAGAAAGTTTCACTTCCCAAAAGGCTTTTTGTTCTTAATTGATAAGACCACCACCTGCAGGTGTCAATGCTTTGCTGCAGTTGTCAGAGCAAAAAATCAGACATTAATTTAATATCAATTCTCTACACCCACCCACAGAGTGAGGACATTTGGAAAAGCGTGGACTTACACTTTGGTCCTCACATTTACATTTTCAGCAGTTACATTTTCGTGAGTTTTTAAATTATGTACAGTTATATATAATTCAGCATTCCAGATATTGTTTCAACAATGTTGGTAAAATTTAATTACCCAAATTTTCAAACCATGGGAAACAGATAAACGGTACAAGGAAAAATAGTTAGTACAGTTATAGGACTGATATTTTTTTTTTCTATTTCCTAAGTATTTGTTCTCTCATACTTTCATAGTTAAAGAATATTTTAGAGATTTTAAGTGTAAAATAAAAAAAACAACACACCTCCTTATCTGGAATTCCGTGTTTAAACATTTGATGTATTAAAATCAGAAATTCAACATGGATAGATTTAATTTGGTAATTTCACATTTTGGAAAGTTATTGTGCAGTTTAAGTTAATTAGCATCCATGGGCAAGTAAGAATTTTAATGGGCAAGTTTAGCCTCATTTCAACTTTTCTTGCGAGCAAACTGTTAACAGGGCTGATATAATTAAAACTTACCCTTCTCCATGCATAGTCTACACCTCCATAGTTATACACAATTTCTTCTCCTGAAGTGATGTCATGCAGAGCAAAAATGCTGGTACATATTCTTTCTTTACTTTTAGCATTCTGATTTGGAGATTTGGTGATAAATGGTCATCATTTCTGAGACGCCTATACGACCCATCATCAGTTGTGGCATCAATCCTATAATGACAAAAGAAAAAATAAGACTGAGAAAATTCCAGAAGAGGTGGTCTAAAAGAGCTAAATACAAAAATGGCAATGATAGCCCTATATAGCTCACTTGACCTTATTGTCAAAGCTTCAAACACAAGAAAGTGTGTGATGCGAAACGCCAGGTGCACAACTGCACATGCTGACAAAAATTTGTTTGAACTTTGGTAATGCTAGGTTCAATGAATACTTTTGGAGCTACGTGCTACACATTATTAAAATGGCTAAGTTTTTACCAAGTCAGAGGTCATAAATCTTACATGACTGAATGAATCGTGATGCAAAGCCCAGGTGCATAACTACAAAATGTCAACCAAAATTCCTGTCAAGCTTTGTGACTAGGTCTTTATGAGCTAGGTATGACAACACTAAAATGACAATTTTACACAAAAAGGAGCCATAACTCATACATGACTGAATAAATTCGGACGTGAAACCCAAACTACACATGCTGACCAACATTCATGTAAAGTTTTGAGACTATACATCAAATAGTTTTAGAGCTTGGAACGAAACAATATTCTGTGAAGGATGGACTGACGGAAGACCGAAGGACAATGGCAAATTAATTTCTCCCCCTCCCCCCACAAATCTTTAAAGTGTTAGGGATATCATAATTCATAAGATCTGGAAACCATCGACTTTCATGCACTTTTTTTAAACCCCACACACTTCAATTTTAAGTCCTCAGATAGCAAAATGTCCTCATACTGCAAATTTTGTTGGTGTGTAAGTCACTGGAAACAATGTAATACGAGAACCAAAAGCTATGCTACTATTTTTCTCTCAAACTTACCAAAAACGTTTTCCTCTTCTGACTTCATATATGTAAGTATCATCCCCTGACGGCTCAGTTTGTACTTTTTTCCTGCGTATATTAAAACAAAACTACCCGTTCTTATATTTTCTGATACATGTGTGCGCATCATGTATGCGCATTGTAAGCAACCAATCAGATTGCTCATAACATCATTTAGTTAGATAAACGCGGCCCACATACTGATTGGTTGTTTTTTTACACTTCTCATCACGTGATTTTGTCAATGGCTAGTAAATTGTGTATAATGTGTGTGTGGAAGGTTATAAAACCTACCAAAATGAGGACCTCTCAATTTTAATAGATTCAATAGGGGACCTCATGAGGATATGCTATCCAGAAAATCAATCAGAGGACCCGAGTGTAAGACCTCCCTTTGAAAAAAGTCCTCTCTCTGTTGGTGTGTTTTCATACGAGGGTCCTCCGAATGGTACCTATACAAACACACACACACACACACACACACACACACACACACACACACACACACACACACACACTCACACACACACACACACACACACACACACATATATATATATAATGCTTACTCCACAATAACAAGTTTAATACAAGTTTATCAAACTACCCTTGTGTAAGGTTAAGACCTACGTAGTGACAAAAAGTTCGATAGTAATGCAATTTGCGAAATACGTCCCATTGCATTTACTAAAGTTATGTGTTCGATACGGTTGCTAGGCTAACATTGAAGACTCTAGTATCTGTATCAACGCAACGAAAGTAAATACGACTAGAAGATGCATTAAAACATTAAAGTGGAAACTCCTTAATACAGATTCCTTTTAATGATAAAATCTCACAGAATCTGAATTATTATTACAAAATGCACTTACGGCACTTTTCTGTTTCTTGCAGCCATGTTAAAATCACAAGTTTACCACAATGTTCCCCAATTCTACAATACCGCTCCTGATGCACCCTTGAAACTAAACGCACACCTGGAGAAATGATCAATGGCAGCTGTCTTTTGTCAAAATACCGACCTATCATAGCTCACCCCCATCTGACGGATGCAGACAGACTAATCATGCATCATACATCATGTGATCCGGAACCAACCTGGAAGTAAGAAGGTGCTGGGTGTGATAGTGTGAGGTATAAATAGATACAGCTGTTTATGAATAACCTCTGCTTAATTCTTACTCATGTGCTTACAACTTCCGGTAACAGTAGGTTATCATAGAGACTCATCAGTAATGTTATCATAGAGACTCAGCAGCAAAGTTATCACAGAGACTCATCAGTAATGTTATCATAGAGACTCAGCAGGAAAGTTATCACAGAGACTCAGCAGCACAGTTATAGAGACTCAGTAGGAAAGTTTTTATAGAGACTCAGCAGGAAAGTTATCATAGAGACTCAGCAACAAAGTTATCATAGAGACTCAGCAGCAAAGTTATCATAGAGACTCAGCAGCACAGTTATCATAGAGACTCAGCAGCACAGTTATCATAGAGACTCAGCAGGAAAGTTATCATAGAGTCTCAGCAGGAAAGTTATCATAGAGACTCAGCAGCAATGTTATCATAGAGACTCAGCAGCACAGTTATCATAGAGACTTGGCACGAAAGTTATCATAGAGACTCAGCAACAAAGTTATCAGAGACTCGACAGCAATGTTATCATAGAGACTCAGCAGCAATGTTATCATAGAGACTCAGCAGCACAGTTATCATAGAGACTCAGCAGGAAAGTTATCATAGAGACTAAGCAGGAAAGTTATCATAGAGTCTCAGCAGGAAAGTTATCATAGAGACTTAGCAGCAATGTTATCATAGAGATTCAGCAGCAAAGTTATCATAAAGATTCAGCAGCAAAGTTATCATAGAGACTCAGCAGGAAAGTTATCATAGAGACTTAGCAGCAAAGTTATCATAGAGACTCGGTAGGAAAGTTATCAGAGACGCAGTAGCAAATAAACATAGATTAGATACCTATCAGACACCTCCCAGCGAGAGCTTTCTAATATGAGTCTAAAGCTTTGCCCAAGCTTGATCGATAAGCGCTTAGATTGCTTCTAGACAGTAGGTTTATGTTTAAGTAGACCTAAAAGAATACAATCGTTCAAATGACAAGCCAAAAGAATAAAATAAAATAAAATAAAACATAAAATTGACAGTGGAAAAGATAATGAGTTAAATATTATCAATTCGTCTCTTGGAATAAACATTAAAATAAATATTTTTAATTTGAAATAGAAAAATCATATTGCAAAGACATTGCAAATATGCGGACATTCAACCCTGAAAGTAGACAGATCCCTTAAGTGGTGAGATATTATATACTTTGGCATTAATCCTCTGTCATTTCAGACGCTTCTAACATCTGCACAGCTAGACCTAAGAAGTCATGGCAAAGAGGAAACAACATATAACACATTTCATTCCATTTCCTGTGAAAAAAATATTAAGTAATAGCAAGACAGACAAAGAAAAGTATTGACATTGCTTATTTTAAAGATAAACAACAAGCATACGTATGTGTGCATGCATGAATCAATTTCAAGACATGCTGCAAGTGCCGCAAGACATTTCCGTTACATGTGTCAAACAAATGAAGGAAGACAAATCAATTTGAGCAATTGGCCCCAAATATGTGAATATATCTTGTCTTCAAAAACGTTAAGATGCATTGAACAATCATAGTCAAACGTCACTTTCTATTTACTTTAACATCATGATATATCAGATTTCATGTTATTTAAAGAATCAGTAATTAGAATGACACAATTATTTCCAAATGATGTTAAGTTCATTGTAATTGAAAAGATATAATATATAATATGACCGTTTTGCGTCCCAACAATTCATATATAATAAACAGCAAGGCATCGGACACATGTTAGCTATGGTCAAATAAACAATTAAATGCTTTAACTTGCCCCTAAAATAATATAAATAATTAAATTGTCGAGAACCAATCAACACATGAATAATGAGATCCTACGTTAAAGATTCGAAATCACCTAACCACAGTTCTCACCCACCATAATATCCCTGCTATGTGTTTCAAAATTGAATGGCATTGTGCTATTTATTTGCAGCCTGTCCGACTCATATATCAAATTTGATCATACAGCTTTTCATGATCCGTTCAAAACTCGACAAAGGTCTAATTTGAGAAACATCCAACGTTGATCTCTAAGTTCTTGCCGAACAAAGCCATAGACTGGTGTGTATTTTTGTGTTTTGTCTCGTCTTGTCGCTTTATCAGTCAGCGTGCGTAGGCTAACCTTAGTTCGGTACAGTTTCACATTCTTACATGTAGTAATATTTACAGGACCATGTTATACGCTCGTATGCAATGGGAATGTCTCAAAACAATTCAGTTTTATAACTCACCACCTGAATACAAATTGAAAGTTTTTGTTTTCAATGACACAACATCTTATAAAATTTGTTCCAATACGACAAATGATTTTTTTTGCTATTATTATGTTATCATCTAGGCGACTTTTATATTAACTTGGCATTCGTAATTGCATAGAGCAGTTTCAAATTTTAATATATATTGTAAAACAACAGCCGTATTTCTTATAATATTGTAAGGCCCCAGTACTGTTGTTTTCATTTATAAATGTCAAGGTTACTCACCTCAATTTCCATTCTTTTACTGCTATATCAATTTCGATTATTGTACTGTGGTATCAATTTCCATTCTTAATCTGCCGTTTCAAATCCATTCTTGTACTGCTATATCAATTTCCATTCTTGTACTGTTGTATCATTTTCCATTCTCTAACTGCTGTAAATATTTCTCAATTCTTGTAATGCCAATAAATTCTTTTCTTTTACTGTCGTATTAATTTCCATTCTTCTACTGTCGTGTCAATTTCCATTCTTTTACTGCCGTATCCATTTTCATTCTTGTACCGCTATATTTATTTCCATTCCTTTTACTGCCGTAAAAGGCCTAAATACACAGTCTGTTTACCCAAAACGTTGTTAATGGAACAGCTACAGCAATTGCAAAAGAAGAGACAGGTGCATATTCATAAAAAATACCGATTTCAATTTAATTCATATTGAGCTTTTTCATTTTGTCGCCATTACCTATTTACAACAATTACAAGCAATATAGAACTTAAACTTATTGTAACTATTATTTTAATTTTAACTGTATTAAGTATAAAACTGGCCTGATAATCGCAGTTTATATGATACAAACTAAGACTTGAACAAGTGTACATAGTCTCTTACTCAATAACGTAAGAACATGCTATTCTGTTAGAGAACTGGCGGACCTAACTGTACCGATTCGGGAATTGCAACCCCGAAAACTTGCGTTTAATTGTAAGATGTAGTACGTAAAGTCAAAGAAATGTTTAAAATAAGCCATTTTAAGTAATAGCCTAATTAGAATTATTTCTAATTAAAAACTATTTTACGATGTGTAAGGAAAAATTATGCGAATGCCTGTGGCTTATTTTAATTATTAGCCTAATTAAAATAACATTTTTTATTAATAGACTTGACCCTTCCTCAGGTAATTACTGACAGGCCAATCAGCTAATGAGATTTCCCCACGTGTGCACACTTGTAGCACATGACATAAAGACAATGACAAAATAGAAATATTTGTCTGAGAATGTTGTTTATTTTGTCACTGCATATTATATAAATACTATAGGTTGTAGATTTCTCTTTATTATCAGTTAAACGTGATACATTATATATTGTTTTGTAACTATTTCATTTGTTAATTTAAAGGTTATGTACTATAGAGTGAAAATTGGGAGATTATGTTATGAAAATGTGCATATCTTGTATTCGCTTTATTATTCTTTCTACTTATGGCGTATTGCTGAACATTGTTATCAATTACAAATGCGTTTTAGTTTTATGAATTTTAGATGTATTTAATAACATCAATTCAGTAAATATAGATCAGGCATCGTTTAGTTACAAAAATACAAACGAAAGGACAATAGACTGACAAGTGACATTCTCCTACCCACCCATTAAAGGATATCTATATAGCACAGAAAAGCACGTGTTGGCAGTTTTATGATCATGTCACAGGCCATTCAACTCAGGGGCGTAGCTAGGCAAGATATTGTACGCATGGCCGTTAGGGCGGAGAGTGGTGGGTCTCAGCGAGCGAAAGTTTGTTAATACATCGTATGTGGTGGTTTATGGGTAGGTTTCGGCATCAAGACATCATAACTAGATTTTAAGTGCAATAGTATGTTACAGACGTTTAAATATTGAAACATAAAGTGCATTCAACTATGATAGACATGTACCTCTATATTTCCAATATAGAAGATACCGAAACACAAGCGCCTATTATGACCATTTATGTAAAATTTAATCCATGCCATTTATTTAAACAAGAAAAAATTATATGTTTTATGCGGACGTACTTTTTTCACAGAGCCTTCAAGCAATTGTCATCATATGAAGAAAACAAATTGAAGCCAAATCTGACAAATTGCAACTGCTAAATGGAATAAGTCGAATTGATATAAAGCAATGAGAAACCAAGGGAAATTTAGCCAAGAATTTTATCTCTGAATATAGTCAGTAACTTCCGTAACTAAACAAGTCTTAGTGCCTATGAAGTAGCGACTAGTATGTCATCCTAACCACAAAACAAAGTGTTTTGTCTGTCAATTAAATGCAGAAAACATGCAAGTCCGTTATCATCCCTCCACCAGATACTAGCGAGGTGTGATCGTCTGCAGATGGAATTACCTGAGAACTTCCAATTTGAATACAGAATATATTAGTTGAAAAGTTTTTCCGTACCAAAGAAGGTTACTAAATCAATTTAGATTTTTTACGTGATTTTCCATAGTGCAAATAGGGGTACTAGTTGATCGCAATAAATATACACTTTACCCAAACTAGAGTAAGATTTTTTATTACAGATTTAATCTTTTATACTTTCATTCTTTTGGAACAATGAATACTCAGCTGTGTATTCTATCTCTATCATAGACATACGTGTATATACATAAATATTATACTTTTACTTAAGATGGAAATATGTGCCTGGGTGGAATTATAAGCCCATATATACACGGGCTGATGTTTCTATCAGACCAATCTTTCTCTATCTACCAGATACATGCATACATAAATATTACATTTTTACTTAAGATGGAAATATGTGTCTGTGTGGAATTATAAGCCCATATAAACACGGGCTGATGTTTCTATCAGACCAATCTTTCTCTATCTACCAGATACATGCATACATAAATATTACACTTTTACTTAAGATGGAAATATGTGTCTGTGTGGAATTATAAGCCCATATATACACGGGCTGATGTTTCTATCAGACCAATCTTTCTCTATTTACCAGATACATGCATACATAAATATTACATTTTTACTTAAGATGGAGATATGTGTCTGTGTGGAATTATAAGCCCATATATACACGGGCTGGTGTTTCTATCAGACCAATCTTTCTCTATCTACCAGATACATGCATACATAAATATTACACTTTTACTTAAGATGGAAATATGTGTCTGTGTGGAATTATAAGCCCATATATACACGGGCTGATGTTTCTATCAGACCAATCTTTCTCTATCTACCAGATACATGCATACATAAATATTACATTTTTACTTAAGATGGAAATATGTGTCGGTGTGGAATTATAAGCCCATATATACACGGGCTGATGTTTCTTTCAGACCAATCTTTCTCTATCTACCAGATACATGCATACATAAATATTACACTTTTACTTAAGAGGGAAATATGTGTCTGTGTGGAAGTATAAGCCCATATATACACGGGCTGATGTTTCTATCAGACCAATCTTTCTCTATCTACCAGATACATGCATACATAAATATTACACTTTTACTTAAGATGGAAATATGTGTCTGTGTGGAATTATAAGCCCATATATACACGGGCTGATGTTTCTATCAGACCAATCTTTGTCTATCTACCAGATACATGCATACATAAATATTACACTTTTACTTAAGATGGAAATATGTGTCTGTGTGGAATTATAAGCCCATATATACACGGGCTGGTGTTTCTATCAGACCAATCTTTCTCTATCTACCAGATACATGCATACATAAATATTACACTTTTACTTAAGATGGAAATATGTGTCTGTGTGGAATTATAAGCCCATATATACACGGGCTGATGTTTCTATCAGACCAATCTTTCTCTATCTACCAGATACATGCATACATAAATATTATACTTTTACTTAAGATGGAAATATGTGCGTGGGTGGAATTATAAGCCCATATATACACGGGCTGATGTTTCTATCAGACCAATCTTTCTCTATCTACCAGATACATGCATACATTAATATGTGCCTGGGTGGAATTACAAGCCCATATATACATGAGCTGATGTTTCTATCAGACCAATCTTTCTCTATCTACCAGATACATGCATACATAAATATTATACTTTTACTTAAGATGGAAATATGTGTCTGTGTAGAATTATAAGCCCATATATACACGGGCTGATGTTTCTATCAGACCAGTCTTTCTCTATCTACCAGATACATGCATACATAAATATTACACTTTTACTTAAGATGGAAATATGTGCCTGGGTGGAATTATAAGCCCATATATACACGGGCTGATGTTTCTATCAGACCAGTCTTTCTCTATCTACCAGATACATGCATACATAAAAATTACACTTTTACTTAAGATGGAAATATGTGCCTGGGTGGAATTATAAGCCCATATATACACGGGCTGATGTTTCTATCAGACCAATCTTTCTCTCTCTACCATATACATATATACATAAACATAACACTTTTACTTTAGATGGAAATGTGTGCCCGGGTGGAATTATAAGCCCATATATACACGGGCTGATGTTTCTATCAGACCAATCTTTCTCTCTCTACCAGATACATGCATACATAAATATTATACTTTTACTTAAAATGGAAATGTGTGCCTGGGTGGAAATATAAACCCTTCTATACACGGTCTGATGTTTCTGTAGGGCTGGTCTTTCTATATCTATATTTATACCAAGTTTTGTTTCGTTTACTTAATATGGAAACATGTGCCCGGGTGGAAATATAAGCCCATTTATACATGGCCTGATGTTTATACCAGGCCCAGCTTTCTATCTCTATCATATACATGAACTTGTATCCCTACATATTAGACATTTACTTAAGATGGAAATGTGGGCCTGGGTGGAAATATAAGTCCGTATATACATAGGCTGATGTTTCTTATACTGTCCAATGTTTCTGACTCTATCATATACATGTAGAGATAATTTTTACACGTTTACTTAAGATGGAAATGTGTGCCTGTGTGAAAATTTAAGTCCGTCTATACACGGTCTGACGTTTCTGCTGTACCAATCGTTCTATCTTTACGAAATACATGTATACCTAGATTATTTCACGTTTACTTAAGATGGAAATGTGTGCCCGAGAGGAAATCTGGGACCATCTATATACGGGCTCATATTTCTATTACAATTTTGCGCATGCGCATTGACGCGTGTGAGAAATTTCGACACGGTAGAAATATGAGACCGTGACACCGGCGTATCAAAATAAACCTCCGGTTTGAACTATTTGTACACACATTTTTGTGCCATAACCGTATTTCTAATCTTTAAGCATATGTTTAAACCGTACTAAAATCCTAGACCTATTTCCGTTAAGAGGACTTTGTACTGCACTCTCAAATACTTCGAAAAATGTCGCAGGGGAAACAAAAAAAAAATCGTTACAAGAAACCATTACAGTAATAGTAACCTTGTCCTACACAAACGATAGGGAAAGTAAGAAAAACGGAACGAAAGAAACGAAATATGCAGCAGCATTAGCGTAACGAGATCGAAAATACTTCACCAAACGCGAAACTTCAAAAATAATTGGAGTACATTTCCTAGGTTTGTCTGTCTGTGAATTATGATTCATTGAAACAATTGCGTAGCATTAAACTCCCCTCTATACATTGCGTGTGTATTTATTGTCATATGTTGCCGCTCATTGTCTACACACCGTTAGCATGACTGCTAGTATGGCTCCAGCTGCTTTCCATACATAATTATCTGTCTTTCTCTGTTGTCAATATTCTACACCCGTATATTATTGACATTTCTGTCTTATAAAACATTGCAATGCATTCTTTTCGAAGTTTTTATTTTGCATAGTCTTATCGAATAATAATAAATTCAAAGTTTTGTTAAGCCGTTTGTTTTATTAACTGTTGCAACGACTGCAGTGGCATTTTCCACTTGCGATAATTATTCAACAGAGAAAACGTCTACATAGATTTGCAACCAGATAGGACATATAGGACATATAAATCAGTCCTGTCTAAAGAAGGATAACTTACCCCAAAGTATTTTTACATATCGAATATTGCTTTGAAAACCTATATGAGGGTTAGGGTGCCCGTGTCCGGGCGGTTAGAGTCCTCGACTCGTAACTTCCCAGCCCCTTACCGTGTATGTTCGAGTCCCGGTCTGGGCGAGAAATTTTCAAATGGGGAGGTTTTTCAGCTAAACTGTAGTTAATTATAAAGACAATGCAATTCTATAGATTAAATGTTCATATGTGGCTTTTAAAAACGTTGTTACAAGCCCATAGTAAGTAAATAAATCACTACCTGGTTGGTGTCCAAACAAATGCATTACAGGGGTGTTATGGTACCCTATAGAGCTAGAGCGCCCAAATGTTGGCACTTGGTCACATGGTTTTTGGTTAGAATCTCATTATCTGACGCATTTTATGATGGTTAAAAACGTCTTTATTAATTGTCAATTTTATTTATCATATTTTTTAAATTACGTCTAATTCATATTAATATACAATTGTCCTTTTCTGAATGGCATTATAAAAACCAAAATAATGACAAATCGTCCAATTGGAGCTGTCTGTCTAGTAGATGCTTCTCTAGCAGGGCTATAGTAGATTATACACGCCGTATTTCTCTGTACACAGCATGCGATACGTTGGAATTATATGTATGCTACTAATTAACAACACTGGCTGATACACACTCCGCACCGTACTGCTACCCCCGCTGGCAGACAGGTATACATGTGAGACGACCCTCGTTCCTACAAGATGAAAGAGCTTCCGTATTTACAATACACGCCATGATATAACCGCTCATGGTTTTTACATCTGGAGAAACAGAGTCAGATATTTCTATTGCCAAAACATGCGGGTAGTACTGTCTCGAATCACCGGGCGGTCCAAGTACCCAGCCCTTACCTTAAAGGCATCTCGAAAGGAATGTGGTATCCCACTGAGCCAGGCCCCCACATGCTATGACCAGACCTGCTAATTGCTGGTCATCACTGCAGGGAGTCTTTAGCCAACATAGTACTAATCTGTCACAGTAATACCTCAGTTTAAGTAGTACATTTATCTGTATCGTTGTTTGTGGCTGGTTTTCATATACTATTTGTAAAACAAATACAACCCGCATCATTAATCACCAGTTACATTTGTAGAAAGTAATGACGCGTTCTAGTTTTAATCACCTAATGAGAGTATTTGTAGAGACACATCTCCACGATTTTCTTGCTACATTTATGAATTAAGATAACATTATTATCGTTTTTGCTAGCAACTACATTAAATAAGTTAGTCATTTTGCTTAGATTGCTAAGGACTCAGGACACAGGAAATATTGTAAATATCAGACAGCTCCCAGTGGCAACTGGCTGAACTGGATTCACACTGTTCGCAAAAGCCTAATCAAATCGAGCTTTCAAATAGTTAATATGTCTAACATATAGTTAATATGTCTAACATATAGTTAATATGTCTAACATATAGTTAATATGTCTAACAAATAGTTAATATGTCTAACATATAGTTAATATGTCTAACATATAGTTAATATGTCTAACATAGAGTTAATATGTCTAGCTTCCATGTAGCACACGTTGTTTACTATAGACTTTTCTCTGGAAAACAAAAATTTACTTGAACAGAGTTTACGGCGCATCTCGTTCCGTCTTAACAATATAAGACTGTTTAGATGTTTATGATCCGACTTCCGTTATTTTATTTACCCCGGAAAATATTCTATGCACAAAGGTCTGGCTTCTACTGCTATAATATTTATCGATATTCTTGACTTTGATTTTATTTATTCGCTAACAAATGGGTTCGAAAGAAAGAAAATGCTCGACTTGATACTGGTAAATAGTGTGCTACCTGATGACTTGGCGTTGAGTCCCGCATCTGGCAATAGTTGGCACCAAACCAAACATCTTATTTTTTCTTTTCAAAATTCTTTTTAATATTTTTGTAAAAGTATTAAAAATGAAAGCTTATTAAAATAGCTATAGAAATTTGGAAATATGTAAGGAAAAAATGCTCAAATAATCTTCTGATTGCGGTCGTAATGTCGCAAACTGCTCGAAATAAAGAAACAAGTAATAACTTTAATTATTAAACCAGAAAGTATAAACAATATAGATCCTGACCAGACTTCTTACAACAATATGATAAGTCGTTAATTGAAGTCCTGCATATGGCACAGCTTCACACTAGCGCCAAAACATACAACACAGAAAATAAACGTTAGTTTACAATTTTATTGATAATAATGTAAGTAAAATAAATATAAAATTTTCTCGATAATTGCATAGCTGTCACTGGTCATCTTAAATCAAACTGTTAATGAAACTAAAACACGCAAGACAATAATCGTAATAAAATATTTAGGTTCAAATAAAGGAAATTTGACACACATAAATGAAAAGGGGGTAAAGTAAACATATTGTATGAATAAATAAGAGCACAAAGGATAATTACACTTCTAATGTAAAATGAACAAAAATAAATATAATGAAGTAATTTCGGAAAAAAGACATCTGTACAATAGATCTGCAACATAAAATTAACTAATGAAATGGTATAATAAAAAACGATACACATGTGTACTGATTTAATATTTTGCTTTAATACTTTCGATTTTTAAAATATATTCAAAATATAATGAAAACAATGATGAACTGATCAGTAAAATGGATGAAACGAATGGACTTTCCATTCATTTAATGATTGAAATTTTGATGTAAAAGTATGTATTAATCATATCGAAACAACAATGCGGTGATGAATAAAATTATTGAAAATAATAGACATTATTATATTATATAATACAAGATCAATGAGCACAATGTTGGAATACTTTGTCTTGGACGACCAAACCTACGAAGATTTCGAAAGTTACCAAACTATTCATGGTTATAACACTACGACTAGGTACATTACTTATACATGTAAGTCTTAATCATACTCATCAAGGTCTTAATTATACTCATCAGTTTTAATAGAAGCGAATTTATCTTGCAAAAAAAAACAACAAAAAACACCGAAGAATATTGATTTTGTAACAAACAATATTTGCCGCAAACAGAAAACAAATCATTATTTTCTAATAGATTTCAATCTGATTTAAGTATAAGTGCAACCATGATTAAGAGAAATGTTTTCTGTAAAAGAATACACACGAAACGTATCAAAAAGTGTTCTTATATTAAGAGAAAAAGCAAATCCAGTTATACGAAACAAGGGATACAACTCCACTTGCAGTATGTTTATCACCCTTATCTCCCTTAATAGGCTTGATCATTAAAGGCACGAAAGGCGATCGGTATCCGAGGTTATACAATTCTGCTCTGTAGTTGGAGTGCAACATCTGATTGGCCAGATAGTTTTCTCCCAATCCAGCCAATCAAATGCCTGAGAATGGTCTCAGATTCGAGCTCCAAGCTTCATGCCTTGGCACTGAAATCGTTTCATATAAACTACTTCTGACATTTATTTGATCCGTTTGACAGAACATTGGACTATGTTTGCGTCTCGCCAAAGTGCAACTATGTACAACATATATACAGATATCACAATCATTTAATTGTTTTGCCACCCTTAACATTCTCGACTGTTCTCCATACTGTTGGTACAACTGTGCACTTCCTTGCTAAGATGATTTGTAGTGAGCAAGGAGAACGGAAGGTCATTTGCTTAAGTAAGTCGCATAACATCCTTCAGTCTGGCTCCTATTGTTACTACCAACCAATATTCCCTTAACACAGAAAACACGTCGAGATGAAAAGTAGTTCGTCAACTTGTTGTCTTATGCGGCTGCCTTAGCACTCTTTATCTTAACTCCTGTAGGCGGTGGTGGTGCCTTGTAGAGCCGCAGACGATACAACAAACTAGTGAAAGCTCCAAGATCTATCTGACCCTCGTCGTCAGCCGTGGTTTCTAGGAAGAAGTCGATCTCTTTAGGGTCAAGGTCACGGCCCGTGGCTGTCTTCACAGACTTAAGTCCTTCCCTCGCCTCATTAATGTCTAGTTTTCCGCTGCCATCAGCGTCCATTTCCTTGAACTTTGCAACGACTTCCTGGGCACTAGAAATGTAAACAAAAATCAAAGATTAACGAAGTTACTCTAAATAAATATCGAGTGCGTTCAGTAATTTCTGTGGAAAATAACTTCATGAAGGGGCTTGGTCAAGCGGGTTGAGTTGTTGACTTATACACTTTTGCCCCAGATTGTGTGGATTCGCGTGCCATCCGCACTGAGAACTTTATGTGATGGCGTCATTCAGGTTTCACGTTAGTAGTACAACACATACATCTGGGGTCTCTTTTACACGTCGTCAAAATGGTTAGGATTGTCGGCTTTACAACGGGAATATTTTGCCCTGACTCTGAGCCATGGCCGCTCGTCCCCAAATGATCACTCTGATTTACAATGCATTGGTGATATGAATTAAAACAGCCAAGCTTGTTATATGTAAAGAACATAATATACACTATGACAAAGAACGATGGGGCTGGTGTGGAGACAAAAACAAAGATATATATTCACTTCCGAATCAAACATAAGACAGTTTAGTGAAAAGTTCGATGATAGTTGAAATGACAAACAACGATTTTTTTTTTGTATCGACAACTTACAAAATATTTTACAAATAAAGACAAATTGTATTGACATAACGGATATGTATATTGTATAACATTTATATAAAAATGAAGTACAGATATGTTAACACAGTATAAATAAAACTTACATATCAACACACAACGAGTTTACTTACAGAATATATAATTTCATTTACTTTAATTAATTATGAATATAGATAGAAGTGCGCAATCCAATTAACTAGAAATACACGTTATAATGTGTAAAATTAAATAAAACAGACAATGTATTGAACACATCAACAACAATTCAATGAAGATATGAACAGACAACAGTGACATGGAACCATTCCAGCATGCAATTCACGTCTATGTTGTTAGTACACAGGCAGAAACAGATATGGCTGTTGTTGAAACAACCATGCATATTTTCATGCATTACTTATGCAAACTTCAATAAATTACATCAATATAATAATAATAAAATAAAAATAATAATTAAAACTAATATAACGTGCATTTGTTTTTACTTTACCTTGCACTGTTAAAGAAAAAAAGAAGAAAAAGAGAAAAATAAAGTTAATAGATGTCTATAAATATACATGTAAATATTATTTACAGATAAACAAGGTATGATAAACACTTCACACAACGATAACACAAAGTTACTCCATATATAACATACAAATATGGATTTACAGGTATTTTAGTCACAACACACGGACTCGAACATGTGACCGTTACTAATGGGTGTAAACCAGCAACTCAGATGACAATATTCACATACATGTACTTTAACATGCACTTTTAGGACCATACGATACAATGATGAACTAATAAACGAGATTGAATATTCAAATTTTTTGCGGCTTTCGTAAATTCATTCGAAAGGATTTTTTTAAAAAAAATATGCAATGTATGTCTTGTTCTTAATTACAGGATTCGTCTCTCATGTCAACACCTTAACTTAAGGATTATTAATACTGCACAACGTTTCGATTGGCAGTGAGCGTACGAAAACAAGCAATTATCAGTCTTCGACTTAAAATCCCTAATCATTCACTACGTGGGTTCGAGGCTCAGTCAGGGCGAGCATGGTCTTGGGAGAATATCTTTCAAGTAACACGTGGTATTTTGGCCATCATGCCGAAAGAGTTTACAACCTGTAGAACTATATGAAACTCTTATTAACTGGGTGTGATATAAATCTGGAAAGCCAAAAGAAAATGTTTCATCCAGGTTAGCTGTCGAACCAGTGGATTATGAAGAGTGATCTCATGCCATATTAAGAATGGATGATGTGGTTAAACAACGCCATGAAATCATTGCGAACATAACAAAAGAAGTTTTGTAGTCGTTTTGTTTACATAAACATTAAAATTGAGCAAACGGTCCACTCACACTAAAATGTTTGGCTCTCTTGAAAAAGTTTAAAACATTTAATAAAATAAAATTGATTGTAAAATTGTAGAAGTATTACATAAACAACACATGAGATGTTAAATCTTATCTAAAGAGAATGGAAATATGTAATTTCATAGGAGTTTTTATTCTTTTATTAGATTCCGTTCCGGAATATTTGCACTAAGTGTGCAAAACGTTATGGTCGCAATATTTTCCAGGCGTGAACAATTAAAGAAGTCAAATAACTTAAAAAAAGATTGCGGATACTCACTGATTGCCCATACAGACGTAGAACTGCTGAAACTCCCAGATGCTCATGATACCATTCTTATCCTTGTCAAATGTGTCAAACATGGTGGTGGCCTGACCCTCGTCCAGACCGAACTCAGTCATCAACATCTTCACGGCATCCTTCTTGTCCAGGTGACGTACATTGTTGGCGATGTACTTCTCGAACAGTTGGATAATCTCTTGTCTAATGGAGAGAAAAACATCGTCAATATAAACAGTTGAAAGCTGTTCGAAAATATCCATTGTCACAAATTTTAAAATGGCATTTAGCAATGTGAACAACAAATACGAAAAGCTAAATTAGGTTCGACTTACGTTGTTCGGGAAAGTGCATTGTTAACTTCAATGCAATACATTTATCAGATATATAACATCGTATCAATTCGGTTTTGTAAAACACGACAATAACCTAAATTACTTTTCTCAGTAAAAGTAAATTATATGTCAAAGTTTTTATTAACTAAAAATGTGTGTTGCAAGAACAAAAGCTGTGGGTACTTACGGGATTTTTCTGTTCATGCAACCGCGCATCATCTTGGCTGGCTTGTCTGGAAAAAAACACATTATTACAACGTTAATGGCATAATAGTTTATTTTATGTGTTTTGTTCTAGACGTTATATAACTAGTGATTGCAATAATGCCAGACCATGTTGTGTTCATTATAGGAAAACTGTTAATCTTGTTTAAATGGAATGTGTATCTGGCACAAAAAGAACGATAGCATGTTTGTCTTCGGCTAAGTGCCTTTGATGCATATATTTTATCAAAAAGGTTCCTACCTATAACTATAATTAATCATTGAACGTGTATTTACTGAACACTTGAGAAAACCGGGGCGATAACTCGCAAAAGCTGTTGCAAATTTGAAAGCTATAAAACCAAGAAAAAAATGATTGCGGATAAGACGATGTTAAGAGGGGCTGTTATGAGAGCAGGATGGGCAGGTGTTTCTGCATTCCGGAGGTTCTCAGTACTGCGAGAACAGTCATGGCTTAAAATGCCCGACCCTTACACAATGTTTAAGTATTTAATCTGATATGTAATGAAACATGTTTGTGAAATTTAATTGGCTTTAAATCACTTGAACGATACAACAATACAGTTCTGTTTCGTTTCGAGAATAATATTCAATACAGAAGCGTACTAAACTGTCTTACTGTTTGAAAACTTGAATAGACAATGTAGTGTTTGTTATAACGAGAATATGAAGAAGACAAGACAAGAGTATATATTTCATCATATATAACGAGTCCACGTGCCGTGGAGAATGTACAACGGTAAAAACTAAAAAGTGCTTATAATGCGTCATCATTCCTTATCGACCATTAATTTCACAGGCCATGTTGAACATTCCAAGAAACATTCCTAGGGAAGATTTAGTCTCTGAATGCTGAAGCTGAGAAATCATTTTCAGGGTGCTGAAATATCAACTCCAGATAAGAAGGTATCGGCCGACAGCCGCAATTAGGGCGCAAGTTTGCCGACAAATAGTTCATTGTCTGGTGTTGACACAGTCCACCTGTGTGTGAAGAGGCTGGTCCGGCACTTCATTTTTCGTACCCAGAGAAGACAAAAAGCTCTTTCTTACAATAAGGAATTTACTTTTGTAAAAGAAAACAACACATCATCCAGGGCCAGGTGCTTTCTTTGTTTTACGACAATTAAAAAAATCGCATTGTATCTATTTATATCTCTGCAAAAACATTTCTTTCATGCATTCGATTGTCGGTCTTTAAGTTTTAACGCGTTTTATTGTTTTAAGGCTAAATACATCTTTAAAAAGATGTTGAAAAATGTTTGCCTTGTATTTATTACTATGAACTGTTTTAAGGTTCGTTAGGTACCGCGTTATCTAAGATAATGACTGTGTTTCAGTATACGATAAGTATATACATTATCTAAATCATTATTCCAACCATGCCAAGCTCGTCTCTCCTTTATTCCCCTATTTATGAAGTCTTACTGTATCTCTTACATAGCGACGTTTATTGGTGTATTATCTGAAGATTTTGCGACGATGACACAGAACGACTCTTTACAATAATTTCACTAATGAACTCAGACAACCTCAACATTTCTGTCTTCTTACAGCATATTTTCCCCGACTTGAATCAAAGCTTTACCAAGATGTCAAGTCTGGTTATCGTCTGCTGTAAGGGGAAGAGGGTGGTGTCTAAAACGGTTATCCGTCAACATAAGAGATCCTAGTATCTACTAGAAACGGTTGTATTGATGCCCTTAATGTAATGCCAGATTGTGAAAAGCAAAATATCTCACTCAGCCACAGCAATATGATCAATTTTATTTTCTTAATGAAATAAGTGTTTACGCAGCTAAATTGTATGAACATCATATAGGTAGTTGATTTATAATTCAGCAATAAATTGACACAAAGAAATGGAACTTCCAGTAATAATTATGGATGAAGCTGTCTGATGTTTTTAAAAAACAACAACTGCGTTTTGTAACATGATTGCTAAAAATCAAAATAATTGTAACGCCATCTTGAGACACCACCAGTATTGTATCTGTAGAGGTTACTAACAAAGGGTTAAGAAAATCAGAAATCGACGTTTTAAATTCTCTTGTAATTCTTTAATCAGGGAGACTATGATAAAGTGATAACATCAATTGTTCTTCTGTATATAGTGTAGGACTTAATATAAGCTACAAGAGACATAGTTGTGTAATGGTTACATTAGAACCAATATGAGGAGACACAGAGACGAAACAAAAAAAAAAATCGTTTATTTGAAAAACACGTTTTCGTGATTCGCGCGGCATGCTTTATAATGGTCTTTTGAAAAGAAAATCAGGCAAATAAACGCGTTTGATGACAAATTAACATAAACATTCTTAGTCAAGGCATGTTTTCTGTGAAAGATTAAAACGTGGTCGTTATTATTATTTCAGTTGTTAAATTGTTAAATTATTCGTTTTTCCTCAGATCTGTTGATCAAAAGATATATGCAACAAATAGTCCGTGTGAGTAAGAAAAGTAATTTTCAGTTAAAATATTGACTTAATAAATATTTTTAACCGTTAAAGACAATATAATATCTATATATAATAATGTATGGCATGGACATTGTTCATATTGTTAGTTCTTTCAGACGGAACTGGATACTTTCACTATTTAGTATTTACAGAAATGAAAAACAGATAATAACTGTAACACTGAATAATAAAACTAAACATAACAATATCAATAATTATTATATAAGTAACCTATGATAATAAAAGTACGCGAAACATTCTTAGAAATAAATTAAACATATACTTACAATTATTCCTCAGACAATATATAGAATGTAACCTAAACTCTGTATCTTCAAGTATCCACTTCAAGTATTGCCTTCTTAATGACGGTTCCACCTGATGGCCGCACTTTTATACCAGGACTTCTCAGCATGTACTTTCAACGAGGCTTATCAAACTATTTTTTCTGTTTGCACACCCCTTTTAGTTGACTCACCCGGGACTGGTTCCTGCAATACGTGCTAAGCGACGAACCGCATCGCAAGAAATCCCGGAACCAATCGATTCCCGAATATTCATGAGATGTGACGTAGCATCACGATCTTTAATGAGAAAACATTCTATAAATATCTTTGTTGCAGGAGTGGTATAGCCCGCCATACCTATTATATCGAGTCATAAGCTGGTATTACTAAAATAGCGCGGGATTCCCTACTCCGGAATCGCCCGTGGTGTAGTCTTACAGGTGAGTGAACTAGACATATGATTATTATCGTCTGCGGAGGATGAACCAGTGAATCATGAGTGATAAAGGTGGAATCATGAAAACAAAATGAGAGCACTGTGCCAAAATATTTTGGCATTTTAGAGTGGTTTTGTAAGCATGTTTTGAATTCTGGATTTCAATTTATTGTTAAGAAGGTATTTGCAGATACACTTTTCTACCACAGAAAAATGTTGGCTGTTTATACACTATAATTCTTAGTTAAAATGAATTGACCATAAACTTTAAGGTAAATTTTGGTAAGTCGCTTGTTAAATAGTTCTTGATACATTTGATCTGAATTAGATCACTAACTTAGTATTTTATATGATATTTTGTAAAGAAATAAAATTGGTAATTTTATTTCATTTGATTTTATTCGACATTTAATAATAAATAATAAATAATTTAGTGTTGTATATACAGTTTTTAGAAGAAAATAAATCACTTACTGGGTGGGGTTAGGTAACTGGTGTGGTGTATGTGATTAATATCACGTGACATTCTACGTTTAACTGGTACTACTTACCTTTGTCACGTGCCTTTCATTTTTTTATAGATTGCAGTACACGTAAGAACTTATAATTCTGTCATAATTCTGTAAAATATTTAAGCAGTAACTCTATGGGTTTTATGTGAAATTAATATTTAAGTTACTATTGTCTACTTCGGTTTTATATGAAACTTTTATATGAAACTAATCATTAACTAACCATTGTCTACTCCGGTTTTATATGAAACATTTATATGAAACTAATCATTAAATAACCATTGTCTTCTCGGATTTTATAAGACATAAAAACCAGTCCTTTAGTATTGGCTAATAAGCGTTTAAAGATTTCATGATATAATATAACTTAGTATATTGTCATAAAGTTGTTCAGCATAAAACTATTTACTTTAGTTTATTTCTTGTTACTAATCTAAAACTCATTAAAACCCCTTCAGCTCAGTTATGATCTATACGATGTTTTACTAGAAGATTGTCTTGGCAGAGATCGGTCATAATTATAAGGCAAAGGCAATTAAACAAGTATGTAATAACATAATGTGTTCCACGTGCATAATAGTGCATTACATAAGATGGACCCTCATCGTCGTTGGTATGTCAAGTAAACAATCTTGTAATCCCGTATTGTGCAGACATTATTGCAGAAGGCCGCATAGTACAGCCATGATTGTAGATTGCATGAATGAAAGTAACGGCACTGGGAATGTTGTACATGAGTCATTGCCAGGTGTGAGGTAATGATCACATCCTGTGGGGTGACAGATAGTGCTAGTGAAGAAATGCGAACTTGCGAAGTGATATCACATCCCCGGGAACGGATTTTTTGCCCGTACGAAGCAGACACGAACTGGTTCAGAGATATTTAGTCAGTCTTATGTTATGCAGAAAAATTACGATGATTGTATAATAAACACGAATTAACCGAAGCATGGTTTTATACGTCGGGTATACATGCACAAGTTCGTTATCTTAATTTTGTTAAACTATGTCCAATGCTTAAGTAACGTTTAAGTTGGGGTGCCGCTGAACTCGGTGGATTCAGAGCAAAACCCTGGCTAGGTGTCCAGGGGTCCGGAAGCCCACGGAAGCTCCAACAATAAGGCACATACACATAGGAAATGGACTTTCCCGAGACAAGGAAAACTGATTTATCACAAAAAAATAAAACCCTACAATTTCCATTTAATTCGGTTAATTTTTATGGTCAGTGTTCACAGTACAGGTCTTCTTTCATACAAATGCACCATCTGGATAAGCTGGCATCCAAATGCACTTACCCTTTTTGTCCATTCAATGATTGAGTTAAAGGCATTTATTCATTATAATGTTTTCCCTTAAATGTCTGTATACCGTTCCGTTTGACACAGCGAAATCTTCTTTATTGGACAGGTCTGCAGTAAATAACTCCTTCCCCTATTAATATTTTGACATTTACTATTCCTAGTTCAAATGCTTACAAATAGTTTCACAAAAAACAACAACACCCTAACAAACAAAAAAGGGAAAAACAACAACAACAACAACAACAAAACAAAACAACAACACACACACGCACAAAACACACACAACTTAGTTGCATAAACTGGTTCATGTAAAAAGACATGTCCAACAGTTTAAGAACCAACTATCGTACACATTTGTACAAAAAGAAGTCAAAATGGCGCTTGACAGTAAATAACCACTATACATAAACTTGCTTTATACTTTTCTCATGTTCTATTGTTATCAGCTTCAGGTTCACTTGTTTGCTGGAATCCCTTTGTTACCAATCGACAGGAAATTGCGCCAAAATAGTAATGTAGTCTGGCTCCCGTTATATTTGTTGTACCGACGTAGATCGCAAAATGTATTATTTTGAGACCGTGAATCATGGATATTCTCCGGACATATTGCATAATCGCTTGCTTTAAATAAGGTCAAAGGGCACTAGAAAATTGATTTTTGTCAAATCACACGATCGGCAACAAGTCATGACCAAAATAAACCGAAAAGAAATGTCACACAGGAATTTCAAGCTATTGAATTTGATTTGCATAAATAGCAACAAAATATTGACACTTGTCCGTCACACATTATTCATTAAGCAAAAAAAAAAAAAAAAAAAAAAAAAAAAAAAAAAAAAAAAAAAAAAAATAGAATTCAAGTGCAATATTTTCTTTAATTTGTTTTAATTACGTATTGTATTTCAATAATTAACCATTTTAAAACAATATCAGAGCAAGTTAGATGACATATTTGAAAATTATGGCTTTATTTGATAGTTTTCAGTAATTATAAATCATCAAAAAAGTATAAATAATCATAAGACATAGAATAGTTTATTTCAAAAACTAAAAGAAAATAATTGTTTTAATTCATAGCAGCATTTTTGCATCAGGGTATTTATATAAAAAACAAAGTTTAGTGTTTTCCGAAAATTAATAGTGGAATAGATTAATGCCAAAACTGAAAGAAACAGTAAACAGAACGACGTGGCATATTATTGATTCCGATGGAAATAAACTTGTTACAAAGCAACGTCATTTCGTAATTATGAGCTAATTTGGTTAATAATAACACATTAAAATATAACTCAACAAATGTGAAAGGTGCCTTTTTATTCAATATAAGACAAAAATACTACACAATATCCAATGAACGAAAGTGATAATTAGTCTGAAAATAGTATGTTTTGCCAAATGTTCGTGTCAAAAAATAATTAGCAAAGACTAAAATGTCCTGTTGCTTCTTGGAGTTTGAATCCAGAACCATCCGTTCTAGAGTCCATGGCTTTAACCCTTGAACCAAGAATACTCCAAGCATGTTATAAATGGTTTCTTTGTGTGTTGGACCTTTATTTATGATCATCCAAATCGACTAAGATCTTTTTGAAAACCTTACGGGTATAGGGTTTAATGCTGAACCCTCTGTTCTCAGTTCCACAACATAACAATTCCATAACAATTTTAATTCCATAACGCTTTCCCAGGAACACTCCAAGCATATTACAAGCTATTATTGCTATGTGCTGTTTGGTTGCTACTAGACAATCTCACTTTGTTAACATGCAGTCCGAACATCCAAGGACGTACCGAGAAGCATTCCTAGCTACTTACGTAAGTATGAATATGTAAAGGCGTACCGAGAATTCATGTACAATTACGTCCAGGTTTAGACATTTTAATGATACAAATAAATAAACCGTAAAAATATAATAAAAAAACAACATAATAAAAACAAAAAACAAACAACAACAACAACGACAACAAAACTACAACAAAAACAACCCAAAACACACACCAAAAACGCATACCGAATTAGGACCCATATTTTATCGGGGTTATGAAAGTCCGCAAAACAAACTTTCCCCGTACAATTTTTAGTGGGCATTCCATATATAGGCGTCGCCAATAAACTAATCTGGCTAAGATTTTACAGTCATAGTTATTGTGGGAATCGGGGGAGGGATGTGTGATAGTGTAGCAGAGCAGGCAATAACACGAAATCGCAGCTTGTCTGCGAGACCTTTTTTTCAGAGAAAAGAACCGAGTATTCCAATATTAACAGTATAGTTTGCAACTGTAAAGACTAGCCTGCAATTATTAAAAGGTAGCAAGCATTAATAACTATTCGCAGCTGTTTGACAAGATCTTGTTTAACACAAGAAACCTAGTATGCTGATGTTAGCGATGCATCTTATAATTACAGATGCAGTAGACAACAATAATGGCAGCAAAGTAGCATACAGTCTAGTTAGAGTTACAGGTCGTTTCCCTCACATATTTATTTAATGAATTGACTGTTTAATAGAGTTTACCCAGAATAGTGATCTTCTTATTTAAAGCACATGCTTAATGTAGCGCTGTAGATGTCTCACACTTGTGTCATTTCTTGTAAACATTTAACTATGAGTCAGCTATGCCAAGGTCATCGGATTCAAGCGTACTTGTGCTTGTTTTGAAGACAATCAGATCCAGGCAGTTTAGTTACAGTTGCAGATATACACACATTTTCGTCAATTCTGTCCGTTCCCATTTAAAAAATGACAAAAAGTTCTACTTTTCGTGCGGTTTTAAATGGGGAATTCGATCGGCCATTGGATTTGTTTTATGAAAACTCTGCAGGTCGCTGGTCAGTATATGCACCTCCCGCCCCTAAATTTCTACAAATGACATTTGACGCCGTTAAAAGAACGAAAATTCCAGCTTATGCCGGAAAATATTTACCCATGATCTTAATTTTATTTTAACATTGTTGATTTATAATTATGTATTTACTGTGGATGTCTAAAGCTAAATATGAGGTCCAGTTTATTAGATAATATTGTTGCTATTGTGTTTTATATACCCAGTAGACGTAGATAAATTAAAATGCTTTAACTGAACACAATGTAGACTTCGATATCTCAATTCACATAATATTCTTATATATTACTCACATTTACCATGTTATATCTTTGCAGTTCGTATATTCCTGCCTAAATTTTGTTAAATCAATATGTTGGTTAAAATTTGTGGCTGAAATTCAAATACTTTATACCAAAACGTACATCTTTTAAAGTTTGTTTTAGAAAAAAAAGGATTGTGATGTCATGGTCCAAGTTTTGTAAAAACAAACAAATAAAGGTATTATCGTTACATCGGAATTTGTACACGCGACTTTACGGTTTCAGTTCGCATAAAAGTATCGACCTGAAACCCATTCAAACAGTCTTCAATGACACTGATACAATTCGCATAGTTTACACTTAGTCTAATTGCACCACATAATAAATATTGATATTAATACAGATAAATAAATGTAGATGCCAGAATAGAGCCAGATTCTTTTTATTGTCATACTTTAATGTTACATTAAAGTAATCACATTCCAACTTAAAAAAGTCACATAAGAAAAGCTCTGTGTGTGTGTGTGTGTGTGGTTAGTTTGGGAAGCTTTGCTTGTATGCTGGTCGTGGATGTAATATCACTGAGCGGTCTGTGGATGGGTTATTGGGCTTCCCGTGAGTATGTAACTGTGCTGTCTGTGGGCGGGTTACTGTGCTTTCTGTGGGTGGGTTACGGTGCTGTCTGTGGGGTGGGTTACTGTGCTGTCTGTGGGTGGGTTACGGTGTTGTCTGTGGGGTGGGTTACTGTGTTGTCTGTAAGGTGGGTTACTGTTCTGTCTGTGGGGTGGGTTACGGTGCTGTCTGTGGGTGGGTTACTGTGCTGTCTGTGGGTGGGTTACGGTGCTGTCTGTGGGGTGGGTTACTGTGCTGTCTGTGGGGTGGGTTACGGTGCTATCTGTGGGGTGGGTTACTGTGTTGTTTGTGGGTGGGTTTCTGTGCTGTCTGTGGGTTGGTTACGGTGCTGTCTGTGGGGTGGGTTACGGTGCTGTCTGTGGGTTGGTTACGGTGCTGTCTGTGGGTTGGTTACGGTGCTGTCTGTGGGTGGGTTACTGTGCTGTCTGTGGGTTGGTTACGGTGGTGTCTGTGGGTGGGTTACTGTGCTGTCTGTGGGTGGGTTACTGTGCTGTCTGTGGGTGGGTTACTGTGTTGTCTGTGGGTGGGTTACGGTGCTGTCTGTGGGTGGGTTACTGTGCTGTCTGTGGGTGGGTTACGGTGGTGTCTGTGGGTAGGTTACTGTGCTGTCTGTGGGTGGGTTACGGTGCTGTCTGTGGGTGGGTTACGGTGCTGTCTGTGGGGTGGGTTACTGTGTTGTCTGTGGGTGGGTTACGGTGCTGTCTGTGGGGTGGGTTACTGTGTTGTCTGTGGGTGGGTTACGGTGCTGTCTGTGGGTGGGTTACGGTGCTGTCTGTGGGTGGGTTACTGGGCTCTCAGTTGGTGGGTTACTGCATTTTCTTCATAAACTCGACTGCCATCTCTTGGGCGGTAAGCGGCAGAGCCATCATGTTGTACGCCACGGCGGTCTGGTAGCGCTGGCTGTGTCCGTTCAGCATCACCGTGATAAAGACCTTCGTCAGCTGCATATTGGCGTTCATTGACGCGGGATCAAACTCAACCTGGACAATAAAAGACGTGGTCTTACCGAGCCTTAATGTCATAACATGAATATAAAGGAAACGAGGTCAAAATTACAATGAACACAAACAAGGCGGTGGCCAGTCCCAACTCACCAAATACACTTTTAAAAGGTGTGGTAGATTATCCTCAACATGATGAAGATGGGGTTAAACTCATCCTGTCATTATGTTGTGGTGTCAAATGTAACAATCATTGATTTAACCAAATCCAAAAGGTGGTGGGGTCAAAATATATAAAGGGGCTGGCATTAACATAAGGACAAACTATGCATTTACATAAGGTCAAACTCAGCATTTTCATTATGTCAAACAGTATTAGAAGTAAGGGACAGCCAAACAAAATGGAGTTTAATGGATGGATTTTACTCAGTTATAACATAAAAATAACATTTAGAATGTGTTAATAAACTTAATAAGAATATACGACAAAGTCCTATGAGCATTGCAACATATACCAACATTTGAAAAGCACAGGTCAGAGGTATTCACATGCAAGTCAAACGTAAATGTTAGAACAAATCTGTGATGAGTCATTTAACAAAAAGAGCAAACCCGACAGTTACCCCCTTGGAAAGGTCAGTCGGCAATATGGACCGACTGGGATGCCTAAACCGTTTTTTTTACAAAGCTCTAACCTCGTACTTCCTGATGGATTTCTCAAATGCAAGCTATGAAGAAAATCGATCTATTTGAATAAAAAATGTCCAAGCGCTGACGTTTTCTTTTGTAAGTTATGACAAAAGTAGTGACGTCATTAAAAAAATAATGCCCACATAGTGTTTGGAAGCGAGAGAGGTATTGTTTCGATTAGAAGAACTACACAAAAATTGTTGATTATAAATGAAAATAACTTTTATTGTAGCAACCTACTCATGTAAAGATGGCATTGAGGAATCAAAGTCCAATGTCCATCAAAGGAAATACACGTAACAATTCCTATAGGTTGAATTAAATGACAACATAGATTACATGCAAGGGACGTGATTTTTTTACGACCGAAACACTGCAAAGTAGCATTGTTGTGATCATGAATAAGAATATGTGACAAATGAACGAGCAGGTGTCATACTCGGTTGAAACAAAACTGAGTCAGAAGTCAAACACAGCCGTAAAATTAAAGAGGCGGATGTCAACCGCAGGCATAACATAACAAAGGTGGACGTAAAACACGGTGGTAGTTAAATAAAACGGGTGTCAACCTCAACCATAACATAATAGATGTGGATGTTAAACTAAGTTTTTAAATAATACAGTCATAGCATAATAGAGGCGGGTTTTTAAACTAAGTCGTAATATAATAGCGGCGAGTGTCAAACTAAGTCGTAATATAATAGCGGCGAGTGTCAAACTATGTCGTAATATAATACAGGCGAGTTTCAACCTGAGTCGTAATATAATAGCGGCGAGAGTCAAACTAAGTCGTAATATAATAGGGGCAAGTGTCAACATGAGTCGTAATATAATACAGGCAAGTTTCAACCTGAGTCGTAATATAATACTGGCAAGTGTCAAACTAAGTCGCAATATAATAGAGGCGTAATATAATACAGGCGAGTGTCAAACTAAGTCGTAATATAATAGCGGCGAGTGTCAAAATGACACAGTAAAGTGTCATAACATAAAAGAGGCGATTGTCAAAGTCGGTTGTTACATAATAGAGGCGACTGTCAAACTCGGTTGTTACATAATAGAGGCGGGTGTCAAACTCGGTTGTTACATAATAGTGGCGGTTGTCAAACTCGGTTGTTACATAATAGTGGTGGGTGTCAAACTCGGTTGTTACATAATAGTGGCGGGTGTCAAACTCGGTTGTTACATAACAGTGGCGGGTGTCAAACTCGGTTGTTACATAATAGTGGCGGTTGTCAAACTCGGTTGTTACATAATAGTGGCGGTTGTCAAACTCGGTTGTTACATAATAGTGGCGGTTGTCAAACTCGGTTGTTACATAATAGTGGTGGGTGTCAAACTCGGTTGTTACATAATAGTGGCGGGTGTCAAACTCGGTTGTTACATAATAGTGGCGGTTGTCAAACTCGGTTGTTACATAATAGTGGTGGGTGTCAAACTCGGTTGTTACATAATAGTGGCGGGTGTCAAACTCGGTTGTTACATAATAGAGGCGGATGTCAAACTCGGTTGTTACATAATAGTGGCGGTTGTCAAACTCGGTTGTTACATAATAGTGGTGGGTGTCAAACTCGGTTGTTACATAATAGTGGCGGGTGTCAAACTCGGTTGTTACATAATAGTGGCGGGTGTCAAACTCGGTTGTTACATAACAGTGGCGGGTGTCAAACTCGGTTGTTACATAATAGAGGCGGGTGTCAAACACGGTTGTTACATAAAAGTAGCGGGTGTCAAACTCGGTTGTTACATAATAGTGGCGGGTGTCAAACTCGGTTGTTAGCAACTTGTTACATAATAGTGGTGGGTGTCAAACTCCGTTGTTACATAACAGTGGCGGGTGTCAAACACGGTTGTTACATAAAAGTAGCGGGTGTCAAACTCGGTTGTTACATAATAGTGGCGGGTGTCAAACTCGGTTGTTACATAATAGTGGTGGGTGTCAAACTCGGTTGTTACATAACAGTGGCGGTTGTCAAACTCGGTTGTTACATAATAGTGGCGGGTGTCAAACTCGGTTGTTACATAATAGTGGCGGGTGTCAAACTCGGTTGTTACATAATAGTGGTGGGTGTCAAACTCGGTTGTTACATAATAGTGGCGGGTGTCAAACTCGGTTGTTACATAACAGTGGCGGGTGTCAAACTCGGTTGTTACATAACAGTGGCGGGTGTCAAACTCGGTTGTTACATAATAGTGGCGGGTGTCAAAGTCGGTTGTTACATAATAGAGGCGACTGTCAAACTCGGTTGTTACATTATAGAGGCGACTGTGCAACTCGGTTGTTACATAATAGATGCGTGTGTCAAACTCGGTTGTTACATAATAGATGCGTGTGTCAAACTCGGTTGTTACATAATAGACGCGACTGTCAAACTCGGTTGTTACATAATAGAGGCGCCTGTCAAACTCGGTTGTTACATAATAGAGGCGATTGTCAAACTCGGTTGTTACATAATAATTGCGACTGTCAAACTCGGTTGTTACATAATAGAGGCGACTGTCAAACTCGGTTGTTACATAATAGATTCGACTGTCAAACTCGGTTGTTACATAAAAGAGGTGACTGTCAAACTCGGTTGTTACATAATAAAGGCGACTGTCAAACTTGGTTGTTACATAATAGAGGCGGGTGTCAAATTCGGTTGTTACATAATAGAGGCGGGTGTCAAACTTGGTTGTTATATAATAGATGCGTGTGTCAAACTCGGTTGTTACATAATAGAGGCCGGTGTCAAACTCGGTTGTTAACTAAAAGAGGCGATTGTCAAACTCGGTTGTTACATAATAGATGCGTGTGTCAAACTCGGTTGTTACATAATAGAGGCGGGTGTCAAACTCGGTTGTTACATAATAGATGCGTTTGTCAAACTCGGTTGTTACATAATAGAGGCGGGTGTCAAACTCGGTTGTTACATAATAGATGCGTGTATCAAACTCGGTTGTTACATAATAGAGGCGGATGTCAAACTCGGTTGTTACATAATAGATGCGTGTATCAAACTCGGTTGTTAAATTATAGAGGCGGGTGTCAAACTCGGTTTTAACATAATAGTGGCGGGTGTCAAAGTCGGTTGTTACATAATAGTGGCGGGTGTCAAACTCGGTTGTTACATAATAGAGGCGGGTGTCAAACTCGGTTGTTACATAATAGAGGCGACTGTCAAACTCGGTTGTTACATAATAGAGGCGATTGTCAAACTCGGTTGTTACATAATAGATGCGTGTGTCAAACTCGGTTGTGACATAATAGAGGCGGGTGTCAAACTCGGTTGTTACATAATAGAGGCGGGTGTCAAGCTCGGTTGTTAGATAGTAGAGGCGGGTGTCAAACTTGGTTGTTACATAAAAGAGGCGGGCGTCAAACTCGGTTGTTACAAAATAGATGCGTGTGTCAAACTCGGTTGTTACATAATAGATGCGGGTGTCAAACTTGGTTGTTACATAGAAGAGGCGGGTGTCAAACTCAGTTGTTGCATAATAAAGGCGAGTGTCAAACTCGGTTGTTACATAATAGAGGGGTTTGTCAAACTCGGTTGTTACATAATAGATGCGTGTGTCAAACTCGGTTGTTACATAATAGAGGCGACTGTCAAACTCGGTTGTTACATAATAGATGCGTGTGTCAAACTCGGTTGTTAGATAGTAGAGGCGGGTGTCAAACTTGGTTGTTACATAAAAGAGGCGGGCGTCAAACTCGGTTGTTACAAAATAGATGCGTGTGTCAAACTCGGTTGTTACATAATAGAGGGGGTGTCAAACTTGGTTGTTACATAGAAAAGGCGGGTGTCAAACTCGGTTGTTGCATAATAGAGGCGAGTGTCAAACTCGATTGTTACATAATAGAGGGGTTTGTCAAACTCGGTTGTTACATAATAGATGCGTGTGTCAAACTCGGTTGTTGCATAATAGAGGCGAGTGTCAAACTCGGTAGTTACATAATAGAGGGGATTGTCAAACTCGGTTGCTACATAATAGATGTGTGTGTCAAACTCGGTTGTTACATAATAGAGGCGACTGTCAAACTCGGTTGTTACATAATAGATGCGTGTGTCAAACTCGGTTGTTACATAATAGATGCGTGTGTCAAACTCGGTTGTTACATAATAGATGTGTGTGTCAAACTCGGTTGTTACATAAAAGAAGCGGGTGTCAAACTCCGTTGTAAAAGAATAGAGGCGGGTGTCTTAAAAATTGCAGCCCAACACAATGAGCATAGACTTTGTTATACCAACGGTGACATTCTAAAGGCTTGCTTAGCCTGAAACAAAGTAATAAATAAAGTGATCATACTGAACAAGAATGGAAATGAGACGTGCCCAAACTCTTCTTGCAATTGACACTAACAAATTTCTTGGAAAACAACACCAACAACAACACTTTACGAAAACTTACATCTTCTGTCGGATTATAAAATACGTTCAACAACTCAAATGTTCGTAAAACGCCCATCTAAAGGCTTACCTTAGTGATGACTGGCTGCACTTTATCGACAGCAGCGTTGAAAACCGCCTGAAGTTTGGCAATACGAGCCTTGATGGTGTTGTTCATGTTCACAATGGTGTCACCGCACACTGGGTAGGTAGGTTAAATAAATCAGAAAGAAAAGTTAATGCAGAGCGTCAAAGTCGCCGGAAAAAATGTACCAGAAAGAGAAGCATATTTAGCATAGCAGCACTGCTTGACTTGTTTTCGTATAATAAATATATTTTAAAAAGTATTATAGTATTACTGATTATGTATGTATCTAAAACAAATACACCACTAATTGTTGTAATATGCTCCGAGCATTCACTGCACGATTCATCCCAAAAGAATTTTGTGTTGTATTAAAAGATCAATACCGTGATTACTGATTATTAATGCAGCCCTACGATTGGAAAATAAGAATGATAATTTCCGTTAAAAATAAGATCGTTTCTTAAAGGTGTGGTGTCCCCCCCCCCCCGCATCCCCCCACCCACTCACACCCTTAGGCATGTCGATAATCAAATATAGTGTCGATATTCTCGACGATCCAATTATATGGCAGAGACACAACGGCCGCTGTAGCGATCTCAAGCTTTTCATGTCCGGGGCAGTGTCGGACAGCAGGAAAACCTCCTCAAATAATAGGTTTAAGGCCCGACTGGAAGTCGAACAGAGGCGGTGAAGGGTCGACTGGAAGTCGAACAGAGGCGGTGAAGGGTCGTCTGGAAGTCGAACAGAGGCGGTGAAGGGTCGACTGGAAGTCGAACAGAGGCGGTGAAGGGTCGACTGGTAGTCGAACAGAGGCGGTGAAGGGTCGACTGGTAGTCGAACAGAGGCGGTGAAGGGTCGACTGGTAGTCGAACAGAGGCGGTGAAGGGTCGACTGGAAGTCGAACAGAGGGTCGACTGGAAGTCGAACAGAGGCGGTGAAGGGTCGACTGGTAGTCGAACAGAGGTGGTAAAGGGTCGACTGGAAGTCGAACAGAGGCGGTGAAGGGTCGACTGGAAGTCGAACAGAGGCGGTGAAGGGTCGACTGGAAGTCAAACAGAGGCGGTGAATGGTCGACTGGAAGTCGAACAGAGGCGGTGAAGGGTCGACTGGAAGTCGAACAGAGGCGGTGAAGGGTCGACTGGAAGTCGAACAGAGGTGGTAAAGGGTCGACTGGAAGTCGAACAGAGGCGGTAAAGGGTCGACTGGAAGTCGAACAGAGGTGGTAAAGGGTCGACTGGTAGTCGAACAGAGGCGGTGAAGGGTCGATTGGAAGTCGAACAGAGGTGGTGAAGGGTCGACTGGTAGTCGAACAGAGGCGGTGAAGGGTCGACTGGTAGTCGAACAGAGGCGGTGAAGGGTCGTCTGGAAGTCGAACAGAGGCGGTGAAGGGTCGACTGGAAGTCGAACAGAGGCGGTGAAGGGTCGACTGGAAGTCGAACAGAGGCGGTGAAGGGTCGTCTGGAAGTCGAACAGAGGCGGTGACGGGTCGACTGGTAGTCGAACAGAGGCGGTAAAGGGTCGACTGGAAGTCGAACAGTGGTGGTGAAGGGTCGACTGGAAGTCAAACAGAGGCGGTGAAGGGTCGACTGGAAGTCGAACAGAGGCGGTGACGGGTCGACTGGAAGTCGAACAGAGGCGGTGAAGGGTCGACTGGAAGTCGAACAGAGGCGGTGAAGGGTCGATAATCTAAAGGAAGTAGTCGAAGAGTCGACCTGCCCTGCGACTGGTGTGAGAGAGAAATTATCCTTCATTTAGTTTCTAATTCTCTCGCTGTCGAGCTTAGAGATTATCATAAAAAGAAGAAAACGCCGAGAATTAACATTGTGAACATACTGTGTGCAATGTCCTTACCTGCTGTGACGATTGCCGAGTCTGTGGTGAGCAGCAGAGGCCGACAGGAGTCGCACTTCTCCATGCAGGCACGGGTTTTGGCATCAATCTCACGACCAAAAAGACCTGATGAGTAACATCATCCAAAAACGATTATAATGATAATAATAATAATAATAATAATAATAATAATAATAATAATAATAATAATAATAATAATAATAATAATAATAATAATCATAAGTGTTCCGTTATTTTGGGTTTTATATGTCAGCACAACTTCACCCGTTATTCAAATGCCTGCAAGGTAAATGTCAGTGTACTGATGGATTTAACAAACAAGTGAAGATCTAACAGATCTACAATAACCACTCTCCGTTCGGACTGTTTGCTCACTAGCGCCGTGGTACTTGTAGGTCTGTCACAAGTTCGACAGTACCCGGGTAGTCTAGCGTAACCAGCGTATCGCAGATCAAGTGGAATAAGAACATGTGACAAAGTCCTATAAGCATTGCAACATATACCAAACTCCGAAGACCTGTCCACATGATTATTTTCGCCTTACCGGTACTCCACCCCAAACGTCAAATCGAACAGTCAAAGGAATAACAAACCGGCGACCCTATCTCTCTGTCAATGTTTTTACGATTTATTGTACAAAATTAACTTTCTTCTGGATTCATTTCTTGAATCAAAATATTTAAAATATTCTTAAATAATCTAAAAAATATGAATCATATAAATGTGCTAATCAGGGTCATATATTTTGGGCTCAATGTCTTTGATAATTCATTTTGTAACCTTGCAAAAAATTGTAAGCGAGAATTTAATTATTTAGTTTAGATTATTACCAAATGGACAAATCATAGCATGATAAATATTAAAAACACTAAACCAAACTCCTTCTTACCTCCTATAGCATGTCCGATGCTGCTGCCGACATGCTCGATTTCGTGTCCGACGCTGCTGGCAGTGTCCGTGATAGAGTGGCCCAGGTCCGTGAAGCCATCACCGATCAGGTTAGCAGCATCGATCACGCTGCCACCGGCGTCAAGGATGCTGCCGGCCAGGCTGTCGATGGCGGATTGCATGGCTTTGTAGGTGGACTGCAAAAGCGGAATGAATGATTATCAAATATTAATGTTTAGCCAGCAGACGATCAACGTATATTATTCGTTCGCGTCCGTTCAGCGTCCGTTCCTCATCGGGTAAATCCTTATCCGTTGATGTCTGTTTAACCAGGATAGAGCCATTAATTCGTTGTTCGTTTTATCTGGAATCGTGCTGACGAACCAGTTTTTTTTGTCAAGTAATTTTCTGTTGGGCTTCCGTTGACTTCATAAATAAGAACAATTGCTGTGTTCTTTACTAAATTGATGGATCGTAGAACTTGGGATTGGGATTGGGATTTGCCGGCATTTTTTGCCGATACTGCGCAGCGACATTTCTATCATTATAGCACAGGGGCATTTATGAGGTGCCCAGGGACTTAACCCGGTCGGTCCATTCGACTGATACCGACGAGTCAGACGTAATGCTGTCCCTTTAGCCCCGAGCGTTAGGAGGGAAGCCACTACTACCAACTTTAAAGTCTTTGATTTGACCCGGCCGGGATTCGAACCCACGACCTCCCGATCCGCAAGCCAACGCTCTATAGAACTTGGTGAAATTGCGGTGTGTATTCTGGAATTTTCAGTTTTATGTAAAATCATGCTGTGCATAAATTGCAGTCTTTTATTATCTTATAGCGCTTCCAAAAGCGTTTCTTAACCAAACAATGAAATTATACATATTATTTAAGAGATAAATAAAAACTGTAGTATAGATGCATTGTTTATAGGAATGTAAATCGAAGCCCAAAACGATATTCGAATATTCGTAACGTGTATTCGAATCATATTAGAATATTTGGAACGAATTTATATCATAGTGGCACATAACACGGTAATTTTCCATTACATTCAATGTGTTTATTAATTGTAAAATGTTTATTTCTGGTCACAGTTTACATTGCTAGCCTTACTTTATGCAGAAGCGGCGATAGATTTATGATTTTAGCATAGCATTTAATTTTAAAACGACGATTTCTTCTTTTTGAAATACAAACTGCAATATTATCAATCCGCCATTATCCTGTTAATAGTGAAGGGTCAGACGGGGTGTTTCTTTACTTGTTAAGCGGTAATTCGCAAGAAAAAAAACTGTCAGTGAAGAATGCCAGTAAATGCGTAAACAATGTTATTGTTACTTAACAATTATTATAATTATTATTAAAAATATAATAATAATAATAATAATAATAATAATAATAATAATAATAATAATAATAATAATAATAATAATAATAATAATAATAATAATAATAATAATAATAATAATAATAATAATAATTATTATTATTATTATTATTATTATTATTATTATTATTATTATTATTATTATTATTATTATTATTATTATTATTATTATTATTGAAACTCTTACTATAAAAACTATACTGTAACCAGTCGATGTTTAGTTGACCTCCAAAGTCCCGTATAATATATACATGATCAATTAGTCACTTTAAACTTGGGTGTCTTTTTGTTACGTGTTGTACTTCGTGTAATAACCTAAACAATTTGAAGGCATTTTGCGTAATTAATTTCTTATTTGTATTAACATATGACGCATAAAAATGCTACTTAAGCTCATTTTAATGTTAAGATATCGATTAAATAAAACCATATCATAATTTTATTAGATGAAACTGCAGAACACATGCAAAATAGCTCACAATTTTAATATTTTACTCTACTAACCGCAAACAATGTATAACAACAAACAGTCAATTATGTTTTGTGAACTAATCTTATAAAATACATTAATGATAAAGGAGGCATTTTCAAAAGGACAAAATGCGGGTGATACTGGATCGACTGTAAGACAAAACCACGAAGGTTTTATGAAGGGAAATCGCTCAAGTGTACCGCCAATTAACGGTCTTGATTGGTTGGCGGTCTGATTGATGTTTAATTGTGATTGGCTGATATCTCTAAGGGCGTTAATCCGAAGCCATAACATGTCAATTAGAGACATTTAGTTACCATTACACAAGTGACAATTACGAACGTGTTTGCCATATGCCTATTGGTAAACAAAACCATTTGGTGACGACAATTACTGTGATTGGCTAGTGTCAAGATTACCTGACTGTTGATAAATTGATGAAGTACCAACCAATATGTATATATAAAGAATGATTAAAATTGTAAGCCTCTGAGTTTTAAGTGCTTTAAGTAAACCAATGACGCACAAGTTAAAAAGTATGTAAATTTACATTTTTGTTATTCGGAGAGAACGAAGCAAAAACAGAGAACAGAAAATCGCGGTGACAAAAAATAACAGATATCGCGGTATAGTATAGGAATAAAATAACAAGTATGAAGTAGAGTGACAAAACAGAAAGTGATTGCAATTGCAGTTTGTTTGACAGTGATCCAGTTGTGCTTTCCAAAAATAAAAAAAGTTCTGGTAGACTGTTATTAATAAGTATAGCCTTATATAATGTATTTATTGCACACTATCCCGACCGAAGCTGGGTAGAGTCAGTGTTACGTAATTGCTGCAGCATTAAACTGACATGTGTGTTTATTGTACTTTGGCAACTGTTTCCACAGCTGTATGGTGATGTGGGTGATGTGACTGAGTCTAAGTGGGAGATGGGGCAGAGAAGGAGCTGTGCGCGGTAAGGTGATTTCACGCAGTTAACCAGATGGCATTCGTTATCAGGAGACATGACCCACCCCCTCTATCTTAGAGCGAACGCGATCACATATCGCTAGCCTCTTATGTCGCTGGGAGACACTACGATCAACTAAAGAAATGAATTTTCAATTTTCCTTCGAAATTAACAAAAGTGAATAAAAATTATAAAATATTCGAATCCCAAAATCTCTATTCGAATAGCGACTTGATATTCGAATATTCGTTAACATCCCAAATTATTTATATACACATACGGTGAAAGACGAGGATACGCCATCGGTTAGTGAGCCGGCCATATCTTTCATGGAGTTGAGGAACCCGGAAGCTTCATCGCCCACCAGGTCCACCACATCCCCCATCTTGCCGGTGATGTCCCGCATTGGGGCCTCCAACAGGTTGTATGGGTTGAAGGCGTTCAGGTAGTCCAAGAAGGTTGGGCTCTGTCTGGGAAAATGTAGTTCATAAAATGTAATAGAGTGGTCAGGCATACAATCACTGAGGTCGAAAAAATACAACGTTTTTATCTAATTTTATTTTTTTGTTATTTCGTTAGGCTCTTTGCCCTGAGATGAATTAGTAAATGTGGTTTAGCTAGTTTAAATTAGGGCGAACTCATGGTTGACCTTTTGACAACCGGAATTATTTACCCATCAAGAGGTAATTCGATATTTAACACTTGATAGATATACATATACAGCTTGCAGATCGCAGATAATAAAAAAATACTGTCTGCTTTGGCTGATATGCATTATGTCGACGTATGTTAATGTGTTTCTTTATCCAGATTTCATGACGAGTTGACGCATGCACCTACTGACAAGTGGACTGGGCGCAGGACGTGCACTGGGTTTTCTTGGCCTTGATGAGCGGCTGGCACTCGGCAATCTTCGTCTGCATCTGGGATGGCCAGGTCACGTGTCTTATTCATCTCCAAGGCAACCACGTCCAGCATTGTCTGCCGGAACAGCTTCGTGAAAGCTGCATTACAAATGATTGTGTTTCGCAAAGCCATTTTGGATTAGATATTGAAAATTTTGTTCTTGGAAAAAAAATCCAATATCTGAAACGTTATTTAACTGTGCGTTTACCCAAGAGAGCGAGTGCATGCGTGTGTACGTTCTTGTGCCTGCATGTGTGTGTGCTAAAGGACCATAAATGAGATAATTTGTCTAATATATTTTGTAAATATAATTCATATATCCTTGGAGATCGGATTTTCTATTATTGTTCGAATATTCGGCAATTTATAATCGTAATCATGGTGTTTTTTTAAGTTTTTTTTTGTCTGTAAGCTGACCTCTGTCTTTTACAATATTTATTGGGCGGTCATTAAAAGTTAGCTTCACCAAACATAAGTGAATGTGAAACTCTCGAGTCACCTTCGTTATCTACTAAAGGTGTCAGTGTGTTCTAGTTTAATTGACGCGTCATAGAAAAAGCCCAGTATTACAGAATGGAAGCAACATGTCAGGAACATGAAAAAAGACCGACATTGAATACACATATACTACTGTAAATGCGCGGAAATGTAGTGAAGGAAAATAAACGAGCGCTCATGTTCAGAACTTATACAAGCTACCCATGGGACTGTATCTAATTACGCTTGTTAGATAATTATGTACATGTATGTATATTTGGCAAATTAAATTTGTAAGAACAATAACGAATGGAGCACTATTTTCTAACCTTAACAATATCGAATGGGGCACTATTTTCTAACCTTATCAATATCGAATGGGGCACTATTTTCTAACCTTATCAATATCGAATGGGGCACTATTTTCTAACCTTATCAATATCGAATGGGGCACTATTTTCTAACCTTAGATAAGTATGATTCCGACATGGCGCTATTTCCTAACCTTCATTATGAAAGTTTGATAAGACCGCCGGGGCAGGGTTGTTGACTGAAAGTTCTAGAGAACTAAGAACAACACAATAGGTTTGTTTTGTACGGATAATAAAATCCAGAACAAGTCGTTGAGGTATGCGTACATAATCCCCTTCGGACAAAATCCCCTAGGTATATTTTCAAGAAAACGGACAAAATCCCCTACATGACATAATCCCCACACGGACAAAATCCCCTAGTATAAATAATCCCCTACGGACAAAATCCTCTACATAGAAAAATAGTATTTATTGACAATGTTTATCATGAAATACTTCAGGTTTTCACAAAAATAAATTAGTCCTTTAAATGATTATACAGTGATTGCAATTAATTGTTATTAGGTATTTTAATTTCAATGTAACATCATTTTTAATCAATCAAAATTATATACTAGATAAGTGTTTGTCACTAATTAAAACTTAAATGTTTTTTCTTCTGTAGATTAATAATTAAACATAGTTAATGTTCAGTTGTACTGTGTAAGATAGTAAATGTCATTTATACATATTCCATATTAATATATCAGCTTTATTATGTATGTAGTAGGGGATGTGAAACTTAATACTTTATTTATATTATTATATTTTTTACTTTGGGGATTTTGTCCGTAGGGGATTTTGTCCGTAGGGGATTTATGCAAGTAGGGATTTTGTCCACCAGTGGAAAACTGATGTAGGGGATTTTGTCCAGGTATGACTAGGGGATTTTGTCCGTAGGGGATTATGTCCTACATTCAGTCGTTGACTATAAGATCTCATGACATGTACAAGGTAAATAAAAGCCATGGTCTCGATCAGTAACCGTCTTATCTTTAGGCACATACTGGACCTGGAGGCGCAACAGGTAGGACGGCGGGTGGTACGGATACGGGAGGTCCCAGTTTCAAACCTGGTCTGCAGCATACTAATATTATCAAAGTAGTAGTGGTATAGTGTCCTTGTGTAAGCTCAAGTAAATATGAAAGTAGTTTTACGACTGGTCGGCTTAGACAAAGTATAATGTGTGGAATCATGCCCGATTGTCATGACATGCCACACACAGAAATGGCGGCACTATATCAGGCACCTGAACAACATCGTTTATAGCCGTTGTTCGGCTGACCACGGGATTCAAATTAGAATGCTAGTATGGGCATTATTAGAAATGTCTTTATAATATAACATCGATATAATGTAGCTTTTTTATTAAACGCGTTTACAGAATACATTATTTTTCAAAATCTATGCGTTTGAGCGATTAAGGACGGTCACAAGCAACATACGAATATTCTACACATTAGCAAACACAACTAACTTTCGGACATAGGTTAAATAGGTTGGCCCGGCCTGAACATTGAGATCGATACTGGTAGAAATCGGTAAAGGGTCAAGGGTTAAACATTGAGGAGTAAATAATATTTTAATATACATAGACATACAACCGAGCCAACAGGCTTCAACACTTTCAGTCTCTCATTTTCGCATCTTTTTCGGGCATATATAAATGTTAACGTTATCTTCAATGCTTCGCAGGTGCATTCGTGAATACTGCATGCGACATCCGTAAATAGGAAAATATGAAAAGGTCCTTCAAGAATTACCACAGACATTTAAATCTGAACTACCTCTACACAACAGGGTAAATGTAAAATTGACAAAAGCACGGAGACGAGACATAACACACAAAAAAGAAAAAAAAAAAGTACCACCATGAAACGGTCAGTCGACAAAAGGGTCAACTGGAGTGCTTAAACCCAATCATATTTGAAAAGGATTGAAAGCAACAAAACAACGAAAACCGAAACAAATTAGCCTTACTTTGCAGGGTAAAGCTGTCCATGACCTGGAGAGTTCGTTTCTGCACACTGGCTCCATTGGTAAGCGCCAGCAAGGCAAACAGTATAGAAAATTTCATCGTTGTTGCGTGTATCAAATGTCCTGAACTGAGGACAGGAGGCTCCAAATGCTGCTTATATGAGAACACATGGAGAGGGCATCAAAGATAAGACAAGACTAGATATCAAAACTATGGTGACCGAATCACGTTGTAACAACTTATTGACATTTGCAAGATGTATTAAAGCACGATAGGTCCCAAATCATAAATGTATAATTTATTGAAAATGCATGTTTAAGCCCTACAAACGTGCAGAAACATTTCAGTTGAGATTATGCTCGAGCTTCAGACTCAGAATAATAAAAAAACAAACCAAACTTGGTGCAACAATACATTATGACCATAAACATCAACTTGGAAAGATTCTGGCATCAAGAGATGATAATAAAGCCTTTATGATACTTTAAGTAAAATGAATAGCTTTCATTATATCTAATTCATGGCTAGGTCACAAATAAAACGGGCGCCGGGTGATTGTTTTGCTTTTACAGAAAGCATTCAAAGGATCGGACGGTACCCGTCCGATGGTTGGGCGGAAGCAGTGCGATTCATAAATTGATCAAACGGTAAAAGCTTTATATTTTATGACGCTTTATATTTTATGACGCTTTATATTTTATGACATTTTTTTTAATCAGTCAGTTGTCAATATGCCAGCAAAGAATGCAGTCTATAGAGGCAAGGGAAGGCCAAGCAAATGGCGAGTGAGGCTGACACTGAGCCACCAGTAACGAAAAGGTTTTAGAAGGAGGAACTCGAATGAAAGCAGGAGAAAAAAAATCCGATTTCTTTGAGGAAAGTCCCTTCTTCTACAATCAGGGTGACCCTGACTATAAAACAGAAGCGAAATTCAGAACTTACCGATTTTGCTGCTTTGCCAGCGACACACAGGCATTAATATATGTGCCAGTTGTTTGATGCCTTTGTGGGTTCAACTTTGAGTTACGGTTGTGAAATATGGGGTTTCTCTAAGTCCAAATCTTTAGAACGGTTACATCTAAAATTTTGCAAATTACTTCTCAAAGTTAAACAATCGACTAGCACAAATGGAATATATGGGGAGTTAGGGAGATACCCTCTTTACATTATCCGATATTGTCGTATTGTCAAATTCTGGTGTAAAATATTATGTTCAGAAAATAATATTGTAAATTCATTGTACAAATTGTTACTTAATGATAGTAATAGAGGGTTAACCAACTGGGTCTCAGAAGTAAAGTCTTTATTAAGTAAGCATTGATTTTTATATGTTTGGAATGACCCTTTACACATTGATAACAAAAATTTCCACATTATTTTTAAACGAAGATTAGTAGATACGTTTTTACAAACTTGGAATGCAGAACTTAATATTTCACGTAGCTTATGTACATACAAAAATATCAAAATATATCACGGGCTTGAACAATATTTAGAAATTATGCCTAATAAGTATTATGTCCCACTGGCCAGACTACGACTTTCCTCACACCACTTGCGTATTGAAACTGCACGCTATTCAAATCAATTCACTGAGCGTAACAACAGATTTTGTACTATATGTAATTCTAGGGATCTAGAAGATGAATTTCATTTTGTATTAATATGCCCTTGTTATAGTGATTTGCGTAAGAAATACATTAAGAAATATTTCACATCTCGTCTGAGTGTTTTTAAATTTATCCAACTTATGCAAAATGAAAATCCAACAATAGTTAGGAATTTAGGTAAATTTGTGTATGAAGCGTTTAATTTAAGAAAATTACTAACATCATAATCAATTCACTATAACAAAAAGCCATTAAATCAATTATGTTAATTTATTTTCATGGATTAAGTGTAGGTATGGGTCTTGATGTGTGGGTGTCTGTACGTATGTGTGTGATTGTACGTGTGTCTGTATGTGAGTGTTCGGGTGTGTGTGTGCGCGCGTGTGTGGGTGTGTGGTGTATGTTTGTGTGATGTGGACATGGATGTGTATAAGTGGTTGGGTATGAATATGTTGGTATATACTGTAATTGTTTTGGCATTCGTAATCTATAATTGTATATATTAATATTTGCTATAATTGTGATAACATTCCTAATATATGTATGCATATGTAAATGTATACTATAATTGTATTGATATGCCTAATTTATGTGTGTATGCTAATATATGAAATAATCGTGTTAACATGCTTGTTAACATGCTTAATTTATATATGCATATATTATTAATATACTATAATTGTTTTGACATGCCTAACTTATATGTGTATATGTTCATATATACCATGATTGTGTTGCCATGCCTAATTCATATAAGTATATGCTAATATATACTATAATGGTGTTACCATGCCAAGTTAAAATATGAACATGTTATTATATACTATAATTGTGTTAACATGTCCAATTTATGTATGAATATGTATGTGTGAATTATGCTATAAGTAACATGTTCATCCTCGTATATGTTATAAACATATATGTATATATTAGTCGCGTGACATTGTTTGTTTTTTGACAATAATTCGTTTGTTTGTAACAAGAAACGTATGTTTACGTTACCGAAATAAAGAATCTGTCTGTCTGTCTGTCTGTCTATATCTGTTATCCTATCAATGGTTTCCTGTGCTTAATTGTAATGTTACGAATAAACAAATTATCAGTAATTATATATTGTTAAGATAATTACAACAAACTCTAGCCGCACAGTAGCCGAAAGACAAAACGATGACCGCCAGATGCCTGTACATGAATCGCTCGCCCACTGGTGTCTATCCGGGCGCCGGCCGGGACCCGGGCGATGTCCGTCCCGGTACCCTTAAAATCGGACGGTTTTCTTTTATCCAAAACAATCGCCCGATCCAAATATTATCATCCAGACGCCGCCCAACGATCGTGCGGGGTCCGCCCGATGATTTCTATATACTCACTGACCCCAAAATTTATTGTCCGGACGCCATTATCTTTAAGATGTACTTAAATCTCGACAGCGCCCACAGCGATATTACGATTTAAAAAAACAACAACAAAAAACAGACGCCGCCCGGCGGGAGTTTGTTGTTTGTGACTGAGGCATTAGCAAAATTTGACCTAAATGTAGGTTTTCTCATTAAACATAAATATTGAACTAGTGTTCGTTATATGCATCAATTGAGATTCTTTTAAATACATTGCAGCAACCATAAATTTTATGATCATTATAGCAAAGTCCAACTTTTTGGCGGAGGACAAATGTCTGGGTAGAGATTAGGAATTAACGAGAAGTCAATACTATTGCAGGCAGTCGGGTGTAATGCTTTAAAGGTTTTGCAGTGCTCATGAGAACTCCCAAAACATCGACGTTGCTCGCACCGACACCAAATATTACAAGATATAGTAGCAAACCTGCCTGTCACCTGACTCTACCGAGGCAGATGAATTTCTATCGTACATACAATCTCAAAGCCAAAAAGAAACTGACAAGTGGATTTGAACCTTCATTGTGATAAACCTCAAGACTGACAGATTTATTTTGTATCATTTAATTTAAAATGGCAGATATTTAAATGATTGTATATTCAATGAACTGTACTGTGCTCTAGAACAAACGTGCCAGTTTAAGATTAACAGTGGCTAGCCTCTAGAGGAATAAAAAGTTCAAAAGAAAATTTATTATTTCTGCTTTATTTTATCAAATATCAAATAAAATAAACAGCGCGTCCAGCAGAACATATTTCATCTTCACAAGTTACAAGGAATATATCGTTTATTCGAAATATGTCACAGACTAATGTATCCAGAACTTACCAGTTGCCTCAACATTTGACAAGACACTGTTTTAGGCTCAACAAAATCTTGTTTAAGTTTTTAAACATCCTGTCGCTTAGTAGTAAGATATTGTAATCTTAAAATTGAGCGGTGTAACTAAAATAAAATTGCATAAAGTTTATGAATATGTTGATATGAAGGAAGAACGTGACTTTATGGAGTCTATATACATCATCTCACATTTCCTTATCTGTCAATTTCATATCTAGTTTTCCACCTGTGGCCTTACACTGTTAAATCTTGCTGGCATCAAAGTGTTCCAACATACAAGGCAAAGATGGCGCCACTGTATTTACTTTGTTTATGGATGGCAACTGTGTCCGGTTCTGTCGTTCAGCAGCGAGACCTCGATGTTCTTAATGAAGCTACAATGACTGGTATGCATAAGATGGCACAAATGTTCTTGTTAAACCGTATCATACTGCATTTATTCATAAGCACTAAATAAACTTAGATATTAGGCATAATTCACCAGACTATTTTAAATATTTCATACAAGTGCAATGAGTTTATGTGATTCACGTCATTTTTTATCATACTAAAAGTTTTATTTTAAAATATATCATAAACTTTAATAAAGGTAATATTTTAATATCTGTGCTAAATAATGTCCGGTAGTCTTGTGGCATATGCTTAAAATTTTATATAATAAACATATGATAAACATTTTAAACATATATCTATAATACATATTTGTTACTTAAATAATTTATCACGTTTAATATCTGTGCACTATAGGTTTGGTGTATATCTTCCACTGTCTTTCATCTACGTATTATAATTCATGTGGTAAAAACTGTGATAATATATTATAATGTTTTCCTATGTCGCTTCATGTCATATCACAAGGACCACAAAGGAAATATAAGTCTGTTTTTGTTATCATTGTTACATCGATATGTAATATTTGCTGACATGGCCAATTTATTTAATTTTTGCACGTTTTGATTTGTACAATGCCAGGTATGCTTATAATGCATATGGAAATAATCCGTCTATCTGTTTAATTACTGGGTTTTCAATCATTCCATTAGTCGTATTTGAAAAATTAAGCTGAAAACCAGATAAATGATGCATGAGCATTATTTCAGATTATATTAACTCTGTGTACCCTTGATCTATGACCCTGGTGCGGTGATAAAAATGTGTTGAATCAAATTGAAAAACAGATATATATAACATTCATTCTAAATTCTATGTGAACATGCTGTCAATTAAAGCTTGTATTGGCTTTAGATTTGGATATTGGGAATCTTCAATTAATTTTAGCCATTTTAATCTCAACAATCCCTAGCATAGCTTAAAAATATGATTGAGGAAATATACGGAAATGTCTATATGTCAGTCATAAACATCATACTGATTTTCAAAATAATGACACAATAGTTACAAAAAGTACAAATCGGAGATGTTTTTTCTTAACTTATATATATATATATATATATATATATATATATATTATGTGTTTGTGCTATTGTTACTAAGAACAGCTGATCTAATGCTTGAATAGCTATTTCTTCCTATAGGTTTTAAAAACCTTTGCATGATTTATTATTAATATTCAAAATGAAATTATTTATTTAAACATGCAGCATTTCTGGTCCCGTTCCGGGAGACTCTCCTGCACCGGTTGGCGGTAGAGTGGAATCACACAATCTCGGACAGCCAGAGGTTGCACGTGCAGCTGGAGACTTGCAGCACCAAGATCAGAACGGATGTACAGACCTGCAAAACATGCACCGAGCAGGTGTGCAGGTGTGCTACTGGCAATTAGTTGCTGAACTTTCTCGTTTAAATTTCAATTTAGATGTATTTCCTGCATTTTTCTACCAAATGCCTCTACAATAGCCCCTTGTTCAGCAAAATATTCTACCTCAAGGCACCGTCCATCGTTAATGATTTTGTCGAATTGGTTTTCATTCTGATTTATTATGTCGTCCTTGAAAGGCTATTGTACAATGCAGAGGATCACATTTACTTGCGTACTATGTTTGTTACACTATCTGAGCCGAACGACCGACAAATGTTACTTATAAAAAACTTTGCATACATGATTTCAACATACATGTATTGAATTCACATTTTTGTTCAATATAAGGTAAGCTTACTGAAAACAACTGGCAATTATAGCATAAACATAGTTTTATGTAGTTTATTTTGTATGCTTCGTATCGTATTGTTTTTAACATAACCATATGTACTTGTTTGAATAAACATTAACAAACAATGTCAATAACGACTTTCCAGTTCTCGTTTTTAACCGACATTCAAAATTTGTAACATGTATCATTACGTTCAATGCGTGACTATTGAATGTTTAATTTCAGGCAAGACACACACCAGATTGAAAACTCTATGGAGTTTAAGGACTACCTGCTTTTAGCGGCTCAGATTGTCGATCCTTCCGGCTTGCTGCAGGGGTCGCTGAATGAAGTGGCCAGTAAGCTAGGCGACTTGGTGGATCTACTTGGTGATGGCAGTGAGTCCTTCATTGATTCAATGTCTGCTCTCGGAGAGTCGGTGGGCGGCACATTCTCGGTATGTTCCTTGTAGAACTATACCACGAAATATAATAATAAACTATGACAGTAAATGAGGAAAAGGCATGTAAAGCATATTGAAAACATATAGATAATTATTGAATTATAGTTAAAAAATAACAAGTGCATATTTATGTAACAAAAACACTACATAGCCACTTCATATATAATACAGACAAGAGTCATGTTTGTAACGATATGATATAATAGTTGAGCCCAAGTTCCAACAAACTAAGAAGAATACAACAGTGATTACTTTTTTCTAAATGTCTACTTAGGCAATCTGCAGTGTAAAGTCTCTGCATAAAGCCACTACTTATTGCTCTAAAGAAACCTGCACGGCTTCTGAGCGACTAAGCGGCATAATTGAAGGCTGTCTCAGTTTATCAAACCATTACACCATTAACAAGGCAATGCAGCATATAAAATGGAACATAATGTGATCAGTTACATTGTACCTAACATGTAAATACGGAGAGCAAAGTAATGTATTGTCAAAATAACAGCATACTTTCGATTAAATTCGGCCCAGGTACACTGTCTTTGTAAAAAAACACAAATCAGGCGTCATCTTGATAACAATTGTGTTTCGAAGACGTCAGCATTTTCTTTGAAACTTACCTATGCTTCATTTCTTATAGAAGTTTTCCTGGATTAGGCACTATGTGTCCAACGAGTCCTTTAGAATAATTGTTGCTTGAACCGTTGTAGCAAAATTCTTGCTGCAACTCTAACTGGGTTCAATAGCAGCCCAGTTATAAAATAGAACAATGTGTAGATTTGCCCCGTTTGACATGATAAGATTATAATGTAGCTAATTGTTTACCGTTAAACAATTAATGTATCTGCTCGACTACAACCACCATTTTATCTCAATATCAGATTGTCTTTGTCTATAACACTGCCTTCGAAATCATAAGCAGCTTTATGACATTGTATGAGCTGAATAGTAACGGCAATCTATTTGATCTAAAATGGTTGATTTAACAAATCTTTTATTTTGTGCTACAATGTATGTGTGCTTGCCATCGTAATACTTGTATGCACTTCGCAACGGCTTCTTTAAAGATTTTCAATACGTGCATTCATGTACGCTGTCCAGCATTTGTGTACAGATGACTCGAAAGTTTCGCCAAATTTCTTCTAATAATTAATATCATCACCGGAAGAAGATGAACGTACAGCTTAGAAAAAACCTCTATTAGAAAGTGAAAAGCATGTCTGCTCACTGAATGTTGTTTCGATGCTGTGTAGGCGCTGGATGCTTGAATTTCCAGGATCATCCTCTTGTCTCTGTGGGGTCTGTTTGATGTCCAGAAGAATAACGCCTCTGGAATTTTATTTGCCCCAGCTTCATGTTAATTGTAAAATCTCACGCCTCGATAAGCTGCGTAACATTATCCTCAGTACTAGTATACGTATGATTTCTGATCTTGTAATCGAACAAGGTAATGCATGAAGTATATAGTGAAGAATTACTGTACAGACGTTCTTTCATGTTTGTGTTCTTATTCAAACTATCTTCATATTATAATATACAGTGTATATGACATCAAGGGACTCAAAAGGGGTAAACGTCATGAGCGCCACGACTCGCTATCACTAGCATTACTTACAAAAAAGCGGATACTAAATGCCTAAACAAATTGATGCAAACATAAACACAGTTACACGTGCCATCATACACGTGCTAGCATCCATATGTGTTCTCTCGATTTATATAATCCCACGTATTTCTTCCCCTTTCTCCCACAAACTCATCAATTTCCAGGGCGCTTTTCATCAGCTTAAGTCCGTGGCAAACCAGATTAAGGACACTTTTAGTGATCTTGGTAGTTCGGCCATTGATGGACTGACAGACCTGACCAGCACCATTGGCGACGGTCTCTCTAGTGCCGGGCACAAGGTTCAGGATCTCGGCAATACTATCATTGACGGCATTGGAAGTAAGACTGTTTTAATACTGTTGCTACATGTTCAAGCAACCTTTCTCCGGCCACTGGCACTATTGTTTGAACAAGTTATCACATGTATTAAGCCTATAATGTATAATTATTGTTAATCTATGATGATAAATCTTTTAGCGATTTAAATGACTTTTTTCGACACTAAAATGCATTAAACAGTTTCAAGATGATTAAGAGACTATATATATATATAGTATATCTACTATGCCTCAGTTTCCCTGGCATAAGTAGAACTCGCTCTGAATGTTGTACGGGTTTTATATTCTGTTATAGGCTTGTTCGGCCGGCGCCAACAGACTGTTAGTCCCGAGATTCGTCACTGCATGGAACAGTGTCCAAGCTGTAACACGCTGCTTGTCAGTGACCGGAAGATGATGGTCACCGCAGGTAAATCGCACATTCAAATACTGTTCTAGTGTATGTAGTGCATAGAACAGAGGACCGAGCTATGCCACCCTGCTGTCTGTGTCGAGAAGATGGTAGACATATAGGTAACTAACGCTTCGATCACGGGTCTTGTGGTGTATTTAATGCACGGAACAATTACGAATTGTACCAACCGGCTGTTTGAAGCCAGAGGTGACGGTCACACAGGTAACTCGTACCTTCAGGCAGGGATCTATCATAGTCACTGTTATATATAGAACTGTGACCCCCCTGTAAGACCCGGTTGGTCAGTAACCTGATTATGTGGCAAGTCGCACAGTGGTTTCTCGTACTTTTAGAAAAACAAACAAAACACAAAACAACAGTAATCGACGAAATTATTTATGTATGTATTTGGAGTCGTAATTCAATTTGATGATATTATAAAGCTACGTTAAATATTTTGAATATTTTCTCGCAGCACCTGCTGAAGCTGTCTATTCAAAATATATGCCATTTGCTGCCATGTATCTAGCACTGCTTAAAGTTTTGTAATATACGAAGTAACAATTGATGTTTCGATTCAACTTGAACAATTCTGTATAAATACATGTATATAAATTACCCAAACTGCTTACCAAGTCTCAAACACACTATATCTCTAAGTTATTCTTTAAATATTGGCTTTTGTTCATTATTTGACCCAGAAGGATTGACATTCACAAACACTATTTGTTTAATTTTAACAGTTTGTGGAGAAGACGTTGTGAGGTTTAACGAGACAGTGACAAGCCATGTGATCATGATAAAGGACATCTTCATCCGTGTATCGGACAAAACACTCCCCATCATCGCAAAGGTAAGACACCACATCATTGACAAAGCAAGACACGCCTAATCATCGTTACGGTAAAACGCATCATCATTGTCAATATTAGACTAGACACGCTCCATAATCGCCAAGGTGACGCCACCTTGTACCTGTAGTCAGAAACGCTTCCCACGGCAAAAGAAACGTCGCGGTATTATGTTCATCAACAATTTCTGTTTTAACAAATATTTGTCCTATTTTCATACTTCATTGCCTAAAAACCTTGAAGGTTGTGATCAGACACAACCTTGTAAGGATACCATTCCCACACTATATACACCATACACAGAGGCACAGATATAGTATCCCCTTCTCCAGGATTGATGGACACAGGCATTCGTTCTTTCCACGCACAGCAAAGATCTGGAACAGTCTACCACCAGACATTACTCAGGCGGACAGCCTGGCCTTATTCAAGGCCAAGCTGTAAAGCCACTGCTTCTAACCAGAGTGCTACAAATGATCATCATCCACCATTATCACCTCATCCATCACCCCCATCATATCATTTGTTCTTCATCATTCAATGAACAGCCATCATTCATCTTTTATTGTAGCACCCTGGGCAAAGCAACTTACCTGCAAACCACACCAGACTTCTGTAATTTAATATCTATGACATTTTTATAACTGTGCAGGTACAGAAACCAACCCAAACACCTATGAAAATTACCTCCCCAAAACATTATAATTTATATTACTCCTAAAGTTTCTGACAGCGCACTCCACATAATACTCTGTATAGAGGGTTTGGAGTATATGGCAGATACAGATAGAACCTTTGTCAGTTAGAATCCCTTATGACAACTTTTGTTTTGTTTTTGTTGCCTGTATCTATATCCATAATTTTAATGCACTTTGAGTCACTCGTATGTTAACTATATGGTATACAGAAAATACAGACAATACTTTTTGCCGACTGACAGATCACCGTGGTACATGTAATTGTTTAGGTTTCTGTCTGTTTAGGGATTCGGATGACCATCGTCTGATTGTTTGTGACCCTTTTGTACTTACTTTTAAATACGTTTGTCTAGTGTTTTTCTAAAATTGTTTTGCTGTATTAATATGAGACTGTTGTTTTATACAAATATAATCTCGGGTTAGGGTCTTTCTTCAATATCTCTTTACAGAAGCCCTTGTAACGAAAGTTTGACATACCCTTCTTAAGCATACTATTTCTTACATACGGTATATGGAAACACTGCCATCAAAAATGATAAATGTTTATATAAATAAAGATATAGATTTTGTTCTTTGAGCTATTCGCTAGGTTTATTACTCATATCCGTTATTTTAAATAGCTTTCAACATAACAAATTATCACACATTAAACTTATATTAAAATTTGAAACAGCACGGAACGAAGGTATTCACATGCTAGACAAATGTGAAAGGTTCTAAAAGATACAGCAAAACTGTGACGAGACATTGCTAAAAATAGAGTACATGTCTCTTCTAACATTCTATTTCGTACTAGCCATCATTTAGTTTATTTAAACACATAACTTCCATGTATCACAATCATCTATTTTCTGCATCCATCACATCTCAAACACTTGATCAATTAACATGCATCTTATAATATATCTCTTTCACTAGTTGATCTAAACATTTAGTTATTATTGTTAATAAATTAAAAAAATTCGAACCCTTAAATAAAAAAAGTTTTAGCTTAAATTATTTGCTACAACATCGATTATTGCTTGCTATCGTTGACTGAATGACGTTATATAATTTAACATAATTATGTTTACAAAATGAGAAAACGGATAGGGCACAGCGATCACTTGACAGGTATATTATTATGTAAAATTGTCGAAAAACTGTACCAAAAACATTAAACGCAGGTTATGTGTGTTTAATTGTCTATTTCCTGAGCATACGCGATGCGTGAAATTAAATTTATGTTTTTTTTATTATTATTTTTTTTTTTTATTATTTATGCGATTTGTGTAAGTAAATGCATGCTGCATTCTTACTTTATTTGACAGGTATATTTATATAAGCGACTGTATTTTCAAAGACATAAGCAAATGGTTCTTTGTGGGAAAAACTTGCTGCTTACATCAATGTTATCAATGTAAGTTGCCATTGGGTAACCTGAGAAGCGCAGACGCAACAATCCTTCTAAGTTTGTCTCTATCAGCCGGTCCATTCTCTGGTGTTGTCATACCAATACTTTTCATGTCTTCCGCGGCTTTTACCACCTTTGCACGGGGCCTTGCATGTAGTTGTTATTATACTGGTGTATAGAACATTGTCAGCTTCCGCCTCTTCACAACTGAGCGTACAGGTTAATGGGATCCTGCAAGGTTCTAAATTTTGCTTCGTAATATTCGTTGAATTATTTGGATAAGCTTTCTCGGGCAATTGTTCTCAAAAGCCTGAATATTACGTTATAATTTTAGCCGTAGATGTCAAGCCAACTGAATAGTCCTTTAATGTCTCGCCATCCGAACCGTCGAGCCGTATATGTCCAGCCATCCGAACTTTCTAGCCGTAAATGTCCAGCCATCCGAATCGTCCTTTCAGCCATGAATTTCGATAAAGGCCACCAGAGCTTGGTAGAGTTTTAATATTTTGTGGAGTGTCGGATATTACTTTTCCGCGCCCTATTAAGTTTGGTCATGGATGAGGTGGATGTGCTTATCCTATTTCTTATTTGAAGCATTACATAGAATTCTTTGACAGTGTTGCTTTAAGAAATTTGAATTTCCTAAAAGGCGTCGCTTACGCTGAAACGTATGCAAGTTGTGTGTATTTTTAAAGGTTGTAAAATACTAAACGTGTACATATTATTGTAAGTTTGCCATAAATGTGTATCTGAAAATAACTCACTGTACGGTTATACCCTTCAAGAAAAGGTATTTACATAAGTTGATTTACAAAAGTTGTTCTTCCATTTTTTTCCCTAATTCTATCTGTATTTGTTGTAACACATGTTACATGTATCATATGGCATTATTGTTGTATAAATATTGTTTCAACTTACGGTTTTTGAGCTTCTTAAACGTGTCCGATCATTTTGACTTATATATAGAACGAAATGCTATTTTTTGTAGAATATATTTGATAACAAATTTGGCTCTTCTATTATATATAACTCAGTGGTTCTTTTTTTATATATGCCTTTAAGACTTTAGCGGAAACAGTTGTAGAAACTAAAAGTAAAATACAGATACATATCAATTAGTTAAAATTGCTGTTTATATTATATCAGTTTTTCTTAAGTGCGAGTTTAGTATTGAAACAGGGAACTTGTGCTGATGATTGTTTTTACTAAACTACTTCATATCACATGATTACAAATCTTCATTATGTTCAATTCTATGAAGTTTCTTACATTGTTATTAATATGTCTGATTATGTATAAACGATCACATCCAGGTTTCTAGGTTGAACCGGATATGTAGACTCTCTAACTTTTCTCAAGTTTAAGCTTGATATTTGCCAAGATAATGTCATGGTCGCTTCCAGCGTCTGCGCCTGAGAAGGTTTTTGTCTGTGCTTTAAAGTTCGAATTGAAGATCTTAGAGTATTGGATCCATCCTATGTTTATGATATGAAAATAATGTATAAACGCGGTGAGACCTTTCTTAAATGACTTGCACACAACATATCTACTGTACTCTTTGCTACTCATCCGATATTTGTAATAGTAATAAGTCTCTATTACTTGTGTTTAACTTTTATCAACCTAAATATTAAGCAGTGTCAAGAACCTCATAATTACACACAGCAAAACACAACATTTCGACTAATCATACCGAAGATTTAGATTTTCTTTAAAGTGTTTTCCGTTGTTTTCTAAAAAAGGAGTACGTAAATAAGAATTTTGCCTGTGTAATGTATGTCATTATTACACCGAAAACAATCGAAATATCGAATTATGAGTCTACTTTTAACAGTGGTTTTTGATCTTACCAGATTGAATACGACACGACTTCAGCTGACGGGCTCAAGTTTACACGGGTGTTTGTAACTGCAGAGATGCATGGACGGTACGTTCGCTACAGGTCCAACGTACCGTATGATATGATGAACATCGCCACATCCGCTCAAAATATGGCGGAGGAGTATTGGCAAAGATGGTCCGCGTAGGAATCAAAGGATGGAATGTTTCATGTGGTTTGGTCAATTAAGTCAACTCGGATTTTATAAAGAAGATTTAACCTTTACTATTTCAATCCAAGAGTATTGTAAAATAAAAAAAAAATATTAAAAGATATATGTTTATTCTCATTGTATCCGTTGCTTTTTGCAAAACTGGTTTGTATTGATATTTGTATTTTCGGATTGGTATATACTTTGTAGTTATTGCGTAGCTGCGGACAAAAACTACCGTATCTCAGAATCTCGCAACTGTTGATCATACCATTTTTGACCTCATAACATACGCGCTTTTTTATTTCCGGAAAAGCGCTCAAATCAATTTACATTTTGATTATTTCCTTTGCAACAATATCAATTTTAATACATAATGTATTATGATATTATATCGTTGCTCATCAAATCACTTATTTACCGTGATAAGATAAAATCCTTTTATCCTTTTTCTCTTTATTATAAAGAAATATTTTCAACAACAAAAAACTAGAGAAAACATAACAGTTAGGAACAACTGGTTTGTGGAACTCCGCCCTAAACTCGCATGTTTGTATTCTGCTACTTAACTTCCGGCAACAGCAAAATCCCTAATTTCAAATGTAATTGCAAAGAAGTTTGCATATGAGACTGAAAATATCACAGTGCGAGCAGTGCTTTGATAAAAAGTATATATATTTGTACCTTTATTTGTTTTGTGCTTTATTTAAATGTACTTTGTGGTATCGCACCATGCGGTCCGGCGAGTTTTGCACTTTGGGATCAGTTTTGGACCCTCAAGTACGTCATATTTGTTGCCTTACTTAAGCGATTGTATCAAATCTAAGGTGCTTTAGGGTTCAGAACTTCAAAAACACATATCTGCGTGGTTCCACTATAACTTTGCTACCGGCCTTAGCTGTAAGTTATAAGTCGATGTGAAAAGAGATGTTGTTGAATCCAAAACTGCTTGAAGGGTTGATTGTGATAATCCTTCACAATCTGCTGTACGACAAGCTATTAATGAAATTCAAGAAAGAGAGCGATCGATTTTTATTTTAAATTACAATAAAAACATCACAAATCTACCTACAGATTTATAATTATTATGTGTGTACAGCGTGAAGTGTCGAGATATAATCATGTGGGAAAAAATTGGTCTATAAGTAAATGCGGAAAAACCGCCCGACTGTAAAGAATTGCGATCCGATTAGCACCATTGTGACGAAACTATATTGTGACAAAATGTAAGTTTTTTAATGAATTTAATATTAGTTATTTCTATGGTGACTACTATCAATTCGATAATTGCATGACACTTGCTTCGTTGAATGTATTTCCATTTCCGCTGATTACAAGTATAGAATGAACAAACCTATAGTTCACAGACATATGAAACTTTTTTTAAAAACACATCGCAGCGACACAATTAAAGGTTTTTATTGCGAGGCGCTGCTGATCCCTCTTCGGATTTTTTCCAAAAAATAAAAAGTTTGGATATAATATTTCATATCAAAGGACATCAGTGTCCATTTTAAATCCCTGAGTATTTTTCATATTTTTATATAAATAATAAACCGGCATATAATTGTTAATTAACAGCATTTAATTATATTTACCTTCTTGTTTCTGTGCTTTCTGTGCCTGCTGTTACGCATAGTGGTATACGGCAGGACTGTGTTATATTGTTATAGATCATACTGGTGCAAATATGATAATGTAGTTATAACGACGACGACTGTAATGAAGGTAACTCCTGCTGCTGATGATGATGACAACGATGGTAATAACAATGATGGTGATGATGATGATGGTGATGATTGTCACTCATCATTGTCTTTTTTACTCTTCTTTTTTCCACGTTCAGAATATCGTCATACACAGTTACTCCTTACAGGCATACACATGTATATGTACAATCGTGTCAATTCCAATATAAAATCTACACCCATATCCTGATCCTGATATATACAGAAATTGTTCAATATCATAAGATAAAGTTATGTCTGACATTTCTTATTACTTATATTGTTTGTTTATCTTACTGTATTTACGCTAAATTTGATATATTGTCACATGAAGTCTAGAACACTACAACTCGTGCATTTTTACATTGTTAGAAACATTGCTAGGAGCACACATTTAAACATGATCAGTGAATTCCTCCTGTCACAATAATTATACCGAAAAGATCGTGTTCATGATAACTATGATGGGGTAATTTATGAATGTTAAAATGACGTAGTTTCAAAGGTTGCAGGGTACATGGTTTTGAATGTATTTCGATTGAAGCGTGTCTGTATTGTTAAATTATTCTTTTTGATGTAGACCGTCTTAAAAACAGAATCAAATGAATCATTATCATTTAGATTGAAAACTGAGGTAAAATATCGCCGCACGTGCATGCTCTAACGCGCGTCATTTACAGGTTACAAGCGTACAAAGGATATGCAATATGTTTGTTTCTTAAGAAAGCAACATAAACATGGGAATATAATTATTTAAATTATTTCGTCACTCAATAGCTGTTTGATGTGGTCTTTTCTGACTGGTGTGTAATTAAGTGGAACAACATAATTTTTTTAAAATGTTTATAAGTTTGGTTCACCGGCACTCGGGTAATCTGAATGTCAGTGGTGCATACAGAGAGAATGGAGGTCAACTGGAGCGAACTGGTTCCATCTTTATGTACTTTGTCCGTTTGACACATAAAATATGTAAGTTCACGTACATTGTACATTGTCATCTATATTACGATTGTAGATCGGTATTAAACCTGAGAAACAAAAGATACAAAGTTTAAACTTTGAAAACATTGTATAGAAAAAGAAGGACTTATATACTATGCTAATTAAGTTTCTTTGAAAAAACACTGTTTACAATACTACAATTTAGAATCATTTATAAAGTATGGGTATTGAAAGTTTGATCCTCATCTACCTGGAAGTAGTCCTGTATAGTTCTATTGCACTAGGTTTAATCGCACACAAATACAAATATGATGGACACATTGTACCACTGTAACTATTGCGTTAACAACCAAAAACAACCACGGACGTTTATTTAACATGTATTGATCTAAGCCTGTATCATTCATCCCCAATAAAGTTGATTTTTTAAATTTTAAACAAATTCCTCAAACCACCTCGGTATCACGATATTAAATTGTAAAAAGTACGTTCTTATATATATGGGTGATAATAGCATATGGTCGGAAAGCACACAGTTGAACAACTTTCCGACGCGTTTGATTTTCTTATTGTAACTACACGGCAATATTTTAGGGACAACATGCTCACTTATAATCTAGCGTTCATACGTTATATTTTATTCATTGTTCATTGACCTAAAATAGGAAAATAAGAAAAGGTCCAATAAGAATTTCCACATATTCTTAAATCTGAACCACCTTTAGACAAAGACGAACATAATAAATGTTAAAGTGAAAAATAACACAGAGACGAGATATAACACACAAGAAGAAAACCAGCAGTTACCGCCTTGGAACTGTCAGTCTGCAGTTACTGTCCTGGAACTGTCAGTCAACACTTACCGCCCTGGAACTGTCAGTCAGCAGTTATCGCCCTGGAACTGTCAGTCAGCAGTTATCGCCCTGGAACTGTCAGTCAGCAGTTACCGTCCTGGAACTGTCAGTCAACACTTAACGCCATGGAACTGTCAGTCAGCAGTTACCGCCTTGGAACTGTCAGTCTGCAGTTACTGTCCTGGAACTGTCAGTCAACACTTACCGCCCTGGAACTGTCAGTCAGCAGTTATCGCCCTGGAACTGTCAGTCAGCAGTTACCGTCCTGGAACTGTCAGTCAACACTTAACGCCATGGAACTGTCAGTCAGCAGTTACCGCCCTGGAACTGTCAGTCAGCAGTTACCGCCTTGGAACTGTCAGTCAACACTTACCGCCCTGGAACTGTCAGTCAGCAATTACCGTCCTGGAACTGTTAGTCAACACTAACCGCCCTGGAACTGTCAGTCAACACTTACCGCCCTGGAACTGTCAGTCAGCAGTTACCGCCCTGAAACTGTCAGTCAGCAGTTACCGTCCTGCAACTGTCAGTCAGCAGTTACCGCCCTGAAACTGTCAGTCAGCAGTTACCGTCCTGCAACTGTCAGTCAGCAGTTACCGCCCTGGAACTGTCAGTCAACACTTACCGCCCTGGAACTGTCAGTCAGCAGTTACCGCCCTGAAACTGTCAGTAAGCAGTTACCGCCCTGAAACTGTCAGTCAGCAGTTACCGTCCTGGAACTGTCAGTCAACACTTACCGCCCTGGAACTGTCAGTCAGCAGTTATCGCCCTGGAACTGCCAGTCAACACTTACCGCCCTGGAACTGTCACTCAGCAGTTACCGTCCTGGAACTGTCAGTCAACAAAAGGACCGACAGGGATGCTTAGACCTAGTTTGTGGAGCACTCCAACCTCGCACTTTCTAAAGTTTTTTTCTAACAAAGAGTGAAAATTAAAAATATACCATAAACGTGAGACAACTTACAGTATGGTCTGGGCTTCCTGTTGTAGCTCGCACAGGTCCTTGAACCGTGTACCCTTTAACTGTAACTTTAACTTTGGGAACAAGGCAAAATCGCACGGAGCTAGATCGGGCGAGTACGGTGGGTGAGGTAGCAGTTCGGCCTCAAGCTTGATGGTTGCAGTAGCACGTGCTTCCTCAGACGTGTGCGCAGGCGCATTGTCCTGGTGTAAAATAAAACCATTCTGTAATGCATCGGGCCTCTTGTTCATCATAGCTCGCATGAGGTATCTCTTCAGTACCTAAAACAAATAAAGAGGCCTTAAAGAAAATGGTATGTTGCTGCAAACACTTACCTATTGTGTGTTATTAATAAAGTACAAGTACTTAAAATGTTCAATAACACGAAATATGTTTGATGTTATGTTATTATTAAGTATGTTTTACCTTTGAAAACTAACTTCCGGTGACACACTGGCCCCGTGGAACTGCATGTAGGAGAATCGGCCCTTGAATGTCAAAGAAGGCAATGAACATGCACTTTCCCATCGACCGGCTGCATTTGGCCTTCTTTGGAGGAGGAGAGGCTCTAGACTTCCACTGTCTTGATTGTTGTTTCGTCTCCGGATCATGATAGAACAGCCAAGTTTCATCAGTGATCACGATCTTCTCTAGAAATGCGTCACCTTCCCGCTTGTACCATGCAAGAAATCGCCGTGATTCTGAGACCCTGCGTTGCATTTCTTCGTTGTTTAACAATCGAGGAACCCAGCTCGCACACACACGACTCATATGCAGTTTATCTTTGATGATTCTTCTCACAGTTCCATAGCACATATCTAAGTTGCACAAATCGTGGAGCGTAATGCGTCTATCCCGATTCAGCGCGCTCTTCACCATTTCAAATTCACCACGTGACGTCTTTGTTACCGGCCGTCCACGTCTTTCGTCATCCGCCACCTCTCCCCGTCCCTCACTGTACCGCTTGTGCCATTTGTAAACGAGTGATCTACACACATCCGGCTTCTTGGAGGTTTGTTTGATCATATTCATGTTTGACTATTCGTCTTTCCAAGACATAGCGTTCAAAACAGAAACGTAAAAAAATGAACATTTTAAAAAGCAGCCCTTTTTATACATAAATGATAAAGAAAGCAGGACATTTTGCAATTTATCGGTACAACTATCAACAATTTTGTTTCGTTCTTTTAATGGAAGTGTTCCTTCCTTCTCCTCAAGCTACCATATGGACATTAGTTTTCAATAACGTCTCCAACGAGGTCATAACTGTCCATGCATGGACATTTTTCATTCAAATAGATCGATTTGCTTTGAATTGCTTTTATTTGAGAAACTCCCCAAGAAGTGCGAGGTTAGAGCTCTGTAAAACCGGTTTAAGCACCACAGTCGGTCGTTTAAGCCGACTGACCGTTACAATGAGGTAACTGTTGGGTTGGCGCTGTTTGTTTAGTTACTCATCACAGATTTGTTCTTCTTCAACATTTGGCTTGTAATAGACCATTTCAAACCAAGCGTCTGGCCAATCCTATTCCGCTGATCAAGTAGACGCTTAGTTAGAAAATCTTGCGAGACTCGGCGTGTTTTGCAAAACTGGGGGCTCTTCACTTCCGGATTTTTGTATTATCTAATTGAACGTAATACAGTACTGAAAATCATGAAATTGACAAAAGTTCAGCGTCTGAATAACCATAAGTTGCCAAATAGTGCACGTATACAATCATCAATTGACAGATAAATAAAACAATCGTAATAAAAACGAACTTATATCACGTTCATTTACATGTTAAATATTAAAGAAATTATAATCATTACCGCCATTAAATTTACCTGGCCACACATGATCATCATCATGGTCCCATATTACTTTGACTTTACTTGATTTGCAACTATTTGAATGAGGGTCTACACGCCTGGCTACGGCTTATTTTCCCATTCATGGCTTGAATGTTCTATGGCAAAATGTGGTCTAAAGTGGGCCCTACCGGGTACTTAATTTTTGTACCCGTTTTGTAAATTCATATTATGTTTCTCTTTGCGCGTGGGTCCCTTTCATACCATCATAAAGTTCTACTCTAATTGAATCCCTAATTTTAAGACATGAGCGGACACCCCAACTAATTAAGCTAATTGGCAGTTTTATGACACCTTGTTTGTCTAGTGGACAGGAAGTGTGACCGTGTTTTGGCGTCTTTTCCCCTTCGCAAGAACACATGCATCCGCTATGCAGCTGTGTTTGAAACTGTCTCCATATGGCAGTCGTGTGGTTTATGACATTCACCATTTAAAGAGCAATTTGCATTGACTTACGCGAGGACAACAAAAAAGACAAAACACTAAGGTCTACAATATCTTTTTTGGCTCATAAAAGGACCTAACGCTATTTTTAGCAGTACCAACAATGGTGCACCCTTTCCAAACCCCACTATTTTTTTTCGTTAAGGAAGAGGAAACGTGGATGTGGGGATTTCAAGGAACACAATCTAATGCATTTTTTCATCTCGTGTTTATTGCAAATGTATTATTTCAATAGCTCGCCTATTCTTTTGTAGTTAATCCGTTTATGATCATTCAATGGACTAAAGAAGTTTGTAAGGATATTTATATAAGTAAAAACATGCGCAGTCTGAAATATTACTACATAGTACAGCCCCCCCCCCCCCCCCCCCCCCACCTCCACTCTCACTCCTTTAGAAAGTATACTTATGCCGCGAAGGTAAATCGTCAATAACGTTGCATATTTTTTCATAGCACACGCCGTTCAGGTGTACTTATCATTTTTAATCTCTCAACAGTACCCAACGTTCACACCCTATCTATCTTCTAAATGGCAGCTTGAAGACAATTATCGATCGATATCATGTTACACAGTATTAGAGAAATAATGGGTCGGTCAATTTGAAACAAAAATATTTCTTTTCGGCGACTTCAAAAGATAGTGACCGTCGATTGTTTCCCAGAATTTTCTTTGATGTTGCAGTGTTAGCCAGAGAGCCCAGAGAAAGAAATAACACCGCATTTATTTTTTTACAACCTTGAAGAAATTAAAATCACAGTGATGTAATTAGCGACTCCATGTTATAAGTGCGTGAACAATGTACACGTTACTGTCAGACAAGAATACCTCTTTGAAAATGTTCAGGTACAGTTAAAATTGATGTGTATATAGCTGACTAGTTAACAGAACAGTAGTTTGTGTTTCTTGTATCTTTATTTGGTTAGATAATATATGAGGTCAGAACTTCCTTGAAATTAAAAACTGACCTTTTTTCGAAGGTTGATATTTTTTTGTATTTTCTGGTCCATCCGAACAATTATGTTATACATCTACATGATAAACCTATATATTTCTTTAATTGGCATGAGCAGCACTTTCAGAAAATGTATAGTTTTGATCATATTTTGTCATTTATACAAATTATAGAAATGGGTGGTTTTTGCTATCATCAATGTCAAACGAACGGCGTTGTTTACCATCATCTTTTATGGTTAAAGTACATCCGCCAGTTTCTGTAACGCACTGTTCGATTGGTTTACGTCGTATGACATCAAACAAAACATGCAAGCGTCTTATCAACAAAACGACCTACAAAATCACAATAAACTATTTTGGTACGGACACAAATGATTAAATCCTTTGCGCAAGAGCCCCCAGTTTTGGAAAATCTCGAGAAAACGGGCCAAGTCTCGTAGCGCGAGATATAAATCGGCGCATGCGCACTAGACGTTTGAAATGGTCTATTGTACAGTGTTTTCTTTTCAAATTGTTGTATATGTTGCAATGCTCATAGGTCCTTGTCATATTTCCTTAATCATAATGTTTAGCGAACCATTTAACAAGTGTTTTATTTTATATTTACGCAGTTTGACATCCTGTTAACTCATTTCTATTAACTGGTTGAAACCGGTGTAAACTGATACGGGTTGTTTAGAAAACACACAGGTACAGTGTGATTTCGAAATGAAGTTTGTACGTGTCGTACATAGCATTGCAATGCCACACACTTTGGAATCAAACATTATGGCAAGAAAGGTAACCCATCTTGGCAAACAACATATCGACGCACCTCAAATAAATTGGTTTCGCAAATAAATAATGATTTATCTTGACGAATCGGATTGCGTCACGAATAACGACAGGATTGCCACACATGTATGTGAGTATACCTTACACAACCCTCATACCATGATCTGTCAACACAGAGCGGTACGATTGACTGATGATGTAATGTGCAGGGGATTGGGATGGGGACTGCGCTTTCGTCAACATTTTATGTATACATGCGCTCAAATAAATAATTGTAAGTCGGACATAATAACATGTCTCGAACACCAAACAAATTCTTCTTTGTAATTAACATATGATGATGCCTTAATATTGAACTCTCTTAGATATTGCTGTGTCTTTTAGAGAACTACTACTAGTTTAAAACATTGTCTCTATGTACGGTAAAGTAAAAGACGTGTGCTGAGCGGTCCAGATCATCTTACAGAGGAAATGTTAAATGAACCAGTAACTTACGTAATGCAGTTCTGTTGCACTGGCGGTACACTGGCTGTGCGGTTGGTGACTGTCTTAACGATGATCGGTAAACCTTATGCAACTCATTCGTTATAAAAGAGAGTTGTTGCTCAAATGTGTTGAATTTCAGTATGTCAGGGAGATAAAAAATATTTATGTAACACAACATAAGTTGTTGACTATTCGTATTTGTAAATGTTTATTTAACCGTATAACCTGTTTTGTAGAGATGACTTTAACCTATATTGACACATATTGCTGCTGTAACAACGCGTTGTATTGAATTACTGATGTGCGAACACAATTACTTCTAAAACGATAAACATTACTTTTACTGCTGCTTTTAGTACAACAACATCTACTACTGCTGCAACAACTACGGCGTCTATTTTGAACATATAGAGGTTTTAACTTAACTAAAGTCTGCTTGGTTATAATCTCTTGCCAATATAGTTATAAAGGGTATCCTCGTCGTCATTTTCCAATTGGTACGGTACCATGTATTTGACTTGTAGAAATTGTTATTGTTAATTCTCGCAAATAACATATACAATCTTCACTTTATCTTATTTAAAATCTACATTAGAAACAAACCAAGACAATACTAGAACGATTGCATAATCAGTTAGAATATGGTGCCGCTTTGAAGACATTTTTCAACGTTCCGCATTGTCGTATGTGTTAGTTTAATGGGTTTATTGTCCCACAAATAGTGATTTCACTAATTTGAAGATAGTATGACAGATAAAACTGATAGCATGGAGTGAACACTTGGCTTGACACCACACCCAGCCACAGTATCCTGACACCAGGCCGGCCAATCGTTGAACTACCCTTATATTTACTCGAGTGTCAGCAAACGTTCCATACCACGACCATTATAGCTGGTCTGGTCATACTCTGGTTTTCTCGGTTTCGGATCGGACCCGGGCTCTTCCGTACAATGAGCTGGAGCTTTACCAATATGCTTTCAGGTCAGCGACTCCGGTGTGTCACGGTCCGGGATCGAACTCGGGCCTTCCTTACAATGAGCTGAAGCTTTACCGATATGCCACAGGACAGCGACTCCGGTGTGTCACGGTCCGGGATCGAACTCGGGCCTTCCTTACAATGAGCAGAAGCTTTACCGATATGCTTTCAGGACAGCGACTCCGGTGTGTCACGGTCCGGGATCGAACTCGGGCCTTCCTTACAATGAGCTGAAGCTTTACCGATATGCTTTCAGTTCAGCGACTCCGGTGTGTCACGGTCCGGGATCGAACTCGGGCTCTTCCGTACAATGAGCTGGAGCTTTACCGATATGCTTTCAGGTCAGCGACTCCGGTGTGTCACGGTCCGGGATCGAACTCTGGCCTTCCTTACAATGAGCAGAAGCTTTACCGATATGCTTTCAGGTCAGCGACTCCGGTGTGTCACGGTCCGGGATCGAACTCGGGCCTTCCTTACAATGAGCTGAAGCTTTACCGATATGCTTTCAGGACAGCGACTCCGGTGTGTCACGGTCCGGGATCGAACTCGGGCCTTACTTACAATGACCTGAAGCTTTACCGATATGCTTTCAGGACAGCGACTCCGGTGTGTCACGGTCCGGGATCGAACTCGGGCCTTACTTACAATGAGCTGGAGCTTTACCGATATGCTTTCAGGACAGCGACTCCGGTGTGTCACGGTCCGGGATCGAACTCGGGCCTTACTTACAATGAGCTGAAGCTTTACCGATATGCTTTCAGGACAGCGACTCCGGTGTGTCACGGTCCGGGATCGAACTCGGGCCTTACTTACAATGAGCTGGGGCTTTACCGATATGCTTTCAGGTCTAATAATTTTTGTATAACTCTTGAGGAGTTGTTTACATGGTTTCGATAAACGTTCTGGTTCACTTGTTGTCATAAAGCCCACGAATATGATTATTCGATTAAAATTCTGTGCACACATCTCTCACTTACCAGGTGTAGGATAAGAGGGAAGGGAGTTTATTAAGGTATGTTGTTATTAACAACTGAGCTTAAGAACATTTTAAGAAATGTTATCTATAATCTTGCGTTATGTTCTAATGAAGAAATATGTATAATTAAATAAATGTCTCCTCTCTTGGTTTCTCTCTGTCCCTGACTCTTTAACAATCTGATTCGGTTTTCTTGGCAATTTAAAGTTAACTACTTGATACCAAGGTCTGGTGTATACAGTTTTATACAACATGTGTGCAAACATAATATAAACATACTTTTTAAATTAAAAACCAAATTGTAAACGCTTACACAAATTTTTCATTAAACGTAATGCTTTATTTACAAATACCTTCATGGTAACGTAAACAGATAAATAAACAATTATGTGAAGGTCACATTAACTTTGTTTAAAGTTAAATTTAAGCAAACACTTGGTTTACATTTTTATATAAAAGTTACATTCTAGTTGAAACGAAAATGTTTATTATTGGTAATTCAAAAGTGATGAATTCAACAATAGTGAAAAAGCCTTAAAATCATATCAAGGTGGCATCCGACATATCTCTGTATCAAATTCTTAAAATAATTACGTATCCGAGGATGTGGATTTGGGATGGGATGGGATAAGCCGGCAATTTTTGCCGATACTGTGCAGCGAAATTTCTATTATTATAGCACAGGAGGCACTTATGAGGTGCTCAGGTACTGAACCCGGCCGGTCCATTATACTGACACCGACGTGTCGGGCGCAGTCTGTCCCCTTAGCACCGAGCGTTAGGAGGGAAGCCACTACTACCAACTTTAAAGTCTTTGGTTTGACCAGGCCGGGGTTTGAAACCACGACCCTCTGATCCGCAAGCCGACGCTCTACCACCAGGATGTGGATTTGTTGTTATGGGTTCTGGCCGTACACATGTTATAGACTTCAGCTATGATGCTTTATTTCACTAGTGATTTATTGTTTTTGATTTGCCTGAATTCAGTAGTTTGTCCATGTCACAGTAACAGCTTGTATTCCAATCCTAGGGTAAGGGTGTTAAAACCGTAACAATGTTTTCTTACAGTAATAAGAACTTTTATTCAAAATCCATGGACATGGCCTTTAAACCGCGATCTTGTCGTCTTACAGCAGTAACAGTTACATTAAAGTTCTACGGACATTGCCTTAAAACCTTGACAATGTCTTTTTATAGCAGTCCCAGCTTGTATTTGAGTTTCACGGACGCCTTGAAACCATGACAATGTCTTCATGATCGAGTTTCATTGCTGAGTTTGTATTCGGAATGCTTCATCTAACCTGACAAAACACTATGTACAATATAATGAGTCCACACAATTACATATCAACGTAAAAGATGCGTGTTATTTGGACAAGGCCATAAACCTCCATGATTTTACTTTGGTAATCCTCATCTTGCCATATTGTTAATAAGCCGTTTTGTTAATTACTAAAGTCATCAGTTATTTGCTGACAACTTTATGCGCTTTTTATAGAGATGTGTTCCATACGAATATATAAAGTGCCCAGTTTGTAAAATCAAATTGGAAAAGGTCGTAATGCCATTCCAATTGTTTTGCACGCGTATATACTCAATAGAAACTTCCGTGTCAAAATATATTTTATATGTAGATCATCTTTTTCATTTAATGAAGTAAAAGTGCATTCCTTAGTTATATTGCAATTATTTTTAGTATTGCTACTAAATAGGACTAATAAACAACAGTTATATTTCCTATGCTATTAAGATAATTTACAAAAGGTATCTAACCAACTTATGTTAAAGACTAAATTTCTCAGAAAATATTGACACATTAATAGAAAGTTATTTACCTTGTGCTGTGTTCCGATATTTGCGAAATAAATGGCTGGCATTTTCGTCAACTTATCAGCAGTAAACTGTTTTGTAAGAATAAAGTTTATTTCACGTTTGATTATTTAGACTAAACATGGCTCAGTTATTTCTTTCGTGAAACAGTTAATTTACATAGAAAATAAATAACATATAAATTACAATAACAAAAGACACATATATATTTTGTTGACATCATGCATGGAAGGGGAGTTAATCGATTAAAGCGTACCAGGATTAAAAATACCCATTTGCATTTGTCCCCCTTTTAAAAAAACATTTTGTATCTTTACGGGGTTCAAGTCGTCTTCATTGCTGGGTCATAACATGGTTTCAAGCATAACAGCATTCATCTGTGACGTATTAGGGTGAAAGGTACCGTCTTTAGCATATCTAAAGCGACACTATTACTCAAATAATGTATACTGTTTGCACTGAAAATCGACACTCAGCGTAATTAGTTGGTGTGCCGGTGGATTTTATTCAGTCTTAACCATTTATATTTTTTGCAAAACACTCAGTTGCTCATCAGCAGGGCAAAACAAAGTCTCAACTCAATGATCTGTAAATTGTATATTGAAATACTTTTAAGCAATAAAGTCAATTGACAATCTTCAAAGCAAAAACAAAAATCTATTGTCAATGATTTGTAAAACTATTACAATATCGAGATTCTAAGTCGCCCACATTTCCTTGTCGCCAACTTGTACTCCCAAGACTGCATAGCCCGTCACCCCGTGGGTTCGAGTCCCATACGGAGTGAAGGATTTATATATCGTGTGAAGGTCTTCCATATCGTGTGCCGATGATTCTACCTAATCATCTGTCCGGGATCTTACACTACCAAATTAGTTGGATGACGCCTTTACGATCAAAACTAGCTGCGATGTATTAAAAACAAACAAAACATTTCCTGTAGCTAATGAAAATAACTAGAAGCAATAAACAACATTGTAATTGCGAATAAACGAACTAGTTGTAGAAAATGTTATTTAAATGCCGTTATTTTAATTCTTCTTTATTGCTGATGTTGTTATGAAATTAGTTACTGTTCATGGTTTATAATATATTATATAAATCGAGCAATAAAAGTTGCAGCCAAAGCGAATATCACCACGTTTAAACATTAGTGTTAAAGGCTTTGTCTGCCTAAAACACACGTTGCCAAAATTAATAAAAATTAAAAAGAGCCTAGGTAACTCCGTATTTGGTACACGTTTACTGTGTATGCTATAAGAGGAAAAAACAACTGGTGAAAACAGTTTCTTTAATTTTTTTAAATGCATGGATATCTTTTAGTTTATATCTTTGAAACAATCTTTCAAGAAAATACTCAAGCCAATTTTCGATTAAGTCAAGGTGAACAAATATTATAATTAGCGTACACAGCACATATCCTCCTATATGATCCAGTGGAACCGTGATCAGCTAGTATATATCAGGCCATAATACCAAACTCGATTGAAGCGACATTTTTCATCGTAACTTTACTAATAAATGAGCTTGTAAATAAGACTTGATTTTATTCCATTTATTGAGAGAACATTCAACTTGTCAATATTCGAAATCTGATAAAGTATAGAAAACAACAACAACAACAACAACAACAACAACACTGGCGGACAGGAATTTTAAAGTGACAATTGCAGAAATTTGTGGGAGAGCTGAAAAGAAAATGTATGGAGTTAATAATATACTTGAGTAGATGAACTCATGTCAAACGTAACTACTTGCAGAAATTAACTCTTACATAGTGTAACGACCGCAGGGGTAGAAATACAAGCGCTTCAAACCAGCCTCGCTGCTGGGTTAACTCTTTAGCGACGTGGTTTCAGCGGCTTCCCGATGTGCGCGGTTAAGCAACGGTTACCGTGGCTGGTGTACGGATGGGTGACCGTTGGGGAGCGCCGGCCTGCGTTACATTGGTGGCAGCGGTGGGATTGTCAACTGCCGGACTGGAGTTGCGTGCCCACGGAACTTCCCAGGCCAAGTCTCGGGACGAGACTTCTCAGAGGGGGGAGTAATGTAACGACCGCAGGGGTAGAAATATAAGCGCTTCAAACCAGCCTCGCTGCTGGGTTAACTCTTTAGCGACGCGGTTTAAGCGGCTTCCCGATGTGCGCGGTTAAGCAACGGTTACCGTGGTCGGTGTACGGATGGGTGACCGTTGGGGAGCGCCGGCCTGCGTTACAATAGAAAATGCTTTTGAGAGACTGAATCGCTACATATTTTAATTTGTTAGACAAACTTAAGGAACCACTTATCTATTAATTTGTTAAACTAGACCAACGATACAAACATTCAGCTAGACATTCGAGCAGACCGGTGAGTTTAACATGTCAGGTTATTCACAAAATGGTCCAAACTGTTGGATACTGAGCGCGTATGTATTTTTTTGTGTAGAGCTTACATATATAGTACACGCAAACGTATTTAAGTTTCGTTAAAATAGTAAGGGAGTCTTATCATCTCTCAATCTCCCATGCAGAGGTGTCGTTCGTTCCTCTCTTAGACACCTCTGCAATGGGCTCACGTCATGATTTTTGACGGTAATTTTAAAGTGTTATTTTAAGGCTATTTTCAAATTAAAATAATACTTCTTCATAAAATGAATAAACATCTACTAAAAAGACATATATTGAAGTAAATAATTAAAGATATTTAATCAATTCAAGCGCACTATTTTTGGAAGAATAACATAGTGATATTAATGCGCATTTGTAAATAAACATGGACGTGATCCACGAGGCAGTCACGTGGATCGAAAATAGTACCAACATTAAGTGAGCCAATAACAGAGGTGAATGTATGAGCCGATGGTAGAGAGTGATCATCTCTAAATACAAGAGTTCGTAACAAGTGTATGTGTACACTAAATTAAAAGGTTCACTTCATTGAAAAAAATCTCTCGAAATTATGAAAAATGTTTGTAAAAGGGTAATATGGTAATGAATACATGATGTTTATAATGTAAGTCGTTATGCTCAGTTTAGTGTAAGGTTAAATGTTAAAAGTGACTTTGTCCAAGTATGGTGCAAGATCAACATGCGACACACCATTCTTATTGACGTGCTAGGTTGCAATGGATGCCATATTTGTTCGCTACAACATTCAACATGATGTTAGAATAGGCTAAAATGATTGTCTTTCTCACTTATCATACTGATGGATAATAAGTAATACGTTTGAATAGTCAGTTGTTATGTCGTGCTATCTTGACATTATTTGTATTTTCTTCCTTAACATTTCTAGCTTTAAAAAACAACAACAACACATTTAGATTTTATTCAATAATTGTTTTATCTAACAATAATAGTTTCAGATCAATCCTGTATGCGAAAAACATGATGGTGATGTGCTGGTCGGTGTGTCTGGCCCTGATGCTGTCGGTAGCCGTGTCCGCCGGTCAGACGATGGACGAGCAGGTTCAAACATATTTGGAGGCGTACAATTCCCGTGCAGAAGCCATCAAATATCGAAACCAACTGGCGGCATGGACATATAACACGAACATCACTGACTACAATAGACAGAAATCGGTACATCGATATTCTAGTGTGTCGTCCTTCTAAGATTCCTTCTAGTGTTTGAACATCTTAAAGAACTTAAATGATCTTTAGTAAATTTATAAACGAACATCAAGTGACAACATATTTTATAATTATTTCATGTCCTTTTTAAAAATGGCTGAATGCATAAAACAAACTTTAAAATCTGAAAGTCCCAGCACAAAAACAACAACGAACGCAATTTACAACATATACATGTTTAACAACAAAACATCTTTTTAGTAAAGTTGATTGAATGCTGATGCACTTTTCCCCTGTCTTATGTCTGTGAGGATAGTGTCTTTATTCATGTGCCCAAATTATGCACAATTTTGTAAAGTACAAAAGTATGTAACATGTGAAGATTTTCGTTCATAAATATTATTTAAACAACGGAGTATGCTTATGACAATGCAAACAGCCACCACCAAAGTCGTCACCACTAAAACAGCCACCTACCAAATGACTCCCACTAAAACAGCCACCACCAAAGTCGCCACCACACAAAACTCAGCAATTACAACAATCACAACCCAAGTAGTCACCATCTAAACTGCCACATATCCAACCAAACTACCTCAAAGTCACAACCTCAATCATAGAACACTCTGACAACATCAACCGTTACCACCTCAAACGTTACAGCATCAACGGCCACCACCAACCCAAATGTCACCACAACAACCGACAACACCTCTACTCCCTTTACTACTCTTATTACTTTTCTAACAACCAATTTTAACAGCACAGCCAAAGACCAACCTTAACACGTCCAAGAATAGTCTGCATGGCTGCCATCAGTACACAGACCTTACGACAAAATCGTAGCCACAGTAAACATTTTCAACATCACAAAACTAACTTCAGATGATGTTACCGTGAAGTTTTGTGTTTATAAAGCCGTTCTGTTGCTTTTTTGTTTCAGACAAATGTGAGCCTTGAATTTTCCGAGTTTAAAAAGACCGAAGCAAAAAAGGCTGCTTTGTTTGATTTAAGCCAAGTTACAAACGAGAGTCTGAAAAGACAAATCCTGAAAATACTAGACGTTGGCATCGCTGGATACGAAGATACTGAAGTTCTCCGCAAGGTATGCTCTAGTTTTATTCTTCTCAATCCAGTGTGCCCACGTTTTAACTCATCAACTATGTTGTTGTTCACTTTCTAAATGCACATACGTACCTACGTACCTACACTACCCACCATACCCTACCCTATATATATGTATTATATTTGAATGTAGCATGATACGCAAATTTTCCAATAAGCCAGTACCTACTTACCTGCTGATCAGAATGTGCATTTTTTGTCAGAGACTTTAGCGATACATTCCTTACCTTTGTATTCTGTAACAACATTTTTCTTACCTTTGTATTGTCTAGCAAAATGTTCCTTCCTTTTTTATTGTCTAGCAATATGTTTCTTACCTTTGTATTATTTCTTTTACCTTTGTATTTTCTAGCAATATGTTTCTTTCCTTTGTATTGTCTAGCAATATGTTCCTTACGTTTGTATTGTCTAGCAATATGTTCCTTACTTTTGTATTTTCTAGCAATATGTTTCTTACCTTTGTTTTGTCTAGCAATATGTTTCTTACCTTTGTATTGTCTAGCAATATGTTCCTTACCTTTGTATTGTCTAGCAATATGTTTCTTACCTTTGTATTGTCTAGCAATATGTTTCTTACCTTTGTATTGTCTAGCAATATGTTCCTTACCTTTGTATTATGTTTTTAACCTTTGTATTGTCTAGCAATGTTTTTCTTAACTTTGTATTGTCTAGCAATATGTTCCTTACGTTTGTATGGTCCAGCAATATGTTCCTTACCTTTGTATTGTCAAGCAATGTTTTTCTTACCTTTGTATTATGTTTTAACCTTTGTATTGTCTAGAAATATGTTTCTTATCTTTGTATTATGTTTTTACCTTTGTATTGTCTAGCAAATATGTTCCTTGCCTTTGTATTGTCGAGTAATATGTTCCTTACCTTTGTATTGTCTAGCAATATGTTTTTTTACCTTTGTATTGTCTAACAATATGTTTCTTACCTTTGTATTGTCGAGCAATATGTTTCTTAGCTTTGTATTATGTTTTTAACCTTTGTATTGTCTAGCAATATGTTTCTTACCTTTGAATTATGTTTTTAACCTTTGTATTGTCTAGCAATATGTTCCTTACCTTTGTATTGTCTAGCATTTTGTTTCTTCCCTTTGTGTTATGTTTTTACCTTTTGCATTGTCTAGCAATATGTTTCTTACCTTTGTATTGTCTAGCAATATGTTCCTTACCTTTGTATTGTCTAGCAATATGTTTCTTACCTTTGTATTGTCTAGCAATATGTTCCTTACCTTTGTATTGTCTAGCAATGTTTTTTTTTTATCTTTGTATTGTCTAGCAATATGTTTCTTACCTTTGTATTGTCTAGCAATATGTTTCTTACCTTTGTATTGTCTAGCAATATGTTCCTTACCTTTGTATTGTCTAGCAATGTTTTTCTTATCTTTGTATTGTCTAGCAATATGTTTCTTACCTTTGTATTGTCTAGCAATATGTTCCTTACCTTTGTATTGTCTAGCAATGTTTTTCTTATCTTTGTATTGTCTAGCAATATGTTTCTTACCTTTGTACTGTCTAGCAATATGTTCCTTACCTTTGTATTGTCTAGCATTTTGTTTCTTCCCTTTGTGTTATGTTTTTACCTTTTGCATTGTCTAGCAATATGGTTCTTACCTTTGTATTGTCTAGAAATATGTTTCTTACCTTTGTGTTATGTTTTTTTAACCTTTGTATTGTCTAGCAATATGTTTCTTACCTTTGTATTATCTGGCAACATTGTTCTTACCTTTGTATTGTCTAGCAATGTTTCTTACTTCCGTATTCTTCAGCATTATGTTTCTGATCTTTGTATTCTGTAGCAATATATTTCTTACTTTTGTATTTAGTAGACAGAAAGGACTGTACGTTGCTTGTAAATTAACGAAACGTTTCAATGGTCAATAATATCAAATAGTAATCTTTCAGTGGCGTATGCTTTTCAGATCTCCGACCTTGATGCTTATATGACTGGCGTCTACAGTTCGGCCAAATGGTGCCCGACCCCGGAAGATTGTAAATCCCTGGATCCAGGTAAACAGAGATGGCTACACCTAGTACAGTTCCGTCTTACTTCATTCACATTCCTTAGTCAGTTTTGATTGGCTTGTTCGATAGACACCATTTACTGCCCGTAGCTTATACTAGAGTGTGTACGAAGGAATAATCAAGACGACAAATAGTTTAAACGTGAGACCTGGTAAATCATGTTGTATTTTAGACTTTTTATGTTTCTGATAAGATGTATTATAGAACGATCTGGCCTTCCATTACGGTTAAAGATTCACTAAAAAGCAGTATTCCTCGTAGCGTTAGTGTTTATCAATTTGTTAAACGTGTTAAAACACCTACAAGATTAATAAAACATCAGCAAAACCAATAATAATTGCTATATGACTATTTCATTATAACTTATCGGGATTGAGTTATTGAGTATCATTAAATTACTAAAACGTTGGTGTTGGTTATAATCAGTTTTACAAAGTAGAGGTGGCAATGGTGGCAATGGTTTAATCCAGACCAACAATTAGGAATCAATTTAATCGGTACAAATACATGATCTTTATTTCCCCCATCTATCTACAGATTTAGATAGACATATTAAGGAATGTGAACACTGTACACATTGCTTTGTATAATAATTAAACGTTTCACAACGCGTGCGCCTCAAATATTGGAAGGACATAAGGACATGCCGTCTCATTTTTTATTAATGTGATGTATTCTTTCATTATTTCCTGCCTAGCATTTTAACACCTTCCAAATGTATTCTCAAATTATATTACTTTTAGTATTATCTTTTAACATTAGATATTCCGAGTCAGTCAAGTTAATGGAGGTTTTTCCTGAGTAGCAATTAACGTGACAATGTGAACTAAACCTTTTTAAATCGCATTTAGCAAATTCTTGCAGTACAACTTGGTGTCACGATCGAACTATTGGAAATTATGAAATACAAGGTTGGACTCTAGTTCCCAGCTATTTTAGGGTAGTTTCGACAAAAACAGAGCATCTTCGTCGGTTACATCACAGTGAGAAATTAAATGCAACAAATAAATGTCGAGGTCCGGATAAACTCTCACACAATGAAATGTCACCCTTACATCGTTCTTGAGTCAGACGTTTACCGGTATATACGGATATACCATGGAAACGTCCAATAAAAATGGGACCCACCTAATGATAGGGATAGTAGCAGCAGTAGAACCTGTATATCTTATAACTATAACTAAACTATATATAACTATATAGCTATATAACTACATAACTATAACTATATACATATATATGAAAGTGTGCGTGCGTGCGTAGTCGTTTTTTTTTTTTCTATTCACGTGTGCAGGTATATTGTCTTGGTTAAAACTTAACAGCACTATCATGTCCTTGATATGCATTCTTTGTGAAAATATATTTATTTTTTCATTTCCCAGAAATTACGAACATCATCACTAATAGCCGCGATTACGAAGAGTTGAAGGCCGCGTGGAAAGGGTGGCGTGACGTCAGTGGCGCCAAAATGAGGGCCCAGTATGAGGAGTTTGTCCAGCAGATGAACACCGCCATTAAAGCGGGTGGTAAGAGTGTTTATTTATACGCAGTAAATTACAAAAAAAAGTTTGAATTCTACATAGAACATATACACAATCTAGATTGATTTTATTTCGGACCTGATAGGTATGTATAAATTATACATGCTGTATTATTCATTTCGGCACCATTACGTAAAATATGTCAATCATCCTACGAGTATTGCAACATGAAATTTGACAAGATACAACACAAAAGTATTCACATTCCAGTCGAATGTTAATATTTAAATCAAGGACCATGGAAAGCACAAACAAGAGTTAACTCTTATTTCTATTGTAGCAAACACCGTTGTAGCACTTCATGTTATGACATGGACTAGGAAGTGAACCATCATTTTTTATCCAATAACTAAATATACCATCAAATTTTTCAGTTTGTTTAATTATGCATACATCACTCTAAAAATTGGAAAAAAGTGTTGTTTAAAATCACATTGTCACATAACGTCTTTGAATACTTTTATTAAAATAGTTGTTTTCTATTTTATCACAGTTAAGTTTGAATTACAGTGTCGAGTATTAATTTCTAAGATTTTATATTGCATTTTTTTTCTATTATTATTACAGCTAAATCGATATTAAAGTGTCGCACATGTTCATTCATAGATTCCCTCTAAATTATTTTAGAAAGTTGTTGCATCATATTTTACATGCGATGTAAAAAGGAGTTAGTAAATTGTTAGCATATACTGATAAAATATAAAATAACTTTAGCTATTACGGGATATTAAAACCCCTAACCTTCTGAAAATAAGTCACCATTTTTAAAAGATAATTATACATTTTACCCTCGTTTTAAGTTCGGCACCCAAAATATTTTTCTCCTGAGATGACGCGTTTGCTACAGATTCGTGAGCTATATGTGTGGATATATTCTTGAGGCCCAAAATGTGCCCTTATATAGAGGGGAGATAGTAATTTTCATTTTAAATACATGGTATAGATTAAGGTGTACCTGTCTACCTGTCACTGTAAAAGGTTGAACAATTTAACATTTTCTTATTTAATGTGTACGCTACATTTAAGTCTCAGCACAAATCGTAATGATTAATTCTAAAACATTGAAACTATGTTCCTCATTTTTTAAAATAATGGTACCAAATACTTATAATGGCAGTGTATTAAGGACATGACTAGTTACTGTGTGTGCTCGGGGAAGGTATTTTTCTGTACAAACAAATAAACCACGCATAAAGTTTATATTAATTACATTTGAGCCATCTATTCAAAAGAAAACGTTTGCGCCTAAACATGTTGCAGATGAAATAAATTTAATGACATTGTTATTACATGTAACCTACACTTCTGACTTAAATGAGACTTGACTTTATGAGCCTATTTAGATAAAATGTACTAAGTCTTGCCTTAATGGAGCGAAAGCTTACTATCATTCAAGTTTTGAATTAAACATTTAAGATCTTTTTTAGAAGTTTTCCTACATTTTGTTTAGTTTTGTCTTAAACTAAAAGTCCACAGTTATCACCATATAACAGAAGCTTGTTTTGACAACAACTTGCCTGTCATTAACATATGTTAAACGTAAAAGCGGTCCCTCTGTTGTACCTTCAGAGACGCAAACTGTGATTGGAGAACAGGTTGAGTATCTCCCAACAATTTACTAAGTTGACTCTATCTGTAAAATATAACTTTAACAATCTTAAAATACCACTGTCTAGACCATGAGACTCAATGTTCAAATACAGAATTGTATAAATGACAGTATCAAAGGCCTTTGGTAAGTTTATAAGTAACATTCAAATCATATTGCCCTTATCACTTTCAAGCTCAATAAAATCAAATTAATTTACCAACTATCTGTTGAAAATCGCTTTTCAAACTAGATTGATCATTTAAATAGTCTGGATCACAGAACACTCGTTTAAGTATTTTAAAAATTAAACTCAAAATAAAGGATTGTTGACATTAATCCTAAATCGTTATATATACCTTCCTGTACAGTTTTGCACTTGCAGATTTTTTTGAAGTTATCTGCCATGACTCTCTGTAGTAACTGCATATTAATGAAATGAGACAGAAGTTAAAGGGAAGTTTCTTTAGAAGTGTGAGAGGTTTTTTCTAAATAGTATTTTATATTACAAACTTTCTTCACACTACATTCTCTGATAGTATGAAAAGTAAAGACATATTTTCATGTTAAACCCTTTTGGAATACAAGCTTCTGGAAAAATTTAACCAAACATCTGTACACTTTTGTATAAACATCTGTAAAACAATTTAAGAATCAACTGTATGGGGCATTTTTTTTTATAAAATATTATTGTAAAACAAACACTATAATTAATTTCAAATAAGACTATATGACAAAGTCCTATGAGCATTGCAACATATACCAAACTCCGAAAAGGCACAAAACAAAAAGGTATTTCACATGCAAGCCAAGCGAAAAGTAAAAACAAATTTGTGAGTCATTTAACGAAAAGAGCAAACTCGACAGTAACCGCCTTGGAACGGTCAGTCGACAATATGGACCGACTGGGGTGCGTAAAACGGTTTTACAGAGCTCTAACCTTGCACTTCCGGACGAGTTTCTCAACTGAAAGCAATGAAAAGAAAAACGATCTATTTGAATACAAAATGTCCAAGCGCTGATATTTTCCATAAGTTATGAAGAAAGTAGTGACATCATCGAAAAATAATGTCCACATGGTGTTTAGAAAAAAATATGGCATTATTCCGACTTGAAAAACAACACAAAATGGTTGACCACAAATGAAATTAACTTTCTGAATCATGAACAAACATGACCAGAGACGAATAAATGGTTGTAGCATCCTGTTCAGGTGAAGATGTAATTGAAGAACCAAAGTCCATCCAATGTCCATCAAAGGAAATACACGTAACAATCCTTATAGAATTCTTTGCGTTTAAGGTAGATACCATTTTCTTTGAAGGTAATCTCATATGTGTAGGTGATTGCCACAAATATGTAGAGTCGTGCTTGTTAAATTTCGTGTGTTGAACGATTACAATCATAAAAAAAAATATTTTACTTTTTTTGTTGATTGACAAAACTATTATACTGGTGATAAATGTGTAAGTAAATAGCTAATGAACCAACCGGGCGTTACAACGTGCCCAGACAGCTGAGCGTTACTGTCCATTTGGCTTCAGTTTACTAATGAGTGTTATGTTATTGACGCTGAATGTTGTCACTACGTTTGACATAATATATTTTTTTGGTTGCATACCTATAACCACAGTTAAGACGCTTCAACAGGATTAAAATAAGAAACGTAAAAAAAATATGACAATTAAATTCTGGTAGATAACAGAGGACATTTCTTATATTAACATTTTGTTTTTAGCTTGAAATAGACACGTATATAATTTGGAATGTTTAAACACTGAAATCTGATATGGCGTTTTTGTTTTTAGCGTTGTTGAATTGCAAGCAATTATTGTTAAAGTTTAAGAGGAGCATTGTCGCCGTTTTAAAGAGCAGGTACGGACAACGTGTACTAGCAATTTTTCTATTATTTTATATTCCAGGCAGGTATACGGACATGGGCGATTACTACCGATCTTGGTACGAACAGCCGACATTCGAAGATGATGTCAGAAAACTATTTGACACCCTAAGTCCTCTCTATGACAACCTGCACGCATACATCCGCCGGAAGTTGAGTCTGTATTATAACGGGACTCAATTCCCAAGTTCCGGTCACATTCCAGCACATATATTCGGTGAATATAACAGGCGTTGTTATATTTCATTAATATATGACAGTTTTAACGGTGTTTCTCTTACCTACAACGTATATAACATCAGTTTAAAATAACCTTTAAATTAGCTCAGCCAGATGTAAATTGCATCAGTTGTTCAAGTAAGTTACAAACTTATTGTCTCGCTTTTCGAAAAGAAACGTTTTTATGGAAAAACGACGAAGATTGCTTAAGGTCAAGACGACCTGCTAGTTTAATATGACACAGGTTTAGAAAAGAAACGTTTTAAAGAAAAACCATAGCAAGTTTAGTAAGTTGTCAAGGTATTGTATTTTTTCTAACAATGTGCACATATTTTTAGATTCGTACAAGCATATCGTGTTTATTTCATTATATTGACTGATTCATACACTTGTATCGAATGACAGGAAACATGTGGGCCCAGCAGTGGGGTAATATTTATGACATTGTGGAGCCCTATCCGGGCAAAGGACGGGAGAGTCTTACAGTAGAAATGAAGAGACAGGTATGTTAACAGATGTAATTGCCAAAACAGCAGCAGCAGCAGCAGCAGCAGCAGCAGCAGCAGCAACAACAGCAGCAACAACAACAACAACAACAACAACAACAGAAAACATTTTACGTATCATATACGACCAATAAAGCACTACATTTAGTACTGTTAGTTCTTAATGCTAATTGTATAGTTATATCATTTAATTCTACGTTTTGTAATTTTGATTTGACTATGCAATGTTTTACTATGTGACAGTTTCAAGTATTATTTAGCAGAAGGGGAATTTACACTGTGTTAACACAACCTCAGAAAACTTAATGAACAAAAAGTGTTTTATAAACGCATATTCATTCCTAAGGTGCAGAACTTTCAAGTGCTCGGACACACGACTACAGTTTGTTGTTCGAAACTTGCCAGGCTATCGGGTCTCAAATATGACTTCCCAGCAGCACGGGCCGACTGTTATACAAAACATACTCAATTATGATCAAAGCTATACAATCGGCTTGACGAGCAATACTCTTGAAATAAAGCTAGATTTTTTCTTAAACAATATATTTCCCAGAACTACACAATAGACAAAATGTACCGGGTGGCGGAGGAATTCTTCACCTCAGTCGGTATGAAACCTATGCCGGAATCCTTCTGGACCAACTCTATGCTAGAGAAGCCCTCGGATGGGCGGAAAGTTGTCTGTCATGGGTCTGCCTGGGATTTCAATAACGGAACCGACTTCCGGTAAGTGGCTAAGCAAAATGGGTTTTATAATTTCAATTAAAGAATAATTAAAATAATGCATTAAGTTTATTTGTTATGATTGATATTATTTTGTATTCATGTTTATAAAGTCTTGCATTGCACATTAGCGAAGTCTAACTTGAAAATATTAAGGCTTGATAGATATTTAAAACCTTGTGTCATACTGGCTCAATGAAATACTACAAAGTATATTTAGTTCTTCGATATTAAGAGACGTTAACATAAAACATACAGTTAACCAAATTCGCAAAACAAAGTGTATGTAATTTGAGAGACTCAAATATACAGGCACACACGCACGCACTAACGCACGCACGCTTTTCAAATATAATCTTATTGCAACCGTAATTGGCACTATGTTTTTACTTAGTTTCCAAAAGGTATATAATTCACTTCAGCAGCAATAATTAGGTAAGCTATCGTTTTAACCCTCTACTTTCGACCTTGTTTGCGACGGCAGTTTTGTGTCGGGATTTTGTCTCAACTTAAGCTGGATCAAAGCTGCTTTGGTTTGTTGCTGTTGTCGACCCATAACCGCCTTTGAGCTCAAGCATCGTGCTATTCGTTGTTGTAGATGGTAGTCCCATCATTATTGCTTAGCGTTTTTCATTATATTTGCTGCGGCGGAGGGCGGATTCAGCTGTGTGGATGGTGTTATAATATTATTCATAGGCACTGGGTCGTACTTCGTGCATGGAATCTCTAGGATCCGTTTATAACTCACATATCGCTGCATTTGTCTCATGCTATACAAAATGTCTCAACTTAGTCTTTCAAAAAGCATTAGCATCTTTTATAATGCAAACATATTCGTCCCGGCCTTACAACAACACAATCATTAACTACATCACGAATAGGAATCTGTGCTCAGCATGAACATATTTGGGAAATTGCTGACATGTCACCATTTTGCGCGAAAGTTTTCTGGTGCAACCATCTTAGAAATATAACATGAAAGGGCTTTTATTTTTTCGATGCTTCCACCCGTTAAGTCCTGCTTTGGTATAAGGTATTCAGTTCAATTATGTCTCTATTTTTAATTATTATTTGAATCACCTAATGTTATGCAAGGAATTTGTGATTGTTGTTCTTAATAATAAATATATTTGTTATTATAAATAAGATCACGCCGAGAGTTTATTCTTCACAAAAAGTTGTGATTGTATATATCATAGTTCCACAGTTAAGTGACATTGTCCTTTTTCAGTTTCATGTCAATGTGTGTACAAGGCTAGGCATGTATATAGTGCTGGCATAGAATCAATGCATGTACCTTGCTGCTCTATTATGCTGTTTGGATATGTGTCTGTGTATTCATCCAATCAGTATATAGACATTAAATTTATTGCCAAAATACGATGTTCAGATATATCAAGTCAATGGATTTAAAATGGATAAAAATGGTAAAACGCGTGGCTAATATTTTAATTCCCTCATCATAATGGCAACATAAGCGTTTGAAGAACATCATGTTCAGACCTAATATAGTGATTACAGACAATATTTTATTATTTATTGTGGACCAACGAAGTTTTTCAGAGTCTGAGTGGCCTAGTAGTCTCAGTTGCTAGAAGATGTCTTAATAGCAAAGGTCCAGGTTCTGTCCTAGGATTAACCTTATTTCTTACACCTCATGTTACTAATACACTAGAACTAAGCAAGTTTTCAGGAGGTATAATCGTAGTACAAACGCTTCAAATGCTTATCTTGTTTTAATGATTCAGAACAAACTCAATTGTGATCAGTTTTAAAGGTATATTAGTTAGGATGTTAAGCGAGAAGATATGGCCAAGATTTTCGTTTCCAGAAAAAAGCATAAAACTTTGGTAAAATGCTTATCAGTATGGGTATTGTAAAGAGTATCAAGATCCACGCGATCGGACCGTGGGATGCTGATCATAGGTCAAAAGGCTATCAAGAGAGGTCACTACGATAAGTCTTTTTAAAATAAGACAACGCATTGTAACTTCTTTACATTTATATAAAGTCTAGCACTTAAAGCGGTCCTTCTGAAAAAAGCAGTCACTTCCGCTCATACTTAAGAGAACACAATGATGATAATACATCATGGTCACATGATCTATTAAATTAACAATGTAAAACGAGTACATCTACTAAAGACATAATTCTAAAATGAAAACTTCTTTATAGTTTCATCTATGTTTCAAAACGAACGTTTACTCAGTTAAGTGCATCACCTTTTTGCCCATTACAAAACAGTTAAATGTCATATCTATAACAGAGAGTTGTTTTCATCTGAAACAGTATCAACTGGCGCAGAAAGCTTTTTAAAAAGTTCAGCTACACCATTTACCAACAATGTTGAAAAACGAGACAGTATCACATCCAGAGAACGGATACAAGAATGGATGTCCTTGTGTTTAGTTATGTCCGAAACTGTCATGCTTAAGCCATATTGGAATATATCGCAGCGTGTTTTCCTGTCCATATATAATACATAAACTTTTCTCTTTAGACTTTGGTGCTAATGCAACACAAATCAAATCAAGTACGTCAGTGTCAGAATCAACAACTAGTGCCGTATTGTATTCCTTCTCAAATGCATTTGATCCATACAGAGCCATTCTACTATCAAGGTTCTTCGTGGTCACATGGTTGAGTCTGACAGATCAATTTATTCTGATGATTATTCAGATAAATGATTGTCATTCCTCAGCAATGTTGTCCTGTTCACCGGAATCCTCGTATCTGGCAATACTCGATTATAGTCACCAGACCCTCTCATCTAACGTGTAATTAAGGATCTGTTTGCCTGCATCATTTAATTGGTATTTTAAAGGCATGCAAGCATGTACATTTACGTTACTATTGTATCTACTAGTATCAAAACTGCTTAAGTTGTACAATACGTCCCTACAGCTTTTAACAACATTTTAATTTCAAACAACTCAGGATATCAAAAGTGTAACAGGACATTATCAGCAGTAAGAATGTATGAGGCGACAGCGAATGTAATTGCTGTTTTGTTTCTGAATTAAGCAGCACATGGATGCAAAATAACTGCGGATATTGGGTAATCTATATAGTCTTATAGATGAAAATAAATACGACTTGTAGTTAAACTTTTTTTATTCGAATTAAATTGTTTCATAAATAATCACACATACTTCTAATTAAATATTTCAGAAAGACTTAAAAATGTCGTTGGCTTATCAATACGTTTTATTAAATTGTAATAACTTGGAAAAGGTTTGGGTGTATCAGGACAACAGCGGCGATATTACAGATACTTGACATGCTGATACATTTATGAGATACACATAATGAAGGTACCCCATTGTGTCCTTGATTTAAAAAGAAACATATTTTCCAACTACACTTTAAACCATCTTCCAAGCATAAAACACTACAGCGCTTGTGATGCTGCCATATTTATTTGTGTATCATCAGGAAATCTAGAAGAATTGCTCATTGTAAACATTGTGCATCCTCACTCCAGTATCAAACAATGCACAACTTTGACGGAAGATCAGTTGGCCATCGTTCACCACGAGATGGGTCACGTGGAGTACTATCTCGAATACAACCACCAACCCTACCTGTACAGGGCCGGAGCAAACCCAGGTATGACCTACACACAATTATTGATGACATAATAGTTATTGTTGTATGAGATATATATTTAATACGACAATATGACAACGACCTTTGACAGTTTTTAATTTGTATTTAACAATAGCGTGACAAATGTTTGTTGCAAACATGCAAATTAATGTTTCAAGTAACAAAAAAGCAAATAACGGCTTTGAAGGTTCAATTAGGCAGGCAGACCAACTCGGGTGGTGAAACGGGTTTAACAGCTATCCAGTTTCTAAATATCTGAAGGAAGCAAAAATTGTAGCTGAAATAGTCCTTTAGACTAGGACAACTTAACAGAAAGCAGATGCATCTGGGATAAAAAAAATATTTATAAGCAGAATAACAGTACATTGATATAACTATATATTATATGCACAGTATTCACGAAAGATAAATAACTCGACAGTTTCACTGTTTTGAATCAACCCAAAGTAAAGTAGAAAAAAGAGAACTGAGAACAACACTAAAACGACGACGTCATGAGCTCATTATGACATACACTTCACATTTTAAACGCGAAGGAAGTACCACAATTCAAAAGAAAAAAAATGCAACACATTCATGTTTACAGTTTTCTTTTACTTCTTTTATGAGTAAGAAGAAGAACCCATGTATACCCGATTGTTAATCGGCAAGATGGTGCAATACAAAATGACAGATAATATGTTAAAGCCGACTTACTCATAAATAGGAACAACTGTAGATATGGAAAGACAAACTTCCATTGTGCACGAGTAAAGCATTAAGTCATTGACTATTAAAGGATTATTAATAATCAATGCAGTTAGTTGCTTTTTAAAATGGTCTCTTTGACTTTGTCATATATTCTTATTCTTGACATAATGTGTTTACCAAATGTGGCTTAGTTTATTAATGAAGTAAAACATTAACGTTATTTCTTGCTCTTCAATTTACTATTTGTTTATGTGCGCAGTTGTATAATTGTCATTAACAAGAGTTCCTACAGTTTTAATCTGGACACTAAGAAAGCGCTTAAGACTAAATAAAAATAAAAAACAAAATAAAATAAAAAGTGCTTACTATTAAGCAGAATGCTTAGAAATTTGGCAGATTGCAAGGCTACAAGTTTTGGTGTCTTAAAATTATAAGTGAGATTTGACCTTAATCTCTGTGAAGTTTTATACTTCACTGTAAATCCAGGAATATATCAAGATGTCACATATTTATATGTAGGTCCAGATTCTAACTAATTTGTTGCTAAGTCTTTATCAATAGGTAATGTTGATCTTTTCATAAAATGGTTAGTTAGTAGCTAAGAAACCTTTTGCCTTACGTATTTATCGCTAAAGTTGTAAGATCCTGTGTTGATAATGTTTCTTTATTAACAGGTTTCCATGAGGGTGTTGCAGATATCGCTAAACTGTCGTTCCTCACCCCGGAACACCTGCATAAAATCAATCTAACGCCCAGCCTGCTGAATAGCAATGGTAAGTCTTCAAACGAATAAATAGAGGACATTTGTTGATTTTGGAGCACGATTGCCTTTTATTTCTCCCACTGAGTCTAAAGAATAATATTTTAAGAGTGGCTAATTATTAATGTTCATTTCTGAGATATTTTGTGTTTAAAGTATTTACATTTTTTATTGTTACCTTCAAGGTGTTATAATAGGATGAGCTATTTCGGCCTCAGTTTTTATTTCGTTAACTATGATGTACAATCTATTTATTCCCATTGCTTGACATTTGTACTATCCTTGGCGAGGCGTGCTCAGGCTCTGAAATTACGGTGTATTTTCGTGTAACATTGCAACCGGTGCCTTTCCATGTAGACATTGTACAGGTGTACTGAATCTCTTTTTTAAATACATCGCAATGACAAGTTATGATCATTAAAGAGACGTCCAGCTTTTTGGTGATTTGGTGAGTGGAGACCCCACACAAATAACTGGGTAAAACCACCGGCGCACCGCAAGTCAGCTGGAAGACCTTCCCACATTAAGTCCTTCGCTCCGACCGGGATTCGAACCCACGTTACAAATCGGGGACTCTACCTCTATGCCAACGGGCGTCCCTACTGGATCTCTAGCCGGAATCTCTGATATAAAATAGGTCCGAGGTTGGCTTTGTCTGTTGATTTATAATACGCGTGTAAAATGTTTTTATGTTAACTAGTTTTAAATAATCGTTATTTTTCGGTTGATTCATATACTTTTAGGTGCAATTTGATTTCATACATTTATAGGGACAATTGATTACATTTATTCCTTTTGTTTACACATTTTTATAACTGTTTGGATTTATTATATAATAGAACTGTGTAAAATGTTACAAATACGAAATATAACTTGAAATATGATGGAAATTTATAACAAATACTTGCAAATGTTGAATATTTTTCAGCAATATTCCATGTTTTCTCAGTGTTTGTACTGGTACTGGTCTTTGTTTGCATCTTTGCAGTAGTAAGTTGAAACCTGGGTGTATAATTCCAAAGAGCTCTAGCTTCGTACATCTTCTGCTAATGTTCATCAGTCAGGACATCTCCGCCTTTTCTTGTTGTTGTTTTTTTATTTTGTTTACTGTTTATGAATTCGCGACATTTGGCAAATTCAATATGGTTAACAACTGACATCTTGGAACGATAGCATTTTATTACCTGTCAGTAAAGCAGATAAAACTCTGGGTTCATACCCCTGCCCATTTTTCTTTACATACACCAAACATTCACAAATTTAGGCGAAGTGCACGTTTCTTTGTTTGTTCTCATGTAGTAGAAATAAATAATGAAATACTTTCATGTCATTTTCATTTCATATCGTGATTTTGTTTTCAGCAAGGAACTAGTCTACGTTAACCGTTTTAAAATGTCTCCCTCCAACAGACTTGTTCAGATAAAATAATGTAGCAACACATTGCTCAGCGTTAGGTGTATTATCCCGCTTATTGTCCTGTTAATCTGTACCATCTAGTGGTTGCTGCAGATTTGCAATACTTGAATTTGTCTGCTGTTGTTAGATTTAAATTTAACTTGTTATTTCAAGTACATTGTTTTCGGTAAAAGGCTTACCAAGTCTAAATTGTCAAATTGAAATTTAATAGGTAAATAAGAAAAGGTCCTATCAAAGTTATCACAAATTCGGGTGTAGCAGTATTGGTTACGGCAAGTGTAACAACTGGGTGACTTAGAATAGGACCAAGTCAAGGGAAGTAACACTAACTGATACAATAGGATCGACTAAAATGTGAAAAAGCTAGTAAATTTTTGTTTTTTGCACTGCTGTGAAAATAACCTCAAGCCTTAAACATTGAATTACACATTGGTATTTCGGTAATAAGCATGAAAGAAATAATAGAAAGTAACACAATAGAAGGGAATGTTCAATACCTCCCTTTCCATGGCCAATATTCACCTTAATACCAATATATTGACCATTGGTAATCGATATAATTTGAAGCGACTGTTGGTCAATCTTAAATATTTTTTTAAAACAGCTTAAACGTTTAAATAGAATAAAATTATTTCATCTGGTTACTAGATTAGATGTTACCATGCTGTATTCAGAAGATAGTGCTGGGAAAATCCATACGCGCCATGATGCTTTAAAACTTTTTCAGCATTTTAAACTCAACATTTAACTGTATCTCCGAACTTCGCATGCGGCTTTATATGTCATTTGTATACATCAGTCATACATCAATACAATTCATACAACTGAAGAGCAGATCGTTTGGTCCTACTCATGTATGTAACTGTGACCATTTAAGATCTTATGATAATAACGTCAAATGAAAACTGGTTTACGCATATATTAACATAAACGTGTAAAGGTAACGTAAATGAATATATACTGATTACAAGTCTAGCGGCAACAGCGCCCTGTTCTAAATGACCTTTGTCTTCCAAACTAACTTTGTAACATATTCAATAACTAACATTCATATAAATAACTACTGTCTGCTTTCTCCAGAAAGCGACATCAACTTCTTGTTACAAATGGCCCTGGACAAGGTGGCCTTCCTGCCCTTTGGCTACCTCATCGACCAATGGCGCTGGAGTGTCTATCGAGGGGAGACAACTCCCAGCACGTATAATCGAGATTGGTGGAACCTAAGGTAATCTTTAAGTTAAACACATAGGGTGTTGAAAATTGCTGTATTGTCTTATAAATGTATATACTGATGTATTTCACCAAATCATGTGGAGCTTTGTAACTAAAGAGAGTACACCATAAAGCAATATTTAGAATTCCCGCACTAATAATTGAAAGAATGCATATGATTTGGATTTTTATTGTTTTCTATAACCTAATCCAATATATCACAGCCAGCAATCATATTACCGGTCGTCCTATACATGTGTTAATATATGCGGACTAGACTGTCGACAGTATACACATTTTGAAACGAATTTGTAACAACAGTTGTAATGAAAGCGTGTCATTTTTTTCTCTTAGGTGTCACTACCAGGGTATTTCACCACCCGTTGAAAGATCCGAGGACGATTTTGATCCAGGGGCGAAGTTCCACATCCCCAGCAACGTTCCTTACATCAGGTAAACCAAAATACATCAACTTGATGTTTTGGTTGTTTGAAACCCTTATTTAGATGCATCAGTACGTATACCAGCGCATGTAAAATATAGTTCTATGCCCATATGAAGGTAAGTAAAGTTATAGAGTATCTGCTCGTGAAATTAACTTTATTAAAGTTTTATCGTATCTTTAAAAATTAAAGCTACAAACTGAAAGTAATAGCAGACGATTCCTCAATATAATAAATTTATTATCAATATTTAGCTGCCAATCATAAAAAATGCACGTGCCAAATCCAGACCAATGTGTATTCGGCGATGCTATTTATAGCGTTCCGTTAAAAATGAGATAAGGTTTATAGTTTAGCAAGCATATTTAATTTGAACACATTATTTAATAGTGCAATTGGAAGAGCATTGTCATTGTTTTAATTTGGATGATCTTTCTAAGTAGCAGGTCCGAGTTTTTAAAATATTTCCATAGCAAAAAAAGAAAAGGTCCTATAAACGTTACCGCAGATATTTAAATCTGTACTACCTCTAGACAAAGGTAAACGGGGTAAATGTAAATGTGACTTAACACGAAGACGAGACATAATGCACTAAAAGAAAAACCAGCAGTTACCGCCTTGGTATTGAGCACTAACTTAAAATCGAAAGTAAGTTCACTAAATTAAATATAGTAAAATGTCACATTGCTGCATGTAGTAAACGTTAACTTTTACTTTATAAACTTGTTAGCGTATTAATGTATCTTCTTAACATTTGGTGTGTAGCATACGTATGTATTTATAAATAAGCGCGTTCTTGAGAGCGGTGCTTCTTATAGAATATATTCTATGAGGACAATAGGATAGCAGTCAATGACAGGAAATCGCAGCTGTTCTGTGAGACTTTCTTTTTCAGGGAAAAGTACCGAGTACGCCGCTTTTAGCAATGTAAATGGCAACAATAAATTCTAACTTGCAAAAAGGTAACATGTTTTTGTAGGAAATTGCAGCTGTTTGTTGAGTTATAATTTTACAAAAGAAACCGAGTATGTCGAGATACACAATGCAGCTAGCAATTACAAAAAGATGTAGCAGGCAACAGCGAAGAAAGTGAAGTAGAAGATTTGTACCAAGTCTTTATAGTATCAAAGTTCAGCAACATATAGATGGTTTGTCTGTGGCATTATACTGATGTAACCTTGACGATGATTTGAGAGATTTTATTATTTTAAGGAAACGTAGAAAAACTCGTGTGTCATATCTGTTGCATCTGTCCTCTTTGGTACTTTCTTCAGTCGGCCAAATTAGTACTATTTTAACGTGCTACTAATGTTACTGTGTTGTAAAATGCTACTGAAAGTAACAGGCAACATAATCGGCGACACATGAATAAATGATCCAATTTCTTAGTTTAAAAAAACGATTTGCTACTATATTGCATATGAATCAAACCTAACTACATATAGAAAATGCGTTTGTTTGTTACGTATTAGAGCAGAAGCATAAACGCGTACGTAGGCTAAACTGTGTCTCAATTTCTATTGTATAGTTCAAAATTATAACCAAATTGTTTGTCATTCGGTTTTTGTCTTAAGTTTTAATTGTATTCTTTTAACATTTGTGGTTAGTATAAGGCTGGACTTAAACTAGTCATAAGAAAGAGCAATAATTAACATCTCATTTAGAACTCTTTAACCAATGAGTATCCAGAATAAGTATGATTCAATTTAGACTGGTATTCTGTTTAGTAGTTGCAAAAAAATGATATACTACTTTGAATAAGTAACAAACGTCGGCCCTAAGTTTGATTGCAATTCAAATATTTAATATTAAATATTAACAACAAGGTTTCGCTGTTTAGATGTGTTTTTATCAGGCAAACTGTGCCAATGTTGAATAGTAACTCTACGGTGATCTTTGATGCTTCTCATCAATGATTTAGTGTTGTTGCTGTAGTCAGTTGAAGTAAATTCTCCGGAAAAGGGTAGTGCCGAGAGCGGTAGGTTTGAAACAAGCTGCCAGTGAACAACAAGTAAATGCTCTTTGGTATATAATACACAAGTATTTAGGATGATAATAATTAATGTATATATTTTAACAGCATTCTACAATTAAACCTTGGATATATTTCTTTTGTGTCAACAATCAAAGCGTGTTAAATATAAAATCTTCTCGCAGATCTGTTAAATTAACAAATTCTTAAAAATTATGTGCTTTTATTTTAGTTAGCCACTGTGTGTGGATAATGGTTACAGCGATGTTGGTGGTACTGCAGACTCATTTAATAAGTTTTCAAAGATAGATATGTTCATTATAAATACAAACCTGAACTACTGCTAGAACTACGAATATAGGCTCGTGGCATTTGGATCTATATAGAAAATGTCCATATTATAAAACCATACATTGCAACTCCAAGAGGATGTGGAGTTGATTCGTTTTTAATTTGTTCATTTTATAAGAAGATTTCATTAAATGATTAGCTTAAATTCAATTTATCGACTGTCCGTGTAAAATATTATCCCTTAGTATGCAAAGAAGATGAGCCATCATATTCCATTTCAGATATTTCGTCAGCTTCGTTGCCCAGTTCCAGTGGCACAAGGCCCTGTGCGAGCTGATTGGTCAAGCGACACCTCTGCATCGCTGCGACATCTACCAGAACAAAACGGCAGGAGCACGACTGCAGTAAGTCGCACAACAGAACAGGACAGAAAATAACTTTCCTCCAGTTAGGATTGAGTACAAAAATACAAACAAGCTTGCATGTATAATATGACAAAACAATGCAACGTTAATAGCAATTAAAGTGATGATAACAAAAAATCATAGTACTTATACATCTACTAATAACAATAATAGAATACCGAATAAAAATTCATTTATATTGCTGTATTGCATGTCTCTCCGCCCTGGACGAGATGTGGTTATGAAATGCTTGACCAATTAAACAGTTACCAATGAAACATGTGTATAGAACGACAAAAAACAAAACAAGGTAACTGGGTATGTTTCTTCCAAAGAAAAATAAAATAAATTTTTAAATAATACAAACTATCATGTTCACAAATTGGGAATGTCACGGTGCAGCATATATGATGAGTAAACCCAAATAAATTAGCATAAGAAAAATTACTGGAGAGTTTGTTCATCTATTTGATACTTATCTCTCAGTGTCATAGGATTCTGATCAAGCTTAAGAAATAGTGTAGATACAGATCAGTAAGATCACGCTGGGAGCGGTCTGACTAGGATCGCGCTGGGAGCAGTCTAACTAGGATCTACACTGTTTGGTGCTTACTTCTATCATTAAGTTTAGTGACCTTGACGTCAATCTGTAGTCAAGTGATTAGCGATTATGTTTGTGGTTGAAAAAAGAGGCAAGTCGAATTGGCCAACGTATTCTAGTTGTTTAAGGTGCTAAAATAGTTAGGCTTTATACATTATTTACCACAGCCGTAAAATGGTAGTGGTATGGCTCTTTACAGGGGTAGCCATAATACTGATCTGCCCAGTGTCATATTAATATGAATGAAAGTGGTATCATGTCAAGTGTCTACAGTAAAGGCATTGCATCCTTTAAATAAACAGCGTCGCCGATTGGCGGAACAATACACCCAACATACACATTTGGAAACACTACATAATATATTTTAAAAGACATCTTTTATGAGTTCTTTGTTAGAGCAAACTTATTAGTCATGTTTATTTTTAACCAAAAAGAAAAGTTGGAATGCGCTAATGTGACCCTTAGCTGTGCTTATTGAATAAATACCAAACTTTCTTGTAACACACAACCGAGATGAATTTAAAAACAGTATATATCTTCTCTGTTTCCGAATCACAGTTCAGAGCTATATTATTTGATTTAACAGAGAATTATGTTTAAGATTGTTTTAGTCACGTTATTTCTAGTATGAATGGCAAACTATTAATCTTGACATATTTTCCTTAATGAAAATAAAATTAAGATTATGAATTCTGTTAAAAAAGATTGAAATATATTTCAAAATAAATAAATAAATAAATAAATAAATAAATAAATAAATAAAAGTGCTATTCATATTTTGGTATATATATATTTTTAATTTCATTTTTCAAACGTGTTTAAGTCATGTTTAAGTCTTGACTATTCTTGACAGACCGTGTCATTCAATGCTTACTAACAATTTTGAAATGCCGAAGTAACAAATTGGGCAGAGAAAACACTACTGATCCGAACCGAAACTGTGTGTCTTCAACATATTTGTGCTGAGCAATTTAATGATTTTTTATTTTCATGATATAGATCTGCTCTGAACTCTATTGTGACATTAATGTTTATGTCTCTGTCCCTAGGGAGATGCTACGGATGGGATCCTCGAGACCCTGGGGCGAGGCCATGAGAACAATCACACGGGGCACCTCCGGTGAGACTGACAAACTGGACGCGCAGGCTCTTCTGGACTACTTCAAGCCTCTGCAGGTACACTATTGTCTAAACAAGTATCATGCTACATTTTAACAATTAGAAAATATTTTGATTATATAAAACAATTTATAAAAGACACCACATATGTACTGCTAGAGAATCAGAAGGTCTATATAGCTAATTTGAGTGAATGATGTTCGAGCAAAATAGGTTAACTCTTTGTTAATTTAAATGTGTTTAAATGCAAGTAAGGCTGTTAAGCTCTCTCGTGTGTGTATGGTCTAAAAATCAACATGATACGTATCAAGCATTAGGTGTTGCAAAACTTTCAAGTTATTGCACGATGTAGTTTGAACAAAGTATAACTTGACATGGTGTTATCTACTACCACTATTAACCAGAAACGCAACGTTTATTTAGATTCAATGGAACAAAGAAATTTTTAGTAATGTAAACAATAATGCCGGAAGATATTTAGTTGATATTCAGAGGCTTCATTACTTTATCTCTCGTGTCTATCACTATCAAATTTTATCTCGAAATCTTGATATTTTCTGTGTAACCTTGTTAAAACTTTTTAAATATAATTTCTTGTTTAAATTTGGTTTATAACACATAGTAGTCCGTCGATATTTAATAAAGTGGTCACTTTGTGTGAATGTTGAAGTTAATGGCAGTGTTTGTTGTAATCTAGGACTGGCTCACCCAGGAGAACGCCAGAAACAATGTAGTTGTTGGTTGGAACAAGGCCCAATGTCCGGACGGATCATTCCGAGCCCAAAGTCCTAGTGCTGTCGGACGAGTAACTATGACATCGTCAACCATCGTGGTGTTTGCTGCAATCGCATTCTTTCTGACACCATAAAATCGCACATATCTTTAAGGTGTCGATAACATCTACAGACAAATACAAATAGAGATATGGCTACAGGAACAAATAGAACCCTATAAACAAACAAACAGGAGCAAATAGTGCAAATCAAGCTTTCTGACTATATGTATACCATTTCTTTGTTTTAGAGACCTGATACCACAAACCAATGATTTAAATTTTATAAATATAAGTGTTTACTTATTAAATGAGAAGTTTGTCAAATATATGCTGTGCCAGATTCGTTGTTCCGGCTTTAAGATTTTATGATTAGAAAATAAATTCGTTTAAATTGGTTCCCTAACATAGTGCATTTTCGAGAGGAACAACAAGAAGACGTCATCGCATTTTGTTGCCCAAGATCCAGGGAAAGTGGAAACAAATACCAAACCGAGCATATATAATTTGTAAGAGACAACAGTTTCATTTCTGGACAACACAGTTTTTACACAAGCTTAACTAGAAAAAGTATATATGTATGTGGATTAGATCGGATTCCTTGTGTAAACAATAAAGCGAATTTGTGTGGGATCCTAATAGACAACTATTTGTTTAGTCTTGTGTAATAATTTCTGTTATTTTCGATGCGTCTGAGCAAAAAAAACAACTTCTATTCTATTCTTGTATTTAAAGAAAATAATAATTTTACTTTTATGGGAATTGTCATTGTATATGCTATTATTGACGAAGATAGGATAAGGGAGGCTTTGTTATCTGTTATAACCAATGTGTCTATCGACAGAAGTTAAAATTAATTGAAGAAAAATCAATAAAATAATCTTTGGATGTTTGAGAAAATCGAACAAGAAGTTTAATTCTGGATTATATTCCTACAAGATAGATATTAGTAATATATATTTGGTGAATATACCAGGTTCCAAAATGTTTAATACTTTAAAAAGTTAAGATTCTTTGACATTATCTGGTCAATAACACATACACTTGTTGCTTTGTCTTTTATGTGTGCATTGGTTTATTTATGAGTGAAATACATCTGTAATTTGATTTTCTTTGTTCATGACAGAGAACCAAAGATAGAAAATAATACCACACCATGTATTATAAAGCTAAATCCTCTTAACACACTGGCCTAGATCGTTATTATTAGTTGCAAGGTTATTGATAATATGATCAAAACTGTTTTTATAATTATTATTTAGCAATCATCCTTTTTATGGCTGTAGGGGTAAATTTACTTTCCTTTTCTTTTTCTTCACTTGAGGCAACGATCTTTTTACTTTTCCTCTTCATATGACTATTGGGAGGCTGACTTGTCGTTTATGTTAGGTTTTTGGTGCACTGTATATACGACTTATATATAGGTTTTTAGTGAATATACAGCGCCGGTATAAAGTAGAGCATCCACACCGCAGGTAAAAAGTTGGACATCCATGCCGCAGGTATAAAGTAGGACATCTACACCGCGGGTATAAAGTTGGACATCCATACCGCAGGTATAAAGTAGGACATCCACACCGCGGGTATAAAGTATACCGTCCACCCCTCCGGTATAAATAGAGATTCAACATCGCCGGTATAAAATAGGACATCCACACCGCGGGTATAAAGTAGGACATCCATACCGCAGGTATAAAGTAGGACATCCACACCGCAGGTATAAAGTAGACCGTCCACCCCTCCGGTATAAATAGAGATTCAACATCGCCGGTATAAAATACAGCATCCACACCGTTGGTATAAATTAAAACATCCACACCGCCGGTATAAAATATAACATCCACACCGCCGGTATAAAATATAACATCCACACCGAAGGTTTAAAAAAGACCATTCACATCGCCGGTATAAGGCGGTACAAGTTCTTTGTAAGCTCATTATGTTAGAAAATTTCATTTACTTGATAAACATGATATCGGATAACTTCTTTACATAAAATCATAATAATACTTCCAATTAATAACTATCAACTATGTTCTAACTTATTAAGATTTTCTTATGCGATTGTTTACCAAATAAATAAACAAGGACATTATCTGAAAACTTTGCATAATCAGTCAGAAACAACATATTTGTATATTTACGTAAAAGCCACGAAGATGTACGTAGATGTACGAGTTTTACATTTACACGATTAAGGTGCGGGTGTACACATCTCTCACATACTAGTTGTATGCTACGAGTGACGGACATATAAAGGTATGTTGTTCAAGGCTAGCGTTAAAACAAGAAAAAGTATATTTAAATAAGAAGTTCTATTGTGTATTCCTTGTCATATGAAGAATCTAACCATTTGTTGTGACAATCTTCTTTATTGCAACTGACTCTTATCAGCAAAGTCAATTTAAACGTTTTCTTTGCTTTTATTATCTTCTTGACATTTCTGTTTAAGGCGTAAGCTGAACGCGCGCGCAGTATATCGAGTAAAAATAACATATTAGCGATATATAATTATATATATATCACCAACACCATTTTACAGTATTTGTTAACACAGATAATTAATTAAAAGTGCATTTGGTTTAACTAATAAGCAAATGTCCGAGTACGTACGTACAAGAACAACACAGATAAATATACAGCAATAAAGAGCGACCTTATTATTATGCTAATGAGGAAACTTAAACGCACGCGGGCAACTAATTTACATTTGCTAGCTTTTAATTTGCTAGCTTTTTAAATCATATTTAAAGTGTGTTGAATGTTATAACATTAAAGGCTATCTTAAAAATAAATAAATTTCAAAGTTGTATCCGACAGGTGTATGTATATATCTTTTAAATATCACGTATCCGTGAATGTTGTTTGTATGGAATGACTTTTAGCCGAACGCATGTTATCAACTTTAGCTATGACGGTTTTTATAAATATTGGTAAGTACAATTACTTTCTTATTTATATATATCTAGAATGATTTCTGAATATTATTTAAATCGAGTCTAATGTACAATCGTTATAATTGTCTTTTTGATAAAATAATGTCAACAATCCGTCAGTATAATTGTATTGACGCGGATACAATAGTTAATACATGTCCCTGCGATCCCTTGTTGCCTTGCACGTGCTTTGATTCTAAAACACTAAAATGATTCATATAATATATTCAAGCTCATGTGTTGTAAGTCGCTTTGCAATTTTAAGTGTCCGCGTGCGATTAAAGGAGAGCTTTGTTTAATACAGCGTCTGTGAACTGGACATTGTCCGGGTGCCAATTTAGCGTGTTCGACGAAGATTCAAGTTCTTGTATGCGAGTCTGCTTAGAAATAAAGTGTTCTCAAAGTACCTTAATATTACAAGAGCCCACTCTATTCTACTCATATCAGCTGATGACACCACAGGGATGATGCAGAATATAGTACAATTTTACATATGTGTCTTTGATAAATTGGATCCATCATAAAGAAATTAATTGATAAAATCGTTTATTTGGCTGGCGAGATATTGCGTCAGAGGTAACATAAAGTTTTTATGTTATAGGCGAATTGTATTGTAAGTATATAATTCACAACACAAAGTGGCTGAAATTTTAACCAGAACAGCTCAGATGTCCTAACGAAAGAGTAGACGGTAAATTTAAGCGTCTTGTCCCTACATTCATAACTCCAAATCTTGAAAACGAAAGCGCATAAAGGTAAAATTTAAATTTAGTGACACATAAAGGTGGTATCTAACAGTTTGCCTATAGCAAATACACATCGCAATATTTACCCCTTTTAAATAGTTTTTGCTCACACTAAAATTTTAAGTTTTAGTAAATGCGGTTTAAACACTAACTTTCAGTTACAATTCGTGCAAAACAACAAGGATTTCACAGTAATTTCATCACATGATAACAACCTTAATGAATGTGTTTTTGTTCAAAATGTCAAATCATATGGTGTACACAAATCCTCTTGTTGGTACTTTGTGGACGGAGGAATGTGTAAGTGGTTTAGTTAGCTCAGTTGATAGTTAATGTTTTGATAGCAAATGTTACTAATACGTAAATAAGAAAAGGTCCTATCAAAGTTACCACAGATATTTAAATCTGAACTACACCTTAGACGAAGGCAAACATGGTAAAATGTAAAACTGATAAAAGTACAGCGACGAGACAGAACACACAAAAAGAAAAAAAAACCAGCAGTTACCAGCCTTTGAACGGTCAATAAACAAAGGGACCAATTGGGGTGCTTAAACCTAAAGCCTTCTACTTAAAACAAAAAAGGCCTTATAAATTGGTTATAACTTTAAGACTACTCAATACTAGTCTCAAGTTCGAGATAATGTTGTATTCGTGTGAGTTTACATGGAAAACATAAATAATATTTTAATGAAACTAGACAAAATATTTGATCTGTTCCTTTACAGTAGTATGATGACGATTTCAGTCGTCTAAGGATGTTAGTTCATCAAGTTTTATATTGTTCTTTTTCGTGTTGACATGTTTTGGTATCAGTAAGGTATGAATGTTTGTTTTATATCTATCTCTACTTTTGTGTTGTATTTAGTATCCAGGCTTAGTTATAATAACGAAATGTTAAATTTGTAATTATTTTTTTCCAAATTTCCAAAATTCTTCTAGAAATTGAAATAAAGAACTTGCTTATTTACATTATACTTAGAAGGGGAGGGTTTGGGCGGCGTCATCATTATACACTGCAAGTTTGCGAAGCAAAATTTCAGAAATGTTGTTTATTTTCCCACTTTGTCGCAATAACACAAACCAAACTTAAGTAATCGAATCCATTTTATACTACAGGATGTCCCATAATATCCGTTACCATTTTAAACCCATATAACTCAAGTTTTAATTGGTGTACATATAATAACAAACTTTACATAAAGCACATAATGCTTAAAACAAGTATGTGCTTACAGTATATGTCCTATGTGATGTTCCTTTTGTTCGATAACGACGTCGCAACGTGTTTTAAAATTGTCAATCACGGCTTTGTAAGTTTCATTGTTAATGCCTCTGATTTCTCTTCTGATGTTTGCTTTGAGTTCTTTCAAAATAGTAGGGAGACGGCTTGTATACAAGGTCCTTTAAGAAACCCGACAAGTAAAGTCTAACGGACTCTTATATACAAAGATAACGATCACTGTTTATTGTTTCTGCATGCCTGTCCTGGTCCTCGAAGAAAAATGGCCCGATGATTTCGTCTTTACTTAACGCCGCTCAAACTGTCACTTTTTTCGCTATGCAGTAATTTTTACAGGTGATATTCTGGATTCTCACTTCCCCAATGGCGACAGGTTTTCTTGTTGAAGGCAGAATTCAGGTAGAAGTGAGACTCAACACTAAACCAAAGTAAATATACAATGTCTTGATTATTCTTCACCCAGTGTGCAACGTGTAGTCGTCTTTCAATGTCATTTTCTTTAAGGTGCTGCATAATTGATCAGTGTACTATGGTTTTAGATTCAGATCATAACGTAGTATTCTGTGAACACTCGAACGACTTACTGTGTTAGTAACATCTCCTTAATGTTTCTAACAGATCTTTGTGGCGTTTCTGAAATTATATCCTGAATGCTGGCAATGTTTTCAGCGATTCTTTTAGACTTGGGTCGACCAGGATTTGAATGACGTCCGTCCGGTACAGATCCTGTTTTTTTTTCAAAACTGTCTACAAGTCTTTATTTTCATCTTTGATATCACTTTCTTCTCAGGATGTCGTTTTGCCATTTCTCGGATGACTGTCGTAGGTGAGCCAGTCGAATAATACAATTTGACTATCTCAGCGTCAAAATTATTTGAAGACGCCATATTGAATAATAAATGACGTTAAATGACGTCGTTTCCTCTTAAATGAAAACAACAACAACAAACACAACATTTTCCCGTACTTTTATGCTATACAAACTTTATTTTGTAATGTATAATTTAATACCATAAAATCTATTATTGACAACCAAATAATAAAATAGCAGACTTTCAAAATGGTAACAGATATTATGGGACATCCCTGTTTTTATTATACATAGATATTTTTGTCTCATTCTGGCAATAAAAACAGTCCGGAGTAAAACGAACACAAGATACTGCTGTAAGGGGTGATTTCATATATATAGCGATGATAAGGCACATACAAACCAGAGATAGACTTCCTAAAGTCAACACCTTCAAAGACTGAAAACATTTCTGTTAAAATATTTGTGTCAATCAGTTCAAACTTCTAAAATCTAGGTGTGTTAAATTTTTCAGCAAATAAAGGTTAAAAGTAAATGCTTTGTAAACGCAGTGGCATAACCTTCTGTTTAAAGGTTTCCAAATATTTTGCTGGAAATACATAAGATGAAACTTTTCGATTACGTGAAATTCAAAAAAATAGAATGTGGTGCTGGTTTCAGTTCGACGATGTTTTTTTTCTAGAAATACAATTTATATTCGAATCACACGAACATGACCTTTTAACCGCGACAATGTCTTCTTCTAGCAATAAAAGTTTGTATTTGAATCTTTTAAACAAGGCATGTAAAACGTGACAATGTCTTCTTTAAGTAATAAGAACTTGTATTTGAATCCTACATCCAGAGCGGATCCATATTACGACACATTAACCGACACGTTTACAATGTTATAATTTTACAGTCAAGTGTTATGTTTGATGGAAGCTGATTTTGGGATTTGCGTGGTATGTCGTTTGTGCTCTGTGGATGATCAAGTGGTACAAACTGCCTGTATTGATTAGTTATACAAATGGATAATAACCATCTTTTTCATTTAAGCATTATATGTTAAATCTACGGCTTATCTAGAATTCAAGACAAAATCTCAACTTAATGCCATGTAAAATTAATAATTACAATTGTTTTAGCAATACATTTATTTGCTTATCTAACAAACACAAGGTATCTCCTCTCTCACCTATCTGCAAAACTGTTATAACAATATCGATATAACGTGTCGCTATCATATCATACAACAAACTTACTCAATGTCATAATGCAACACTGAAATGGTCGATATGTATAAATGCTATTTTACACACTATTGTTTTTATTGGCGCTGTTATGAATATCGGTGTCTCTTATGGAATGTATTCTTTTTGCGATAGTGTAGCAGGTAATAACAGGAAATCGCAGGTGTTCTGTGAGACCATTTTTCAAAGAAGGGAAACCGAATATGTCGCATTTAAACAGTTAAACATGAAACAGTTATTTGTCTCTCGCAATACAAATCGGTAGCATGCATTGAATAGGACTATGCAGGTCTAGGTCCTGTTTTACAAAAGAAACCGAGTATGCTAAGATCCCAGATGCAGCTTGCATTTACAAAAAGGCAAAAAAACAATCAAGAAGAAAAGAAAACAGCAGATTGTTACTCAGCGATTATCGCAGTACAGTACGGTACAGCAGCACAAAGATGGTTTGTCTGTGGCCTTTTCCTGATACTACCTAAAGTCGACCATTTCAGACAATATGTCTTCGACGTTTTCAGTATTTAACAGAGAAAAATTAAAACTAGAAATATTTTCTCTTTCATCTGCCCTCCTTGGTTGCTTCTTCAGCTGAACAACTTATCATTATTATAACATGCCCTTAATAGTAGAATGTTATAAAGAGCTACTGATGTAAGCCTCGCAACTATGCTCTCTGTGGCGTCTTGTGTGTCTCGCATCCATGCATTCTGTGGCGCCTTGTGTGTCTCGCATCCATGCACTCTGTGGCGCCTAGTGTGTCTCGCATCCATGCACTCTGTGGTGCCTTGTGTGTCTCGCATCCATGCACTCTATGCGCCTTGTGTGTCTCGCATCCATGCACTCTGTGGCGCCTTGTGTGTCTCGCATCCATGCACTCTGTGGCGCCTAGTGTGTCTCGCATCCATGCACTCTGTGGTGCCTTGTGTGTCTCGCATCCATGCACTCTGTGGCGCCTTGTGTATCTCGCATCCATGCACTCTGTGGCGCCTTGTGTGTCTCGCATCCATGCACTCTGTGGCGCCTTGTGTATCTCGCATCCATGCACTCTGTGGCGCCTTGTGTGTCTCGCATCTATGCATTCTGTGGCGCCTAGTGTGTCTCGCATCCATGCACTCTATGGCGCCTTGTGTGTCTCGCATCGATGCACTCTGTGGCGCCTAGTGTGTATCGCATCCATGCACTCTGTGGCGCCTTGTGTGTCTCGCATCCATGCACTCTGTGGCGCCTTGGGTATCTCGCATCCATGCACTCTGTGGCGCCTTGTGTGTCTCGCATCCATGCACTCTGTGGCGCCTTGTATGTCTCGCATCCATGCACTCTTTGATACCTTGTATGTCTCGAATCCATGCACTCTGTGGCGCCTTATGTGTCTCGCATCCATGCACTCTGTGGCGCCTTGTGTGTCTCGCATCTATGCACTCTGTGGCGCCTTGTATGTCTCGCATCCATGCACCCTGTGGCGCCTTATGTGTCTCGCATCCATGCACTCTGTGGCGCCTTGTGTATCTCGCACCCATGCACTCTGTGGCGCCTTGTGTGTCTCGCATCCATGCACTCTGTGGCGCCTTGTGTTGTTATGAAATATATATATTGGTCAAGGTTTTGTTATATTTATACATCATCTGATTTAAACAAGACGAGCAAATAACATGTACAGCCACGGCGAATCTCACCACACTGTGAACATAATTGATAAAGATGTGTGCCAGATGCAGCTTGATCAGCTAATATTCATCAGGAAGTTCGAATCCTAAATGCGACTGATTTTTAAATTGCTGTAAATGACGCTGTTAGTGAGTTATTTTTTTGTAATTGTATTAAATACAAGGATTATTCTTCCATTTTTGAATTATGGAATCTAATAATAATAATAAAGAATAACTGGCAGACACCACCTTTAAAGGGAAGAATGTTACTATAAACATTCACTTGTAAATGAAATCATGTCAAACGTTACTATGGACGGAATTTTCAAACTTAATTATTATGTTGCAGCAGCGGACAATGGTATTGTACACATATCGGTTGTGTTGCAACAACCCCAGTTCTGTGCTAGCATGTGTGTATATGTTAAAGCAGGTATCAGAAAGTTTGCATACACCAGAAAGTCCTGTAACAATAACAACATATAATAAAACTTGAACTTCTAAAATACAAAGGCAAACTCACAGGAGTAATGCAAAGCAATCTGAAGCCCTTTATTCGGTGTTTGGGGCATACTTTCTATTTAATGCATAATTATCTTTTAGGGCAATCACTCTATCAATAGTAAGACAGTAAAATTCTTGAAATCGCCCTAAATGTCCATTGTTTCATAAACTCTATATAAAACGATGGGGTTTATTGTAACGTATATAATATAGATGTCTATATCGGAGTTCTTTATCTCTAATTCTACACACACGCACTAAGTGGACACCGGACTACCAATGGGCGGAAGGCTGAGGGTAAAATATCACATTGCCGTAAGTTGTAAATCAAGTGCATTTGGTTTAAAAATAGATCACTAAGCCGCGTATGCAGAAAATGATATGCTTCATTTTTTATACAGACCTAGGGCAACCTTGTCTTTTAAGTATGCTTGTTGTTATAAATAAGAGTAAAGTATGATATGCCATATTTGCTGTACAGACAGGGGAAGAGAGGCTAAGAAAATATTAGCTTAAAATATATAGTGTTAAATAAACAAGCTAGCAATATTGTATACCTTCCTGCCTTACACTGTGACATCTAACCTGACTATATTCAAGTGATATGGCTTAGTTACTAGACATACGGCACGACACAATCTTGATTTTATACATATATAATGCATTTGATATGTCATACTTGCTAGACATACGATAAGACACCATCTTGACTACATACATATACATACTTCTGATATGTCACACTTACTAGACATACGATATGATACTATCTTAACTACTTATATATTCACGACACGACACCATCTTGACTACATACCTTTACATGATTCTTATATGTAATACTTTCTAGACATACGATAAGACGCCATATTGACAACATACATGTACATGATTCTTATATGTAATACTTTCTAGACATACGATACGACACTGTATTGAGTTCAAACATATATATGCTTTTGACATGTCACACTTTCTAGACATACGATACGACACTATCTTGACTACATACATGTACACTCTGTTGATATGGTAAACATGTCTAGACATACGATACAGTATTAATCATGACAACAAACAGATCAACTGGACAATGGGAAATGCAATGTTATACTTGATAGAATTACGATACAAAATTTCTCTTAAAGTACAAATAGGACATACTTGATAAACAATCGGTACGACATTCGAGTTGACTAGGAACAACAAAATTAGTTTGAACTTGCTTAACATTTAAAGCGACATACCAACTGGTCTAGTGGAATGTCACTATATTTACGACAGTATTTCAACTAGACATATACTCATGCTAAGGATATTGTAACGCGGTCCCTCGCAGCTCCCATGAGAGAAGTTGAAATGTCGGAGTCCACGCTGTTTTAGCACTAATTCATTTACTTCTGCTGGGTATCCAGCACGCAATATTAACAATATTTTCAAGTTAACAGGATTTCAGGCTTAGCGCTGGAAATCCAACTGATAAAAACAACCTTACAACCCCAAAAATCTAAATCGTTATTCTTTTTTTTCTTTCTTTCCAACTTCCATCCGGCGGAATTAAATTCTGGCAGGAGCTCAAACGATCGTAACGCAATCAGTTAATCACAGTTAACATTGAGCTTATCATTTTACCATCATGCCATACAACTCTTAATGTCCCGATATTGACAGACTTTAAATAATATGCCTGTTATCTTTGCAACTGTTCTTCATCTGTCAATAATATATGACTTCAAGAAGAAACCAGCATTTTCGGGTTATTTTTATGACATCTAATCATTCAGCATGTCACCCTACTATTACCTTTTAATCATAACCTTAAAGTTCAGTAGATCACCGACAAAGCTGCAATAAATTCTGTTCGTAATGAACTGCTATGCACTTGACAGTTCATAACGCCTCTGTGTTGTCTTGATGATCGTCCTCCTCAGATTTATTTCTGGTTTTCTTTTACGGATATCGACAGCAAGTCGCAATAACGACCGAACTTTTATCGAGGAAACCTATTTACACATTTAATAATCAAAAAGTATCTTTATCGATTGTTTAAAAATGTTTTGTTGTCCTTTTAGATCTATCATAAATATAGAACACATGACGGTGATGTGCTGGCTCGTGTGTATGACTATGGTGCTGCTGGCAGCAATGGCGGCCGGCCAGACAATGGACGAGCAGGTTCGAATCTATCTGGAGGGGTACAATGCCCGTGGAGAGGCCATAAGTTACCGATCCTCACTCGCGGCATGGGCCTACAACACCAACATCACTGACTACAATCAACAGAAATCGGTACATTGATGTTCTAGTGTGATGTTCTTCTAAAGTGCTTCTTTGTTTGCGAACATTTAAAATAACATTAGTGACCATTTTAAACTTGTATCAAAACTCATAAATGTCGTGAGCTAAATTTCGTTCAAATAAACATGACCAGTTGTTTTACCAATATCCAGCACCTGCTGCAATTGTTTAAATACCCACAACCCTTGCCGACAATATAACCAGTAAGCTATGTATTTAATAGCACAAAACATTGCGTTTTACAAAAGGTAAAATATAAATACCAATCTTTTATTCATAATGAATCATTTGAAGAACAGCGTTATGAACTACTTATAGACACATCGTACAAGGAAGCACAATCGCTTTTCACTTGCTTAGTTTCACTTTTATATGACAACCAAAAAACAACTAATAATGGCCGCGTTGACCAGCATTAGTAAAATCCGAGCTGTTCCAACAACAAACGCAACCCCATAAGTAAAAAAGAAACGTATTGAAAAATGCATTTGAATCGACAGGAATAATAGGTCCACCTCAGTAAACAATTAGCATCATTAAGTACATGAACAGAACAACCGGCTTAGAACAGACCTTACCAGCTAAGCTTTTATTAAAAAAAGACCACCACTCAACTACCACCAACCGAACCGCTACAACCAAAGCCATCCCAACTGCAACCAACCTGACTGCTACCACCTCTACGCCACCACATCAACAGCCATCACCCAACAGAAAACACCACAATTCAGCCATCTTGCCTATCAACGTAATTACCCAAAGCATCAACACCTCAAACGAAACCTCCATATCATTAAGCTCTTCCCACTTCAATCTGAACCACCATAAACTAAACCACCATCACCAAAACAGCCCGTACTCAAGTCGCCATTTCGAAAGCAAACACCAACCAAAACTTCAACACTAAAACAACCACCTATTAAACAACAAGCACAAACACATCCATCATACATCCAAAAAAACCATCAAACAACAGGAGCCATCTAAACAGACACGACTCAAACTTCTACTTCCAACATTTCCGCCACCCACCATCTCAAAGATAGCCACCACTAGAACCTTTACTACAAAAACAGCTACCGCAAGACCGTTATTACCAACACAGCCACCATCCAAACCACCAAGAATCTCAAACAGCACTCCCACTACCACCTAAACAAAAACACCGCTAAACTTCACCACCAAATTAGGCACCACAACAACCGGCACAACCAAAACTGCCAATACCTTACAACCACGAAAATAGCCACCCCACAAACCGCCCAAAACAGCAACGACACAAATCAACACCACCGAAAGAGTAACCATCTAAGCCGTCAAATCCAATACCATCATTAACCAAATCGCCCTTACCAAAAAGGATACTAACCAAACTGCCTCCAACAAGATAACAACCATAAGCCACCACCAAAACAGCTGCCACCTAATCGCCACGATCACAACAGTAACATCGTAACTACAACTTCAAAACAGCCAAAAAGAAAACAAAACCAAACTGCCGCCAAAAAACTTACACCAATGCACTGATCGAAACAACCACCACCCGACACTGGAAAAAGTCACCACCCAAAGAAAGGGTCATCACCAAAACAGCCACCACACAAAACCCGCGCCTTCAAAACAGTTTCCTCGAACACAGCAACCAAACAAACCACCAAAACAACGCCAAACAAACCACCACTACCAAAAGAGTCCACCCCCTAAACCTCTACCATAAAATCATCTAGAACCAAAGCCGCCACCACCTAAGCAGTCACACACCAAATAGCCACCAGCAATACAGACACTAACAGTCAAATAAACTCACACTGATCCTCAGCCCTTCAGCTCCATAGAATTATTTTCAAATGACCGATAGTGTTTTATGCTTATGAATTGTAACTTAATTTGCAGACAAATGTAAGCCTTGAATGGTCGGAATTTAAAAAGACTGAAGCCAAAGCGGCATCAACGTTTGATTTAACCCAAGTTACAAACGACAGTCTGAAAAGACAAATCCTGGCCATTCTGGACGTTGGCATCGCTGGATACGAAGATACGGAAGTTCTCCGCAAGGTATGCTCTTGCGTTATTTATTTAAATCATGTATGTAAACTTATTAACATATTAACGCATGCAAACACGTGTATTGTTCAGTTATTCAAGCTAAATTTATGCATATATATTAACAATTTGTTACTACTTAAATAAAGCTCAACGTGGTTTACAAGTGTAAGGAATAAATACTCTTATCTTAAGTGTAGCTTGTTGTTAACTATCATCTCAACAGGCACTTGGAGTGGACAAAACAACCAGGTTTTAGTAAGTCAATATACTCGAGTGTATACTTATACGGTTGATATAAAAATGTGACGCGTAGATTTATATATAAACATTGTGTGCATATTGCTAATATAACACTATTGGCAAAAGGAGAGCACCCATATATTAGTGCCTGCTAATAGACCGCTCCTGGTACACACAGTCTGAACAAACTGAATCATGTAACTCAGCGTTTACACGATAAAAGACCCTACCAGGAAGTACACATCGTATACATGTTAAGGGACCGGAGCTGGTAGCACAGTGTATACATTGCGAAACACACCGGACCAGGTAGCCTTCAGTGTATACATGCTTGCGAACCGGACTCAATGCGACTACATTATAATAAACCGGACCGGATAACAAACAGTGTATACATGCTAAGAGACCGGACCTCGTAGCACAATGACATCGTACCAGACAGTGCCTGACAGCACTCAGTGTTTACATGCTAACAGACCGGACGTAGTATGACACAGCGTATATATGCAAACAGACAGGACCTGGTAGTACACATCGTATATATGCAAACAGACAGGATCTGGTCGCACACAGCGTATACATTTTAACAAACCGGGTCTGGTAGCACACGGCGTATGCGTGTCAACAGACGGGACATGGTCGCACACAGTGTATACATGCTAACATGCCTGACCTGGTATCACACAGCGTATACATGACAATAGACCGGACCTGGCAGCACACAGTGTATACATGGTAACAGACCGGACCTGGTAGCACACAGTGTATACATGACAACAGACAGGACCTGGTAGCACACAGTGTATACATGGCAGCAGACAGGACCTGGTAGCACACAGTGTATACATGACAACAGACCGGACCTGGTAGCACACAGTGTATACATGCTGACAGACAGGACATGGTAGCACACAGTGTATACATGACAACAGACAGGACCTAGTAGCACACAGTGTATACATGACAACAGACAGGACATGGTAGCACACAGTGTATAAATGACAACAGACAGGACCTGGTAGCACACAGTGTATAAATGACAACAGACAGGACCTGGTAGCACACAGTGTATACATGACAACAGACAGGACATGGTAGCACACAGTGTATAAATGACAACAGACAGGACCTGGTAGCACACAGTGTATAAATGACAACAGACAGGACATGGTAGCACACAGTGTATAAATGACAACAGACAGGACCTGGTAGCACACAGTGTATACATGACAACAGACAGGACATGGTAGAACACAGTGTATACATGACAACAGACAGAACCTGGTAGCACATAGTGTATACATGACAACAGACAGAACCTGGTAGCACATAGTGTATACATGACAACAGACAGAACCTGGTAGCACATAGTGTATACATGACAACAGACAGAACCTGGTAGCACAAAGTGTATACATGACCACAGACAGGACATGGTAGCACACAGTGTATACATGGCAACAGACAGGACACAGTGTATACATGCTGATGGACTGGACCTCGTAGCACACTGTGTATACATGCTGACGGACTGAACCTGGTAGCACACAGTGTATACTTGCTGACGGACAGGACCTGGTAGCACACTGTGTATACATGCTGACGGACTGGACCTGGTAGCACACTGTGTATACATGCTGACGGACTAGACCTCGTAGCACACTGTGTATACATGCTGACGGACTAGACCTGGTAGCACACTGTGTATACATGCTGACGGACTAGACCTGGTAACACATAGTTTATACATTATAACACACTGATATGTTTGGCATTTATTGCCAGTCTCTAGCAATATATGTCTTACTGGTGTTTTTGTTGCAGGCAAGGATTGTGTGTTGCTTATAAACAAACGATTCATGAAAATTGCCAATATTATTGAATACTGTTTCATTCAGATTTCGGACCTTGATGCCAAAATGACTGGCATTTACAGTTCGTCCAAATGGTGCCCTATCCCTGATGATTGTAAATCCCTGGATCCAGGTAAAATTAGATTGTCACTTTTCGTGCAATTCCGTCATACTACAATCTTGGCGCAGTTTTATTTGGCTTGGTGGACAGACACCATGTACTGCGCTTAGCTTAAACTAGAGTGGGTAGGAAATGGATAATCTAGACCGACTAGGGTGCTTAGACCGGTTTTACAGAGCTCTAACCTCGCACTTCCTGACGAGTTTCTCATAGTCAAGCAATGAAAAGAAAAAAGATCTATTTGAATACAAAATGTCCAAGCGCTGATATTTAAGTTATGACGAAAGTAGTGACGTCTTTGAAAAGTAATGTCCACATAGTGTTTAGAAAAGAATATGGTATTATTTCGATTGAAAAAAACTACATAAAAATGGTTGACTATAAGTAAAATTTACTTTTTGAATCATAAAACAACCATGGCATGACCAGAGACAAATAAATGGTTGTAGCATCCTGTTCATGTGAAGATGGAATTGAATAACCAAAGTCCAATGTCCATCAAAGGTAATACACGTAACAATCCTTATAGGATGATTTAAATGACAACATAGATTACATGCACGGAAAGACTTTTTACGACCGCCTGATTAATCACTCGTTATTTCCAAGAGGAGCTTGATACCTAACTTTGTTGAAAGATGAGAACGAAATGGCATTCCAGTACGGTTAAAATTATAAAGGTGTAAAATAATGTTATAGTCTGTCGGATTACAAGATTATTTCTGCCAAGCAGGAACAAGTCCGACGTAACTTGAATTTTCAATAATGTCAATTTAATTTATCTGCGTTTATTGCGTTCTAACTTAACATTGGATCACAATTAGCCAGAGCCTTTTGTGGACTGTTAAATATGAAGTTCCTCGATAAACAAAACTTTGGTGTTTGTTATAACTAATACTTTACAATGAAGGGCATAGTAATCGTTCACTAATAATTAGTACGGAGAAAGCCCTGTAATCCATACAAATATATGATCTTGATACCCTCTGTAATGTAAACATTGCAATGTACAATTAAACGATTCAAAACACACAGGCCCCAAGACTCAGCGTTTTGGTTGCTAATACACTGGAAGGGCATGTCTTCTCATTGTATTTCTTTTAATGCGACCTGCTCTTCTTTCACGATTTCCTTCCTAGCATTTGAAACACCCTTCAGATGCCTTTTTTCCGAGTAGTGAATAATTTGACAATGTTTACTTACCCATTTTGGTACGTATTTAGCAAATTCTCTCACAAAACATGCCCTCACAAACAAAAGATTATGAAGTGCTAAGGTATAAATAATATGCTTTTTTGTTAAATCATGATGGCAAATATCATGTTCCTGATATGCATTCTGTATGGAAATATTGTTATTTTCCTTTCCTAGAACTTACGGACATCATCACCAACAGCCGCGATTACGAAGAGTTGAAGGCCGTGTGGAAAGGGTGGCGTGACGTCAGTGGCGCCAAAATGAGGGCCGACTACGAGGAATTTGTCCGTCTAATGAACACCGCTATTAAAGCGGGCGGTAAGAGTGTTTATCTATAATCAGTACAAAATCAAGTTTGAAGTCTACATAGAACATAAGCACAATCTAGATTGGTTTTATTTCGGATTCAGGTAGATATGCATAAAATCTAAAAGCAAAACGTCTTCAAAAACTGTTTACCACTGTTCTCTCTCTCTCTCTCTCTCTCTCTCTCTCTCTCTCTCTCTCTCTCTCTCTCCCTCTCCCTCTCTCCCTCTCCCCCTCTCTCTCTCTCTCTCTCTCTCTCTCTCTCTCTCTCTGTGTGTGTTATGTCTCTGAGTGTTTTGGTCACTTAACATGGACCCTGTTTGGCTATGTCTAAAGGTAGTTGAGATTATTTATCTGAGGCAATTCTTATAGGATCTTTCTTACCTTCTATTCTTATGAAATTCTTTTGGGGAAATATTTTTTTTTCAAAGAAATTTTGTCAGTTACGGTAGATCACCTTTTTTGTAGGTAATTTTAATTGTATAGATGATACAATTATTTCCAGTCGTGTTTGAATTGGAATTTGAAACCATTTGTGATACGATTACATACGTAAAAAGAAAGTATTTAGTTTGGTATATGTTGCAATGGTCATAGGACTGTGTCATATATTCTTATAATAATAACATTATCACCGTTTTAATTTGTATTTGCGGAGAACGTGTACATATTAAGGTGTATGATTCATTTCCAGCTTGATTAAAAATATAAATTGCAATCTATACTCCAGGCAGGTATGCGGACATGGGCGATTACTACCGATCTTGGTACGAACAGCCGACATTCGAAGATGACGTCAGAAAATTGTTCACCACCTTAAGTCCTCTCTATGACAATCTGCACGCATACGTCCGCCGAAAGTTGCGTCTGCACTACAACGAGACGAAATTTCCAGAGTCCGGTCACATTCCCGCACACATTTTGGGTAAATATAACAGACGTTGTTATACTTACTCAATATATTGCAATAATGACAGTATAGCTGGTACCTACTCATTTAATGTCAGTTTTAATATGCGGCGTCGGATTTCCGAACTAAGCTATAAAATGTTTTACTTGGTTAAAACATGAAGCGTTTTGGCAAAGATAACTAACGGTCAAGGCGATCTTTTAGTTTTATATGACCAGAATTTGAAGACAAAACTTTTAAAGAAAATTGACAAACCATAGTAAGATTTGTAAGGTGTTAAGTATTGTATTCTTATACCAATATGTTTATGTGTTAGAGTACATAATGCCTTACATAAATACTAATTAGTCATTGTCAACAGTTAAATTAAAACCAAGTATGCGGAAAGACGCACCGAACTGTTAATTAAAAGTTTTAATTGCTGCATCCCAAGACATCGGCTATACCACTGAGAACCTTATGCCACTATTCGATAAGCGCGATAACTATCGAATGCTGTTCTGTTGGACGTGCGGTAGTGCTTTTCAGAAAATCAATCGTTTTAAAAACTCGGTTGCAAACAATTTAATATCAATATTTCAACAACATACTATTTTTTAACTTCCGAAAGTTATGTTAATATGATTGCATTAGCAAAAAAACATTAATTTCATAATAGTTTTTTGTCATGGGTGTTCGGTATCACAGATAACATCTAAAACTGTTGCCCTTGGCCTTCGGTCAATATCAACAGTTGTGACTATTCACCAATTACCCATGAAATAATTGTATATTATTGACTGATTCAAACACATGTATCGGATGGCAGGAAACATGTGGGCCCAACAGTGGAGTAATATTTATGACATTTTGGAGCCCTATCCTGGCCAGGGACGGGAGAGTCTTACAGTAGAAATGAAGAGACAGGTAGGTTGACTGATTGACTTGCCAAAATTAATAAAACAAAACAACAAACAATAGAAAACATTATTCCTTTATGTTTTTCAATTATGCGACCGACTAAATCACAATTAATGCTGCTAGTTAAAATGCTTCTTGTGTAGTGTCATTTAATTATATCTTTTTTACGATCAATTTAAGCATTTATTGTTTTATTAAGTGGCAGTTTCAAACATGATTTAACCTAATGAGACGTTACATTATGTTTACACAATGACAGAGAATGAATTATGACAGTTAACAACAAAAAGAGTTTACGAATATAACCTCCACAAGCCGACTTTTAGTACGAAAAACACATCCACTGACAATCAAAGCTATACAATCGATTTGGCGAGCATTACTTTTAAAAGAATGCCAGATTTCCCTTTATAAATGCATTTCCCAGAACTACACAATACACAAAATGTACCGGGTGGCGGAGGAATTCTTCACCTCAATCGGTATGAAACCTATGCCGGCATCCTTCTGGAACAACTCCATGCTAGAGAAGCCCACGGATGGGCGGAAAGTTGTCTGTCATGCGTCTGCCTGGGATTTCGACAACGGAACCGACTTCCGGTTAGTACCTAAACAAAATGGCTTTTATAAGCAACATAATGCGTTTAATTTTTTTGTGATGATATTATTTTGTGTTTATGTCTATAAATTCCTGCTCTGAACATTAGCATGTTTAACTTGAAACTATTAAAGCTTGATATGTATTTAAAGCCTTGTGTCATTACGGCGCAATGAAATGCAACAAATACAATTCAATATTTAATTGCCACCATAATTGGCAACATTAAAACTGATATTTACAAAATCCATATAAGTTTCCAAACTTGCAAAACAATGTATTGTTTTTTACATAAGAATACACACTGCTTCCTAGATATTGCGGTTTGCAATTTTCACGAATGCTTAGACATAGTACTACAATTTAAAATGTTTGCTGGAAGTAAGCTATAATTAACGAAAGACATTCTTATACGCGAGCCTCTAAACTGATTGTGGTCTTCTGCCTGTTCCTAATCCTTATGATGTTAGACAGAACTTTTTTAAATTCCATGGTGACAAATGAATGTGCAATATGGCGATTGATCTCAACAACATTGCCCAATAGCAACGTAGACCCTCTGTTGAGGAGCATGTGTGCTCGAGATGAACATATATCTCAGTCGCATGACTGACTAAGGTTTGATAACTCTATTAGGGCATTGGCCATACAAAGATTTAGATTAAGAGTAGATATTTTTTTCTTATAACGTTATTTTAAAGACTTCTTACTTTTCTTAGTATAGTCTGCTGTGCTCTCCTTTCCTTTTTGAAAGCTTATCTTCTGTGTGTTTGTAATATGCTTGTAGACCATTCTTTAGACCTCTGCCCCTTCAGATCTCGGTAGGTAGATTATCCAAAAGATCTGATACCATTTTAAATTTAAATTTGTATAACCTTTTTATTTACAAAAGCTTTTCTTATTGTTAACAAATATTAAATTAAGTAGGCTTCATAGTTTTATTGCAAACAAAAACTTCGTGAAAACGTTGACGTCGTGCGACGTTGATGACGTCATTTTAACTTGCGTTGTTTATTCAAAATGGCGGCGTCTAGTCAGAAGGCTACAGAAGCTGTTCAGCTTTATTTGAAACCAGTAACTGCCATACGGACAATGCATAAACGTTACCCGAACGATGAAAAAAATGTCAAAACTGCCAGTATTGAGACTAGTAAAGAGATTTTAACGTATTTGAAAATTTACCTATACCCTTATGTTTGAGGGAAAGACTTTCATGAACTGCGAGGCTGAAGCGCTGGACAAACTAGTTTAAGCACACAATGCTGTCCTTCTGTTGATTGACCGTTACAAGGCGGTACCTGCCTTGTTTTCTTTGTATGTGTATTGTCTCGTGTCTGTGGTAATGAAAAACAGCATGATAAGATCTAATTTTGGGATCAAATGTAATATTTTCTTACAAATTGTTGATCGACGAAACTGTATAAATTTATTTTTTATATCAACTTTGTCCTCCATAATTGATGGTGCCTAAGTAGGATATTAAACATGTTTATACTTGCTTTTTGAAGGTAGTTTTTCAAGTGTCAAAAAAACATCCAAGTTAAAATGTCCATTTTTCATTGATATTCAGTTTAAATTTATTTAGTCAATAAAATTGTAACATGCAAAAAGATAGATAGATAGATCGAGAAAGAGAGAGAAGAGAGAGAGAGAGAGAGAGAGAGAGAGAGAGAGAGAGAGAGAGAGAGAGAGAGAGGGAGAGAGAGAAATCTGCAAAATAATACAAAAAGGTTTTACAGTTATTTATTCACATGATAACAGCCTTTATAAATGTGTTTTTGTTGTTATCAACATGTTAAATCATATGGTGAAGACAAATCCTATCGATAGCAGTTTGTGAAAGGTGGACTGTCTTAGAGGTCTAATTAGCACAATTGATAGTAGAGCGTGTGTATATTTAAATGCTATTTTTTCCTTTGGTCAAAATAGAAAAAAAATAGTAGAGCATACAAACATTCAAAGTGTAATTTTATAATTCAGTAAATATCCTTATTATTAAATTATCAAAATCATATAAGTCTTTAATATAACAAAACCTAACTTAGTAAAATAACAGGATGCAAAACTGAGCACAAAAATATGAATATAGTTATATTCAACAACAATTAGTCCCAAATAAAACGAATTATAAGCTGCAAATTACGAATATTTTAAAACTTGTTACAAACTCACAAAATAATTTCTGTGATTTTAATAAGCATTTTTATAAATCACACCTACTCTGATATTTTTCTTTCTATAATCACTATTTATTTTGAAACAAAGTTATCATGTGTTTTTACTCCTAACTGCTTACCTGTCAAGACGTCAGATTAGCGCCAATACTAAATTAGGCAACAGTGATTTTCTTTCCAATAAACAACAGAGTATTTCTTATGTAGCTTCCAGGTGGTGCTCCTCAGAGGTTATTACAACCTTTAGGAACATATTGGACCTTTTACCTTTACTCAGAGGTGGTGCAGCTTAGAGGTTTAAATGCACTTAAAATATTGGTGGAATAAAAGTGATGCTACTGTTGTTTCTGCTCAGAGGTGGCTATTGCAGAGGTTTTACTGTTCCTGTTGTTATATTAAACTAAACAATTGTAAGTACGGTAATGCACAGTCAACTTAGTTTATCTTAGTGGCCGTGTCATGATCAATTCGACAATCAGTTCTGTAACAAAATAAAGATTATTATGTATCCCTCATTGTAGTCGTACTTGAATGGCATTAAAAATGATAATAAGATTCTAACTCTTCATTACCTGCAGTCAGACTGCAAGGTGCAGCAGTAAATGAAATTGATATTTTGGATTCTTTATTATAGGCAGGACACGGGGACAAACAAACCGGGAAAATTGGCTGGCCTGTGTCATAATCTTTTAGTAAACGTACTTCAAATTATGGTGTTACAGGTTAAATCACGTCTTTATCTTCAAATATCTTAAATAAGGATATATAACAAAGTGCTATGAGCATTGCAAAATATACCAACATTTGAAAAGGCACAGGACAAAAGGTATTCACATGCAATCCTAATGTACATGTAATAAATTATCTGTGATAAGTCGTTTAACAAAAAAAGAAAATCTAACAGTTATCGCTTTGAAACGGTTTGTCGCCAAGTGGGACCGACTGGATACTTAAACCGGTTTTACATAGCTTTGTAGAGGACGTCCGCTTCGTAACAGATTTTAGTTAAAATTGTAATAATTTAGAAGTGGTTCTGTTACTAAACGACAACGACGGCGACAATAGAGAAACGTAACATGCTTGTACGTTTATGAGATCCACATAATGAATGCATCCCCTACTCGCCCTTGATTTCCGTATATAATAATTTCCAACAACACTTCAAACTAGCTTTCAAGCACAGAACATTAAAATACATGCGCTGCTGTAATTTGTATTGGTTTATTTTCCAGAAATCTAGTAGAATTGCTCATTGTATACACTGTTCATCTTCATTTCAGTATCAAGCAATGTACGACGCTGACTGAAGATCAGCTGGCCACTGTTCACCACGAGATGGGTCACGTGCAGTACTATCTAGAATACAACCACCAACCCTTCCTGTACAGGTCCGGGGCAAACCCAGGTACAACGTTACTCAATCTTATTGACGAAATAATAGCTATGTTTGTGAGATACGCATATTTAGTATGACAATAGGACAACCTCATATGAGAAACATTTTAAACTTGAACGAACATTAGTATGACATGATATTCGTCCAAACGTTTAAGTTTAGGTTTCTAGTAATAAAGGGAGGACCAACGGGGAGCTGAAACGGGTTTACCAGGTTTTCCAGTCTAAAACTTCTTAAAGGAATTTCTTTTAAAACAAACATCGTGAATACAATAATAGTTCAGACTAAGACAGTTAACGGAAAGCAGGTGCATCTAGGACAAATAAAATAACAAATACTACTACTTACAAGTATATTAACATTAAATGGAATTAACTGAACATATAATATATAATATAGTTATATTTCACACGCGAAGTAAGTACCAAAATTGGGAAGAAAAGAAAAATATTGCAACTCAACCAAAATTTCAGTCTTTGACATCATTAACGAGGCTCAGTAGCAAGAGACATGAATACCCGAGGGTTCCTCTAGAAATAGATGCAATACAAAATGGCAGATAATACCTGAAGAGCGATTGTGACTATAGAGCAAGACTGTAAAGATGAAAAGACAAACTTCTAGTGTGTAAGAGTAAGGCATTAGGTGAACTTTAAAATTATTATTAGCAAGAAAAGCAGTTCATTGCTTTTGGTAATAGAAAAAGATGACCTAATTTGTTTACTATGTACGATTTAATGTATTAATAAAAAAACCACAATATTATGTATTGCTCTGCAATCTGCAAAATGTTTTATTTTGATTACTGTCCTTAACATTAGCTCCGAAAGCCTCCTTAGATTGAACAAAAGTGCTTTATTTGAAACGGCATTGTCAGACATTTGACTCATTGTAAGGCTACGCATTTTGGTTTCTTACAAGTATACGTTATATTTAAACCTAACTCTTATAAAACTTGACTGTAAAACCAGGAAAATGTTCATTACATCAAGATTTCGTGTTTTAGATCTGTATAATAATTGACTTGCTTGGTGAGAATTAATAATCTTGAACAAATGGCGTAGCTACAGATCGGTCAGCACCAGCTTTAAATCTGCCACTTGCTTTATCAAAAGGCATGTTTATGTTTTCATTGAATAGTTAGCGGACAGCTTTTACATTATGTTGTTCGAATCTATCATTACTGGGGTTAGATGTTTTAAAGATAATGTAAATTTATAAACAGGTTTCCACGAGGGTGTTGCAGACATCGCTAAACTTTCGTTCCTTACTCCAGAACACCTGCATAAGATCAACCTAACGGAAACCCTTCAGAACAGCAACGGTAAGTTTTTAAAAGTATTAACGGAAGTATAAATATATATAAAAAACAGAGTAAAAGGAAACGTTCGACAATTCTCATATTAGTCGGTTTGTATAACTTTTGCCAAGTCTCTTTAGTATGTGAAAGTGCATTATTATCGAAATCTTGATATCCCAAAATATGAACATCATATTCTAAGATCTAATCTCTTTTAGCGTTTCAATAAGACAAGTTTGTATTTGCATCTAAAATGAACCATAACCAATTCACTCCAAGCATAACCTTATCAATCAGAGACCAAACATTTCAATTTCTAACATTTCGGGTGTAAAATAGTTTATTTCGTTGCTAGTTGTTATGTATGTATATAAGTTCATTGTATTTGTTTTAACTCCCGATGCGGGTGCTTTCTGTTAGTTGTTTCACTTTGACGGGATGTTGTTATTTACACTGTTTGTTTGCTAGAAAACCCTTTAGGAAGTGCGGGGTTGAAGCGCTCCACAAACCGGGTTTAAGCACCCCTGTTGGCCCTTTTGCCGATTTACCGTTCCGAGGCGGTAACTGATTTCTTTATGTGTGTTATGTCTCGTCTCTGTTTTTTTTTTTTACATTTGCATTTACCCTGTTTGCCTTTGTCTACTGGTACATAAAAATTAAATATCTGTGAGTGTTTTGATAGGACCTTTTCTTATTTACCTATTAAGAAAGCAGTTCTATTCTTCTGTTTAAAATGGTCAGGAAAACCTGCTCTATCCAACCTTTGCTGACAATTTTATCATTTGTAGCTTATAAACCTGTTCACAAACTTAAATGTCGCTAACTCCTCTTCCCATGGCCCATGATGAGCGATGCTCGTTTACCTTAATATCAATATGCTGACCTTTGTTCATTTAAATAATTCATAGTAAGTTGATCGCTGTTTGCCAAGATAGCATTTTAAATATTTGTTAAAGAGGTTCACATTGTTTAACAACATTTAATTATGAATTAAACTTCTTTGTCTCGTCACTAGAATATTTGTCTTTAGAATGTGTTGTCCATATTTTGGGAGAATCAAACGAGGCATGATGTTTTAAAACTTTTTCAAGTATTTTAGCGGAACAACAGATATATCTCCGAACTGTTGTATACGTCATGTGTAAACACCAGTAATCATGTCATGTTTGTAACGGTGAATATGATCCCTTATGATAGTAAAGAACTAACGCCATTTTTCCAAATGACCTTTGCCTCACAAACTGGCTTTTAATTAATTAATTTAAAATTTAAAAAAAAATGAACAGCTGAACATGCAAACGAAATAAGCTACTACTGTCTGCTTTCTCCAGAAAGCGACATCAACTTCTTGTTACAAATGGCTTTGAACAGGGTGGCCTTCCTGCCCTTTGGCTACCTCATCGACCAATGGCGCTGGAGCGTCTATCGAGGGGAGACAACTCCCAGCACGTATAATCGAGATTGGTGGAACCTTAGGTAATCTTACAGTTAACCACATTGAGTTGTAATTAATGCATTTGTAAGTGTATATACTTTTGTTTTTGAACTTAATCATCCGAAGCTCTGCTACTAAAGAGAGTATATCATAAAGCAATGTTTCGAGTTTTCTCACCGGTCGAAACTATTTTGTCCCAAACGTGAAATAATTTATTGGATGAATGGTATTTGTGTTTTCAATGTTGTTTATAACCTAATCAAATCTTTCATTTCGAACAACAGTACTAACAGTAGTCCCATACATATGTTTATGTATGCGGACTAGGCTCAAGATAGTCTATGTATTTCAAAACGTATTTGAAATATGGCATTTACACTTATGAATGCGTCTTCTGTTTACGTTGCGAAGGTGTCACTATCAGGGTATTTCACCACCCGTTGAAAGATCCGAAGACGATTTCGATCCAGGGGCGAAGTACCACATCCCCAGCAACGTCCCTTACATTAGGTAAACCACGATACATGGACAATGTTGACCTGGTGCTATGCTTGTCAGAAAGCCTTAGTTGTTTGATTCATCATTAAGTTATACCAAGGAATGTACAATTAATCCCATGCTTATACCAGGGCATGAAAATCGGCATTCGGCGATACTTTTTATAGAGATAGGTTAAAAGTGAGAAAAGGCTACCGGTTTGCTCAAAATATTTTATTTTGCACCCGCGAAATCACATTATTATTACTGCAATCGGTGGGGCAAAGGCTTTTCTTTTAAATTGGATAATCTGCAAGCTGTCGGTCCGTGATTCGACAGAACCATATGTTTAAATAAGCAAAATAGTGAGGCGCTATTTGTTTTTTGCTTTTTTTTTCAATTTCCATGCGCGAGTGATTCTTTTCTTTAACCATGTCAATCTAAACGTGCTTACATTAGGTTGCAACCAAAATATATTCGATATCTTTAAATACTTTTATATTTTGTTTAGAAATTATGATATAATACCATTTAAAGACTTACAAAGAAAATCGTGTTATAACCATGAAGTACGAATATATTCTAATTTTGAATACCGTTTGAAGCACTCAATGTGTTGGATGAAAAAAGACGAAAACAACTCGAATTAGAAATGTCTGTTGACAATTTGAGTAAATATATTATCAGGTAATATACATAGTAGATAAGCCATCATATACTCCTTTCAGATATTTCGTTAGTTACGTTGCCCAGTTCCAGTGGCACAAGGCCCTGTGCGAGTTGATTGGTCAAGCTACACCGTTGCATCGCTGTGATATCTACCAGAACAAAACGGCAGGAGCACGACTGCAGTAAGGCAAACAGCAAAACAGAACCAAAAATAACTTAATATTGCACAGAAAGGAGAGTTAAAGAAACGTAACATAGTGTGCATGGAGTGCCAAGTCGTAAAAGTTTAACATCGCAGTCGTCTTTTTAACAAACGGATTGATGTTGAGAATCAAAATGAGCTGAAAATGTCATCAATAAGGCAAAGCAATGAGAGTTAGTTGTAAGACAAATAATGATAAAAATACCAATGATACTTATACAACTACTACCACTACCGCTATTACTAATGAATAAATACCTGTACATATCTGTATTAAACCTTCATTTCCGCCCTTGCAATAACAAAAACAGCTAGTGCAAATAACAAGATACCAACGAAACAGGTTTATTGAACGCCCCCCCCCCACCACCAAAAAAAAAATCAAATAAAAAAAATCAAAGAACACAGCAACGGGGTATGTTTCTTCCGAAAGATAACAAGACAAACAGGTATATAAATCACGTTGCAATATATCATGAGTAAAATCAAATCAAATATAGACAATATAGAGACTTTATGAGTTCTTTTGAGTAAAAACATTTTCATCGACTCATACATTAATCAAGTTTACTTTAAACCTTAAACATAACAGAGAGAGAGAGAGAGAGAGAGAGAGAGAGAGAGAGAGAGAGAGAGAGAGAGAGAGAGAGAGAGAGAGAGAGAGAGGGGGAGAGAGAGAGACAAAGAGGCAGACGCAAAGAGAGAGACGCAGAGAGAGACATAGAGAGAGACAGGGAAACAAGTTGAAAAGCGTAAGTGTGATATTCGTTTTGATTATTTAACAATGGCCAAATTTCGCTGTTACATCCATCACGAATTTAAAAACAACATATACTATAATTTATATTCCCTGTTCGAATCAATGTTTTGGCTGATATATTTTATTTAACAGAGTATTATGTTTAAGATATGTTGGTCACGTAAACTTTTGTATGACAAGCAAAATGTGCAAGTGGACATATTTTTTTATTGAAAACACGTTCAAAATGTCCCTTAAATACACATCAAATTTAGATTATGAAATAGGATTATTACACAGAAATATGTTTATATTACACAGAAATATCCGTCCAATTTCAAAAAAGTAAAATGTATATTGTATGTATAAGTATATATATATATATATATATATATATATATATATATATATATATATATATATATATATATATATATATATATATATATATATATATATATATTTGTGTATTTTTCTTTTTTCTCTTATATTTTAAACGTATGTAAATTTTAGCTATTTTACTGACAATGACAAACCATGTCATCCAAGCTTTCTACAATACTGAAATGTCGAAGAAGGAAATGGTGCAGAACATCACTGACACAAATCAAAACTATTCTCCATCATCCCATTTGTGCTTAACAATTGATTGCATTTATGTTTCCGTCATATTACTCCCTTTTGAATTAAATTGCGACACCTTGTTTATGTCTCCCACCCTAGGGAGATGCTACGGATGGGATCCTCGAGACCCTGGGGCGAGGCCATGAGGACAATCACACGGGGCACCTCCGGAGAGACTGACAAACTGGACGCACAGGCTCTACTGGACTACTTCAAACCTCTGCAGGTAGAATTGTATCACCCGTATCATTTTTCATTTTTATATTAAAGAAATATAACATAAACAGCATGGAAAAGTACAACGCGTGTACTGCCAGTGAATAAGAAAGTTATATAGCTAATCAGAGTATACAATATTCGCCTATGCTTCATCAATTCGGCAAAATAATTTTTGCGGTGCTCGCGGTGTAGTGGTAGTTTGTAGCTCCTCTGACTGCTTAGCCTCCCACCGCGTGGGTTCGACGGACTTAATGCGGTAAGGTCTTCCAGCTGACCTGCGGTTGGCCGGTGGTTCAAAACAAATATTCGTTTGGGATCTTCCTCTATCAAAACATCTGGATGTTGCTTTATTTATCATGACTGATCGCTGCGATGTTTAAAAAACGAATAATAATTTTATTTAGATTAGTTGGAACAATGAAAGTGTCAGTAATGTAAAGACGGAAGGATATTGTTGGTTTTTATTCAAATGCTTCATTATTTAAACTCTCAGGCCTTTTGCAACCGTTATCAAGTTTCTATTAATCTGAATTCGAAACCTTAAAATACTTTGTTTAACATTGCTAAAACCTTTAAAGTGAAGTTTTGTTTTTGTTACAGATAAGACATTTTAAAGTTGATAAAATGTTCACTTAGTCTGAAAGTTGAAGTTAATGGCAGTTTCTTGTTGTAATCTAGGACTGGCTAACCAAGGAGAACGCCAGAAACAATGAAGATGTTGGTTGGAACAAAGCCCAATGCCCTGATGGATCATTTCGAGCCCCCGTTAGTGCTGTCGGACTAGTAACAGTGACATCGACGACCATCACGTTGGCTACAATCGCACACGTACTGATAGCATAACAGCATACGTCTCTTTAAGGCATCGTTCACATCTACAGATGAGGAGGACTAGAGACATTGCTAAAGAGTCAGGACCAAATAGACAGCTCCTAGGTCTTAGCATAATGCACATATTTTACATTATTTTACGCATACTTCTGGTTTTTAATATCTTATATAAACATATCTTGTTAGTTTTGTAACTAGATTATTACTAAAGGAATATTGACCAATCTTTATGACTACACCACTTCCTTGTCTTAGAGACATGACACCCCAAACCAATACTTTAGATTTCGTAAATGTAGTCTATCCTTAATGTAGGACTGAGGTATGAGACAGTTATGAAATATTTGTTTTTTCAATATCGTCGGTAATTATTATTAGGTATTAATGTATTAGAAATATATTGTTTGACATAAGCAATTTTCGAGAGGAACAGCATCAAGAAGTCATTGCATTTTGTTGCCCAACGTCTGGGGAAAGTCCTTACAAATTACAAAAATATTATATATAGTTTGTACAGTACAACATTACTTATTTGCTGCCTACTGCGGTTCACATTATTCCTTGATTACCTTAGAACAAAAACCTTTGTCCATTTAGGTTCTTTACATTGCAAAATATTTCGATGTTTTCATTTTTGCTTAAGAATGTTGCTCAAACTTATATTGCGTTGCTTCTTTTTTATATACAGTGATTGAAAGTGAATGTGACTTAGATAAGAAAATAAGTAATAAAGATGTTTCTTAAATATTGTGACGGGATAGATAGCTTAAACATTTCGTTAAATTCTAAAATAGCGAAATGCCTACTTCCCTACTACTTTGTAGCATGACGAAGTGTTTGTAAGTTTATAACTTCCTATATATATTGTTAAATATCTATATACTTTTACATATGTTTTATGTATTTTAATTATTTTTAATATTACTTAACCTAGTTGTATTAAGATACAAATAAAAACCATATCCATACATCATGCTTTGATATTATTTGAACATACGTTAAATCTATTTGAACAAAAGTGTTTATATAGATGTAAACTAAAAGCAAAAGAAAAACAGATTTATAATTTATAACGATCCATTAACGATCCATTTATTTGGTACGTTAACTTTAAAGAAGTTGTTAGCCGAAAAGGACTGTATGCATGTTGATTAGATCAGATTCCATAAGTGTATACAATTAGCTTGATGATATTTTTATCCTACTAGACAACTATTTGTTTAGTTGTGTGTAAGAATGTCTGTTGTTTTCCAGTATATCGATGCACCCGAGAAAAAAACACAACCAAAAAGCATATATACAACATACCGCAATAGTTGTTACTAGTTACAGGCAAATTGAAAAGTTTCGATAGAAACCTGTTGATTCTATGTAGATGTTCTGTGTTCCCAAATACACTCGCATATAGGGGTATCGGTACAAGATTGTTATAAATTTCTGCATTTCAATATCAATGTGCAAAAGCAGTTTCGGAATTGTTTGTACACACAAAACATTGCCTGTTTTTGTCATAAATATTAAAAGCATAGATGTGATATTTACATTGCATGATTAAAGAAAAAATGTATATTCTGATAAGGAAAATGTACAACTTATTCTGTTTTCCAACAATCAAAGCAGACTGAAGGATGTCTATGAACCTCCTCTTGTTTTGTACACCGGACACCCTTTTAATATCAAAAACCTAAACAGTATACTGACAGTTAATGTAGTTCAGGTATAAAGAATAAGATAAACTTTCCAATCACGACCACACTATCCATATACAAGAATGGAGACAATAACATATGATAGGAGGCAGAGTATATTCTTGTTTGACTTCCAAAATCAATTACAAAGACACCAGTGTGTATTTGATTCACAGAAACACACCTTTTTACTCTGTCATATCTGCATAAAAAGTTTTAGCAGCGACCATCTTATAAACAACAACATATACCATTGAACCGAACGATTTACGGAAGTAAATAAACGAACATACTTTATTCAAACACGAACCATCACACATTGCAAATATGAACCAACATAACAATCATTGTAAATCCAGATTGATTTAAAATATGTATGTTTCAAAAAAAAGGAACTTAATTGATTTTCAACGGAGTGATCGACTTTTCACCCCTTTTGGATGTGGAACCGCCCCAGAATCACCAACAAACAATGGAATTTCAAAACTTAAAGAGTTCTAGTGCGCTTCCATCGAACATAGAAAAGGGTAAGTTATAATCCAACTATTCAAAAAGTTTAATACTTTTAAACTAAGTTAACCAATTTGACAAGATCGTATCGTATGTTTTGCCTATATGTGTGCATATTTACCACATCTACCCGCTACAAAGAATTAGTTATTAATTAGTAATGCACACCATTCCGCAAGGCGATATCTGTAACTATCTTATATAATATATAATTTATCGGATAATAATGAAATATTCATTTATAAACCAGGGAACTTTTGGTAAATATAATATGTTAGAGACTGAAAATATTGCGTTAAAGCAACCCAAGATAGCCGAGTGATAAATTGTCTTTTTAATGATTCATAATATAATTTCGAAATTGTGCGATGGTATGTTTAAACTAGTAAATTGTATTCTTAGTTTGTTATTTCTAAATATAGTTCAAGTTCATAGATTGCTTCAAACGTTTAATGCACTAGTATAGCTTTTATGGTGTGTTGACAGAATGCCAACATTGAATAAACTGATCTCTAACTGATCTCGTTGTTAGTACTAAGAAAATCATTAACACCATCACTAATTCTAAAATTAGCTTAAAGGGTCTTTTATTGACTTCGCTTTCTATTAATTTTGTATGGCCACGATGTTCTAAAGAAACTAAGTTCATGATACAGAGCAATACAGAGCAATATATTTTGTATTCCCATTTTCATCAATTTATACCAGAATTAAGACACAGACCGAATTCCCCATATATAGCACAACTTGGAGTATGTTCTTGTATACCACGAATATGTTAAACAATGTATATAAATGTAGTACACATCCAAATTTTCAACACCCTAAAAGAAGATGTACAACAATACAGAATCAGACGATGCTAATTTTGTTTTTACGCCGAGTTTAATTGTGCCTACCATAGCGAGTACAATAATTAAATGCTTTCAACGCTGCTGCCTCCAATGCTTTGTCAGCTTCATGAAAACTTTCGGTGTATTTAAACCGTATTCCTAAAAGGTAAAATAATCAATAGTTTCTATTATTTATCCCTCTACAAATCTCTGTAATTAATTAGTAATCAACTTAAAAACAACACCACTGTTTTAGCCTCATTGATATTTTATGTCCAATGTCACGTTGACAAAACTATGAGTTGTTAATAGATATTATTTTTCTGGCCGATTATTAAGTCTCCTAACTATTTTAGGTATAAAAATAATATCTGTGACATTGTATTTATGTGTGCAATACCTCTGCAGTTTGACGGGTCAACATTGTCGCCCTTCTTATTGATAGGAACAATAACTCCATATGGATATGAACGAGAACTAAACATCATGTTAAATATCGACCTATACATTGCCAAATAAATTATTGGGCACTAATATACAAATTAGCAGCATTGCTGTCTAGATAACTATTTTGATTTTGTGTCAATCAATTGATTCGTGTATCTCAATGATAGTTAAGGTTCATTTCCGACATTCTAAATTATTCTTTTTGTTACTGACAAAGTATTTTTAATGTCAATATTAGGGAAATTGACTGCCTTTGAAAATTGATTGACAAAAATAACTAAAATTCTTATCAGGGGTGTGTACATTATTTGACGGAACTTGTTATCATATGTCCTAAATTTCGAGCCGCCATTTTACTGGCGTTTCAAAGATTATGTTTCTGTGACGTATAGAATTTTAACTTTGCTTCGCCATTAATTGCGTTATATAGCTCTTTTGCATTTTTTTTTTCAGAAAATATTATTTTGTAATGTTATGATAAAGAAACAGTAAGGAATCTCTAAGCATTAAAATAACTGGCTTTAGCATGTCGAATCCATGACGCTTAGAAAAAAGATCGGAAATTGCTTTTCTTTCGGACATGATTATCTAAACATAGAAAATAATACAACATCACCACACTTTTGCATATCGTCATCATTTGCCACAAGGTTAACAATATTATGACATTTTTTTTTTATTTCACTTTCTTCTTTTTATTACAATTTGGGTAATTTTCCCCCCTTTTTTCTCTTTTTTATGACTGTTGAGATTCTACCATTTTGTATAGGTAAGTGTTTCACATAATGGTCATTCATTTGTACACTGGGTATACGACTTTTGTTGTATTTTGCATCTTGTTTTGGCTTGTAAACATAGACCTCTTCACACACATAACGGAATAACCCGACAAATGTGAATGTATCCGAAACGTGCTTAAACAAAAAAATTATATTTTCTTACGCTAAAACAGCCATTTCAAAAATGTTGAGTGTCCGGTATTTTTTGTCAAAAATACTCAATATCTAATAATTATTTCCAAGTATGCAATATCATAGCATCCACACCGCTGGTTTTGAATAAAAAAAAACTTAACCGCCGGTAGAAAATAGAGCATCCAAGATGCCGCCGGTAAAATATGGCAGCCGTACCTCCGGAATATAAGATCATCTACAGCGTCGGTATTAACTAGAGATTCCACATCGCCGGTTAAGTAAAACATCCAAACCGCCGGTATAAAATGTTACCTGTTTTTATAATTACAATTTTATTAAGACATTTTTTTACCAAATAAGCATACCAAGGCATTATTTGAAAGTTTGTATCATCAATCCGAAACATGATACGGTTCCGACGACATTTTCGTGTAACTTCGTTAAGGCCACGAAGTTGTACGAAGTTGTTTCGTCTATTCGATGTACACCTCTTTTTTTTCGTATAGTCAGCAAAGATGTACAAAGATTTAACGTCTATTAACTTGCCAGTGTACACCACCCTCAGTAGGCTTTCTCACATACCAGTTGTAGGCCGCGCGTGAGGGAGATAATAAAGGTACGTTATTGTTTACAAGCGAGTAAGAATAAGAAAAATACTTTTTTTATTTGCATAACGTGTACAATGGTGTGCTATGTTTAAATAGATTACGTAATTTTATAATACTAAAAGGAATACAAATATTGTTTTGCTTTTATTCTTTTTTTCAAACCTTTAAAATTATTCGTTGTCACATTAAGATTTTACCGATTAGTTGTGAAAGTGTGAAAAACTATTTAATTGCTAATTACCGAAGTCCATTTGCACATTTTATGATATTCCTGACATTTCTGTTCACATCGTAATAAGCAATCAAAGCGTATTTAGATTTTCTTTTAACTTTACATACACTGATTGTTCGTCCCATATCATTGCATTGATAGTAGATCTAAAATATAAGCGTGTAAATATTGTGCTGTCCTAACCGTAGACATATTTTAAATCCTTTTAATGAGGGTATATCAAACATTTTTTTCAAGGTCAAGTTCAATTCGTATGCATACTTGTTCATTTTAATTTTTGATTTCAATACTTATTTGTATATTTCACTAATATTCGCGATACTTACATGCGCTGATATTTTCATAAGGAATTTAGCGGAATACCGTCTTTTGTCTATTTTACCATATTTTACAATAACTATTAAGCTGGTAACTATGAACATTTTTCATGTGCTCGCTAGTATTGTCCATTGTTGCGACAAACCAGCATATCTTCCCTTGCTGCCATCTTGACGACACACCCACAAAGAGGATTATATCCTCGCTATACGCTCAATCGTTTCTGACAGGTATAATACTGATAACACATATGCCACTTACGTTGTACTTCTCTCTAATAACTAATCATATACTTATCCACTGTCTAATGTTTTTAGCATCTGAAGCATACGCGTCGTGTCCCTACAATCCCGAGAAATGTTAAGAATTGTTTACCGTACATAAGCGGATCTAGCGTGGATGGGAGCATATGAGATCAGTGCTACAGATGAGATGAGTAAGCCTGTGTTTAAGCTTAAAATGCTAGAAATGTAACTATTTGTCTTCTAGATGGTTACACTCTTCCTGTTCCGTGCCCCCTAACACTACCCATACCTATGGTTCTCGCTAAATTTGACCTTACCTGTATGACAAACTATCATGATTATAGATTTTTGTTGTTGACGGAAATACCAACTAATGTACAACTGTCTAGTTGTTTCTGAAATGCAGAAATTTTAGTTGCCATATTTCAACAGTTTTCTGGGAAAACATGCCCGCAGACTTTCCTGGCACGGTTAGCACCTCTGTTGTACGCTAAGTTAGGACCCCCAACCTAGAAAAAGTCCTGGATCCGCCCCTGATCTATAAAGCTCATCCTACTTAGTGTAGCATCAAACCCTGACCCAGTAAGACGTCAGTGTGTAATATGCCACAGACACATCGAGCCACTCTGTGCAGCACATGCCAACTCTGTCATCTTATCCAATGTTCAGGAGAAACCTCAAACCAATTTAAACAGTTGAATGGCTCAGGAAATCCTTGGCTCGGCAGCAATGCTGCATACCCCAATGCTCTTTTTATCTTCCGGAGCCTCATAAATCCAATAAAATCTTTTAAGGACGCTCCCATCCTTTTTGTTTACCTAAGAAAGTAATTTTATCATTTAAAACACATAAAACAATACTTTCAGTATATAATAATATACATCACGATGAATAACTTGTACCTGCGGAAAAGGCTTCAAACAACATGCTTTTTACCAACACTTTCTTAGAAAAGTTTACTATGTAGACTTTTAACGATGTTTGTGAAACTCTATGTTTCCTATTAGACAATAATTACATAAAATGCGGTGACACTCTATTTAGAAAAGTAATTGGTATTCCTATGGGAACCAACTGTGCACCATAAGTTGCAGATGTGTTTTATATTGCTTTGAACGTGATTTCATATTAACTTTACCCCTTCTAACCAAATCCACATTTAGAGGCTTTCGGTTTAATGTCACGCAATCTTGATGATATTCTAAAAATAGATAATCCGCTCTTGTCTCAAATGATCCATCTGATTTAGCATCCAGAACTTACCCTTAATGAAGCAAATACCATACATGTAAACGCAGCATTTTTAGACATTGAGATCTTTTCCTACTCTCTACTAGAATCTATGGCAAGAGAGATGACTGGAGTATTGTATATTACTCATGCCTTGACGGTTATTTACATCGTTCTACCTCCTATGGTATTTACATATACCAAGTTACAAGTTTGCATGATATTTCAATGCCATTTTTTGTAAATTGTACAGCAAGGCTTTCGATTTCACAAATTAAGGAAGGCGTTTTAAAAAGTCTCTCACCGCCATGATTTTATTGCTTTAAAGTATATTAGAGTACAAAAACCCTTATGTTGCAAGTTGTTTTTTATTTACACTGCTTGTTTGATAGAACAATAATCAGGAAAGGGAATGCGGTAACTTTTAGTTTTTTCTTTTTGTGTGTTATGTCTTGTCTCTGTGTTTTGTCACGTTTAGATTTACCCTGCTTGCTTTTGTCTAGAGATTGTTTAGATTTAAATATCTGATGTCATTTTAATTTGACCTTTTCCTATGTATCTTATTTGCATCATTACTGTCAGTTTCACCTATATGTCTTACTTCAAAGCTCTTTCTAGTGCTGCTTACTACTGATGTTGTTATGAAATATAGGTACTGGTCACGGTTTTACTTAATTCATTCATCATTTTATATATCGTGTTTGCAAAATATTTCACTCGATGAGAGAGCACGATTCGTATCGGTAATTTATGTACATTTGACAGCCCAGACAATGGCACAAAAGTAAACACGTGTTTTAATCTGTCGGTACACATAATTTGAAGGTATTTATGTGAAGGAGATTTGTTTGATAACAGCTTATGAATCCTTTAAGGAATAGTTATGATTACAACGTGAATTTGCTTGGTCTGTGGATCAAAACGATGGCTCAATGGAAAGTTCATCAAGATAAAGAAACCAACATTACCGAGATCTTTATGATATCTAAGCAGACAATATTTCGCCTTTCTATTGCTTTGTAGTAAGAACCTAACAGTTCAGTAGATCATCGACAGAGCTGCACTAAATTATATTCATTATTAATTGTCATTGCATTTGACAGTTCAAGGTTGGTCGGCATTAATTCGTGACTTTTCGGGGCGTGGTTAAATTGATTCTGTTATGCCAGGTGGTGAACACAATTTACAAGGTTGAGATTATGGTAATTAATATAATTAATGCATTTAAGTTAAGATTTTTTGGTGTCATATTAACCCCTATATATGTTCGAAGGAGGTCCATCTACTAACATGTGTGTTTGTGTGTGTGTGTGTGTGTGTGTGTGTGTGTGTGTGTGTGTGTGTGTGTGTGTGTGTGTGTGTGTGTGTGTGTGTGTGTGTGTGTGTGTGTGTGTGTGTGTGTGTGTGTGTGTGTGTGTGCTATGTTGATCGTTCTCCACAGATGTGTTTCTTGTTATCCTCAGACGACATTGACGGAAAATCACAATAATTACCATACTTTTATCGATGCGACCTACTTATATATTTATTTATCCCAAAAATGATTTATATCAATATTTTTTTCTTTGTCTTATTAGATCTATCATATATGCGGCAAAATGATGGCGATGTGCTGGCGAGAGTATTTGGCCCTAGTGCTGCTGGTAGCCGTGTCTGCCGGTCAAACTATGGACGAGCAGGTTCGAACCTATCTGGAGGCGTACAATGCCCGTGCAGAGGCCATCAGCAATCGAAACCTCCTGGCGTCATGGGCCTATAACACTAACATCACTGACTACAACCGACAGAAATCGGTACTACTGATTTTCTAGTGTGTTGTCATTATAAGATTCCTTCTAGTGTATGAACATCTAAGAGAACTTTAATGACTGTTTGTAAATTTATAAACGAACATTTACAAGTGAAAAAGGTTAACTTCAAGCCACACCCCTTCAATATTCTTACGTACACCGCTTCTCTAACCATAAACTTTGTAAAAAAAACTCACAATGATCATAAGTCAGATCATTATTATATGCTAACAATATCAACAATTATAATGACAACGTTGACTTCCAGCATAGAATCAAAGCCGTTTCTACAACAAACCCAGCCCCAACATATAATACTTGCATAAATAATTGCCGAGTCAAAATTAGCCTTATAAATTATAGCAATTCAATTATCAACTAGCGCATAAACCCAACCCTTAACATTACAACCAAATCAGCCACCATCCAAAATCACCACGTTATAAATGACCACAACCAAACCGAGGCCAACAACACATTCATGAAAAAACGCGATCATCTTAACAGCCACTAGCTAAACTGCCCCTACCGCTTACCGCTAAAACAGCCACTACACAAACCGCTGCAACCGAAATAGCTATCATCCAAACCGTCATCACAAAAACAGCAACTTCCCGCCACCACCCAAAAACACCACCACCAGCACAAAGCTCCCAAACCATCACCAGCAAAGCAGACACCACCGAGACCATAACCGCCAAAACAGCCACTACCCACACCGGCACCAGCAAAAAATCATCACGCAAAATGTAAAAGCATAAAAAACCAAATTGGCATCACCAAAACAGCCACCATCCAACCAGACACCACCCAACCCGTCACAACCAAAACCGCCACTCCCAAAAGCGCCACCACCTAAACGGTCAACAGCCGCCACCACCATACCAGCCACCACCAAACCACCACCACCAAAACAGTTAACAATGGCAACCACAAATCCAGCCACCACCAAACCAGCCAGCTAACGAAACAGCCACAACCACAAAAACACCAAGAAACCTGACACAACCAAAATAGCCAGCACCAAACCAGCCACCACCAAAACCACAACCACCAAACCAGACACCACCAAACCAGCCACTACCCAAACCCCCATTACCAAAACCGCCACGTATTAATTCGCCAACACCAAACAAGCCACCAACTATACCGTCACATCGAAAACCGCCACCACCAGAACAGTAAACACCCGCCATCACAAAGACTTCTCAAACCGCTTGCAACAAAACGGTCAACACCCGCCAACACTAATCCTTTATCCCCTTATCGCAACCCCAAAAGCCTCTACCACCAAAACAGTCAACCTTCACAACAACTAAAACAGCTACAACGCAAACCATTGCGACATAAGCGAACACCACCCTAACCGCCCCAACGCAAACCAGCAACCACAAAAACCGCAACCACCATAACTGCCACCACCAAAATGGTCAACACCCACCACGACTAATCTTTTTTTTCCCTTATCATAACCCCAAAAGCCTCCACCACCGAAACAGTCAACATTCACAACAACTAAAACAGCTACAACATAAACCATCGCGACCAAAACGAACCCCCCCCCCCCCTTAACCGCCACAACGCAAAAAGACAACAACCAAACATCCACCACCGAACCAGCCACCATCCAAACCAAAACAGCTAACAACCACCTCACCAAAACATCCACTAACCGCCGTCACCAAAACATCCACCAACCGCCGTCACCAAAACACCCATTTACCGCCGTCACCAAAACATCTACCAACCGCCGTCACCAAAACATCCACCATCAGCCGTCAACAGCACATCCAACAACCGCCGTCAACAAAACATCCATCACCGCCAATACCAAAAAGGCCACCACGCAAACTGCTGCCACCGCAACAGCCATTAACAAAAACGCCCCACATCTACATAACAACCATGTAAACAGCCATATACCCATCCGTAACTACCTTAACGTCATCACCTCAATCATCATTATTATCATTGTAACAACCAATGTTCACGACACAACAGCATACAATGTAAACGACAGCCAATAAAGGCACCATCAGAACAAAGAACAAAATCACAGCCAGAGTAAACACCTTCAACGCTTGTTATGCTTATGAAACCTTTCTTTTTTCAGACAAATGTAAGCATTGAATTATCGGAATTTAAAAAGACCGAAGCCAAAAAAGCTTCTTCATTTAATTTAACCCAAGTCACAAACGACAGCCTGAGAAGACAGATCCTGAAAGCTATAGACATCGGCATCGCAGGATACGAAGATACGGATGTTCTCCGGAAGGTATACTATTGCCTCACTCTATTCAAACCAGTGTGCCCCTCTGTTTCATGTAGATCGTATATTGCTGAAAAGTCCATGTTTGTTGGTCAGAGCAGCAGATGCTGTGTGTAAAGTCTCGTACGGCGATACTGTTCATGGGATAGAATATCTACTCCAAAAAGGGTTAGAAAATACTAAGTTAGGAGTCAGTTTTGTGGCCCTTGAAGATATCACAATACATAAAGACAGTGTATACATGCCTACAGACCCAACCTCGTAGCCCACCGCGTATACATACTGCCAGACAAGACAGAGGTCATAATTCTACCAGGAAAGACCCAGAACAGATAAACTTGCTAACAGAATGGGTCGGGTAGCACACATTGTATACATTTTATTAAACCGGACCTGGTCGCACATAGAGTACACATGCTAACAGATCAAACCTGGTAGAACACAGTGTATATATACTATAAGACCAAACCTAGTAGCAAATAGTGTATACATGCCAACAGACCAGATTTTGTAGCACACAGTGTATGCATGCTAACAGATCTGACCTGGTCGCACACAGCGTATACAGTGTATTTATATATATTTTTCTTACTCTGGACATTCTTTAAAATATGTAAACAAATTTCCATTGCAAATGTTGTTCGATATGCGTCTAATATCATGAATAAAATCACCCAAATCCGCAACTACTTTGAAAACAGATCCAATGATTTGTTATTGTTATAAGTACAAACATCATAAGAATTCATTCTCATTTTCAGTTACATCCAAACTGTAGCAGACCTGAACCTAAATGATTCTTTTACAAATTCTTGTAACTGTTCAATTTTAGCTTTTTGAATAACTTAAACAGTTCTTTCAGAACACCCACGATATATGTGTGCTTGTACCTGCGGATAAAACCTCAAACAACTTACTTTTTGTCTGACGAGTTTACTTTAAAATGTAGAAAATGCTCAGTTATCCACTAACAGTTCCTACTTTAGCACCAACGTTGACATTCAAACAAAAATTGACAATCATTAACAGATGTTGCAATATTTCAATATTAAAACAGAATCAAAACAAGACAAACTTCCTTCACATGTACTGGATTCCTAACTTTCGGGAAACACCATACAAGTCACGATTCATAGCTCTAGCACCGCCTCGCACATATCTAAATTGCTTGCTTCTTGTACGCAGTACATGCATACAAACAGACCGGACCTGGTAGTACACACTCGGAACTCCTCGGGTAATTCCGTCAACGTATCCGAAGCTTGTCGGAGATCGCCGAGTAGGTACGATTGGGTAGTACACAGTGCTAGTACATACATACTGACAGACCGGATCTTGTCGCGACAGTGTTTACAAGCTAATAGTCCAGCCTTGGTCACACGCAGTGTATACATGCTAACAGACCGGACCTGGTAATACAAAGTGCATGCATGCTAACAGACGGAACTTGGTAAAACAAAGTGCATGCATGCTAACAGCAGGGACCTGGAAATACAAAAAGCATGCATGCTAAAAGACCGGACCAGGTAATACAAAGTGCATGCATGCTAACAGACCGGACCTGGTTATACAAAGTGCATGCATGCTAACAGACAGGACCAGGTAATACAAAGTGCATGCATGCTAACAGACCGGACCTGGTTATACAAAGTGCATGCATACTTACAGACCGGACCTGGTAGTACAAAATGCATGCATGCTAACAGACTGGACCTGGTAGTACAAAGTGCATGCATGCTAACAGACCGGACCTGGTAATACAAAGCGCATGCATGTTAACAGACCGGACCTGGTAATACAAAGTGCATGCATGCTAACAGACCTGACCTGGTAAAACAAAGTGCATGCATACTTACAGACCGGACCTGGTAATACAAAGTGCATGCATGTTAACAGACCGGACCTGGTAGTACAAAGTGCATGCATGCTAACAGACTGGACCTGGTAGTACAAAGTGCATGCATGCTAACAGACCTGACCTGGTAATACAAAGTGCATGCATGTTAACTAGACCGGACCTGGTAATACAAAGTGGATGCATGTTAACAGACCGGACCTGGTAATACAAAGTGCATGCATGCTAACAGACAGGACCTGGTAATACAAAGTGCATGCATGCTAACAGACCCGACCTGGTAAAACAAAGTGCATGCATACTTACAGACCGGACCTGGTAATACAAAGTGCATGCATGTTAACAGACCGGACCTGGTAATACAAAGTGCATGCATGCTAACAGACCTGACCTGGTAAAACAAAGTGCATGCATACTTACAGACCGGACCTGTTAATACAAAGTGCATGCATGTTAACAGACCGGACCTGGTAATACAAAGTGCATGCATGCTAACAGACCAGACCTGGTAGTACAAAGTGCATGCATGCTAACAGACAGGACCTGATAATACAAAGCGCATGCATGCTAACAGACCTGACCTGGTAAAACAAAGCGCATGCATACTTACAGACCGGACCTGGTAATACAAAGTGCATGCATGCTAACAGACCTGACCTGGTAATACAAAGTGCATGCATGCTAAAAGACTGGACCTGGTAGTACAAAGTGCATGCATGCTAACAGACCTGACCTGGTAATACAAAGTGCATGCGTGCTAACAGACCGGACCTGGTAACACAAAGTTCATGCATGCTAACAGACCTGACCTGGTAATACAAAGTGCATGCATGCTAAAAGACTGGACCTGGTAGTACAAAGTGCATGCATGCTAACAGACCTGACCTGGTAATACAAAGTGCATGCGTGCTAACAGACCGGACCTGGAAACACAAAGTTCATGCATGCTAACAGACCTGACCTGGTAATACAAAGTGCATGCATGCTAACAGACCTGACCTGGTAATACAAAGTGCATGCATGCTAACAGACCGGACCTGGTAATACAATGTGCATGCATGCTTAAAGTCCGGATCTGGTAGTACAAAGTGCATGCGTGCTAACAGACCGGACCTGGTAATACAAAGTGCATGCATGCTAACAGACCTGACCTCGTTATACAAAGTGCATGCATGTTAACAGACCGGACCTGGTAATACAAAGTGCATGCATGTTAACAGACCGGACCTGGTAATACAAAGTGCATGCATGCTAACAGACAGGACCTGGTAATACAAAGTGCATGCATGCTAACAGACCTGACCTGGTAAAACAAAGTGCATGCATACTTACAGACCGGACCTGGTAGTACAAAGTGCATGCATGCTAACAGACTGGACCTGGTAGTACAAAGTGCATGCATGCTAACAGACCTGACCTGGTAATACAAAGTGCATGCATGTTAACAGACCGGACCAGGTAATACAAAGTGCATGCATGTTAACAGACCGGATCCTGGTAATACAAAGTGCATGCATGCTAACAGACAGGACCTGGTAAAACAAAGTGCATGCATAATTACAGACCGGACCTGGTAGTACAAAGTGCATGCATGCTAACAGACCTGACCTGGTAATACAAAGTGCATGCATGCTAACAGACCTGACCTGGTAAAACAAAGTGCATGCATACTTACAAACCGGACCTGTTAATACAAAGTGCATGCATGTTAACAGACCGGACCTGGTAATACAAAGTGCATGCATGCTAACAGACCGGACCTGGTAGTACAAAGTGCATGCATGCTAACAGACAGGACCTGGTAATACAAAGCGCATGCATGCTAACAGACCTGACCTGGTAAAGCAAAGCGCATGCATGCTAACAGACCTGACCTGGTAAAACAAAGCGCATGCATACTTACAGACCGGATATTGCCGCCACAGTGTTTACATGCTTACAGTCCGGACCGGGTCCCACACAGTGTAGCATGTTAACTGACCGGACCTGGTAGCACACACCAATGCACAGAGTTCTCAATAATATTAAATTTAAGTACTAATCCTTCAGAGACGTATGTTTGTCAAGAGAATGGTCAGTAATATTTAGTACCAATCTTCAAGTGACGTATGATAACGGTCTATAACAATAAGCACCCCAGTCGGTCCTTTTGCGGACTGACCGTTCAGTTACAGATAGCTATGTCTCGTCGCTGAGTCTTTTGTCACATTTACATATACCCTGTTTACCTTTGTCTGGAGGTCGTTTAGATTTAACTATTTTCGGTGATTTTGATAGGACCTTTTCTTATTTGCCTATTGAAATGACGTGTGTTTAGCAAGAAAATGATCAATAATATTTAATACTTCTCTTTAAGTAACGTAGGTAAATCATGACGTATGATTCATGGTTATGTTTAACAATTTAAGTAACAATATCTCAGTGACGTAAGCTTATTTCAGATTTCAGACCTTGAGGCCAGTATGACTAGTATCTACAGTCTGGCCAAATGGTGCCCGACCTCGGATGATTGTAAATCCATAGAACCAGGTAATAAGATCTAGCACATCTCGTGCGTGTCTGTCATACTACGGTCTTAATACAGTTTTATTAGCTAATTGGATAGACACTATTTACTTAGCTAAGTTTTAACAACAGTAAATAGGAAAGGAATAAACAAGACGGCAAATTTAAGGTCTTACCGTTAGACTTTAATCATGCTGTTATATTGATAGTTTTTACACCTAATTATTCTGGAATTGTGTCTTCTATGATTATGTTTCAATAAGGTGATATCTAAGTTTATTTTTTTTTTATTAATTTGTTTAATTCGTTAACTAGTTAAACTAAAACTATCACGATATTAATAAAGCATCATCGAAAGCAATAATATGTTAGACGTGACTTAACTGATTATAACTTTTATTTAGCTGCTTTACGACACATTTTGTTTTGTACTATTTTAAACAAAAATCGTCAGATATTTCGATGTCGTGAAGTAAATGGTAATCTTTTTCTGAGCAGCGCTAAAGCTTCCCAATGCTTTAAGAAAACGCATTCATCAAACTCCTGTAAGACAACATGGTCACAAAAGAAAAAAACTAATTATTAAATGAAATGTTAGCTTTGTTTTTCGTTTCCAGATATGTAATGGTTTGTAATGTAATGTAGTCGCTGTTTTATATTTTATATTCCCGTGTACTGGTATATGTGTCTTGGTTAAAAAAAAAACAATTGTAACATTCTGTCCCTGATATGTATTTGTAAGTAGCTATGTGAGGTAATTTGTTTTTGCTTCCTAGAACTTACGGACATTGTTACCAACAGCCGCGATAACGAAGAGTTAAAGGCCGCGTGGAAAGGGTGGCGTGACGTCAGTGGCGCCAAATTGAGGGCCCAGTACGAGGAGTTTGTCCGTCTGATGAACACCGCCATTAAAGCGGACGGTAAGAGTGTTTGTTTTTTTATCAGCTGTAAATCACAAACTTCAGTTTGAAGTCTAATTACAACGCAAGCACAAGTTAGATATTATCTTGGATTCAGGAAGACATACATAAATTATATATACTGTATCAGGACATTTCAGCACCATAACGAAGATTATTATAACGTTCTATGAATATTGCAACATATATTGCAATTTAAAAAAGACACAAGACAAAAGTATCACATTTAATTTTAGATTTTATATGTTTATTTACATATTTTGTTTCCAGAACTCTATATATAATATTGGTAAATGATTCAAAATTACACAATTTATTAAAAACATGATAAGGAATTAGTAACACAGACAAATTTAGAAATCAATAAAAAAATATTTATTATGTCATAAATTAATGAATATCTATTAGCTATTCTGTTTAAACACCCAATGTGACTAAAATGAATCGATATTATTAAAAAAATAATCATACTGTTTACGTCCGTTATGGAATTAGTTGTGAAGCAAAACGATTTTTTTCCAGTTCGTCTTTTCAGATCGTCTCGTAGACATTTATGTCTCTAAATAACATTCTCTAGTCCTCTGAATATAAAAGAATCTTGTTTTGCCAATAACTGACCTGTCATTAAAATATGTGCAAAAGGTAGACCTACTATTGGCTGTTAGGGTTAGAGTGACTGGAAAACAGATTTAGTGTCTCCCAGCTAAATTTGCTCATTTAACTCAATCTGTAAGCTGTAACTTAACAACCTCAGCATGTCATTGTCTAAAATACGTCTTTTTGTAGGTCTATAGGTAACATTCCATCATTTTGCCTTTATCCATTTTAAGATTAATGAAATCAGTCTTATTAATTTAGCAAGTATCATTTGAAAAGTTTCATAAAACTTTAAATGTGAATATTCTTGATCACACAACCCTCGTTGATATAGTTTGGAAAATAAAGTCAAAAACAGAGGATGCCGGTTAAAATATAAGCCCCAGGTGTTTACAAGCTGCCCAGACAGCTGAACGTTATCATCCCTTTGACCTCGGTTTGCTAATTACTGTTATGATGACACTGCAAAATAATGTTGCGAATGGATTTTACATAATGTCATAATTCTATAATGCATACATATTGAAGAAGAAGGATTAACATAAATAGGGTCTAAATATGTCACTGAATTTAATCCCAGTGGATAATAGAGTTCGTTTCATGTACTCATTGACAATTTGTAACGTTTTCAGTTGGAAATAAACAACCAATGTAATGTTAAAGAGTCTGATAAGATGATTTTTAGCAAGCAATCATTGATGAAACATAATAAACATTTTCCCAGTTTTAAATTGCAAGTGCAGACAACGTAACCTGTAATGCTGATTGCTTCCAGCATGGTATTAAAACATATAAAACACTATCAATTTTAATATCCCAGGCATGTATACGGACACGGGAGCCTACTACCGATCTTGGTACGAACAGCCGACATTCGAAGATGATGTCAGAAAACTGTTCGCCACCCTAAGTCCGCTCTACGACAATCTGCACGCATACGTCCGCCAAAAATTGCGGCTGTACTACAACGAGACGCAATTTCCTAGTTCCGGTCACATCCCAGCGCACATTTTGGGTAATTATAATAGGCGTTGTTATACTTCCTTACATATGACAGGGATAACGGGATAGATAGTACCCCACATGACATCAGTCTGAATTAATCGTAAATGACCCCCAACCAAACGTAATTTGCGCCAGGTGCTTAAAGTTTTTGTATGTTACCTTAATTTTTAGGAAAGAAGCGTTTTAATCTTAGAAAGTTAGTAGGTGTTTTGGTTTTGTATTCTTATAACATTGTGGATATATTTTAGATTTCGAATAGTATGCTGTGTTTATTTTATTATATTGACTAATTCTTGTATCGGATGGCAGGAAACATGTGGGCCCAACAGTGGGGAAATATTTATGACATTGTGGAGCCCTATCCGGGCAAAGGACGGGAGAGTCTTACAGTAGAAATGATGAGACAGGTATGTTAATGGATGCGATTGCCAAACAACAACAACAGAAATATTAGAAACGTAAGTTACTAAAGCTCATTGTATAGTTATGGCGCTTAATTCTACGTTCTGTAATTTTGATTTGTATGTTATGTTTTGCTATATGAAATTTCAGAGATAAATTAATCTTATAGGACTTTACATTGTATTAACCCAATTGCAGAAAACTTAAAGAACCGAAAGAGTCTGCTACTTAAAAAGCACGGCTTTTCAGTGGCAGGACGCCCGACTTCAATTTATAGGTTCGAACGTCAGCCAGGACATCGGTTCACGACTTCCCAAAGCCATGGGTCGGCTGTTCGAAACATAGCCATTGACGGTCACAACTATACAATCGGCTTATCGAGCATTAGTAGTGAAAGAAAACTAGATTTCCTTTTATAAATATACTTTCCAGAACTACACAATACAAAAAATGTACCGGGTGGCGGAGGAATTCTTCACCTCAATCGGTATGAAACCCATGCCGGAATCCTTCTGGATCAACTCCATGCTAGAGAAGCCCACAGATGGGCGGAAAGTTGTCTGTCATGCGTCTGCCTGGAACTTCGACAACGGAACTGATTTCCGGTTAGTAGCAAAGCAAAGGTTTCTTTTAAAGCAAAAGAATGCATTTTATTTATTTACACTAAGTAATGACCAAATACGAAAGAAGTTATACAAATTTTTAAAAATAGGCCATCCTCCCTTACTGCGTCGAAGGTGCCCTTGTGGACAAATATGGCAATAAATGCGTTAGCTACTTTTCTCAATCTTCTGATCTATTGTATTATGTAAGTTAAACAACGCTGTCATACAACTAAGCTGTTTACGAAACCCTTGTTGTTGCTGAAAGGGAAGTCTTTTTTTAAATAGGTAATGATCAGTTCTATTTCTTTAAGATCGTTTCAAAAGGCTTATTGATGACATGCATTGAGGAAAGTGGCCTGTAGCTTTAAGGGTATTGTTTAGGTTATCCGCTATCCATATATAGGGGTATACACATGCTTGTTTGCCACTGTTTTGGTGTTCGCTCAGGTCTTACAGTGAAATTAAAAAGTGCCCTAACCAGTTTTTTTCAAATATGATGTTTTCATAGTATATGATATCAACTTCGGGACTTTTGCCTTTTAATAACGAATTGGTAAGTATAGATATTTCGTCAAAGGAAAGGGGTCCATTTATCCACTTTTTTGGTCTGCTGGAGAGATTGCAAGTCGGACAGATTTTCCTGTTCTTGGGAAGACCTGTTGCCGGTTTGGCAGTATGTTTTTGATTGCATTATAGCTTAAAAATATAACCGAAATCAGTAACAACATTTTTGTAATCTATTGTCTTTACTTCTTAATCCCTCTGCTTTTGTCCCTGCATGCGCCGGAAGTTTCGATTTGCGGTTTTGTAACGAATATAAAGCTGGATCTGAGTTGTCCCTATGATTGTTGTGCATGCGATTTTTTAGATCCGAGATTCAGTATGTTAGTACTTTGTGTTTATATTATATATAAGCTGGAACGGAAGGAGACTCTGCTTTGCGGACGGCCAGAGTAATTACAGTATATATACTTCTAAGGGCATGGACTTTCTGGAATACATTACTGCCCACTTTCTAACATTGCATCTTAAATCTCGGCTCAGCCATTCAGAGAGCCGCTTTTAGATGGGTGTTCGGTAGGCACTTTTTGCGACATTTTGAGTACAAAATTGCTCATAATGTGGTGACGTATGGCCCTTTTGTTGTTTTGTTAGTTCTGTATTATATAAATGTAACAAAATACGCCTCAAAATACAAAAATGATACATATGATTACGTTTACGTACGGGCTTTGTAAAGCCTATTTTCACATCACCTGAACGCAATTTATCACTGTATTCATAAAAGGCTCTCATCTGTTATTTTTCTGTAAGTATTCTCAGTCCATTTTTGACAAAAAACAAGTTTTGGCAAAGCTTTCAGAAAACATAAGTACCAATAAGACACATACATACAGACGATGGTTCATTGCACCTTTGTTTAGACCTAGTTTATTCTCTATCAGAATGTAAGTCAGGACGGCCCAGTTGCTAGCTCTGACTTTCATGAAATAATAAACAACTAAATTTGATATAAATTCTAAGACTACCATGTGCCTAGGATTACCCAGTAACTAGGGCTGCCCAAATATTAAGTTGGTAAATTTCCCTATTAGGGAATATTATCAGCTGATATTCCAATTTATTTCCTTTTAATGGCATTTAAATAGCATGCAAGCATGAACATAGGTATCATCATAGTGTTTTATTAGAATAAAAGCTGCTAAAGTGGCATGTGTTGCCCCCGTCTGCATTCCAGCAACTTTGAAATTTCAAACACCACAATATATCAACCTTCAACCGTGGTATTACTGGCAGTGTGAATGTATGGGGCAATTGATATATGGAATAATTGCTATAGTTTATTCTATGAAATAATCAGGACAGTTGGAAAAAATCTCGGGGATAACTGCTGGTGTCGTCTTATAGAAAAAAAATAGAATAAAAAGACTTTTAGTAAACATTATTTTATTCAAATTATAATGTTACATTTGAGGCATTTTGTGCCACATCAGGTCATGAGCGGCGACAAAACAGAAGCTTAACATGCTGGTAAATTTATGAGGTACACATAATAAATGCACCACTACTCGCCCCTTGATTTTCATAAAAACAACATTGCAGACTAGCTTTCAAGCAAAGAACACTACAGGGCTTGTCCTGCTTCTGTTTGTATTGTGGTATAAAAGTTCAAGGTTATCCGGAGACGGTGTACCATGAAGCAGACATATGGCTGGAATTCGGTGTAAATGGCATGCCATGAACACATTAGACTCATATCCACCTAATAGTATCCCAAACGACCCTTATAGTTGCTATGTGCAAACAACCACTAACATATTTTATATATTCGTTAGTTTTTGGATGGCTATCTAGTAGAATTGTCAATATTGTGCATTCTCACTCCAGTATCAAACAATGCACGACGTTGACTGAAGATCAGTTGGCCACCGTCCACCACGAGATGGGTCACGTGGAGTACTATCTCGAATACAACCACCAACCCTACCTGTACAGGGCCGGAGCAAACCCAGGTATGACGCTATACAATATTGTTGACGACATAGTAGTTATGTTTGTATAAGACAAATATATAACACGACAATGTGTCGGCGTCCAATGAGATTCTTTGTCGAATTATAGAGTGACAAGATGGTGTTAAAAACACAGGTGCTGAAACAGTGAGGCAAGACATAATACACAAAAAGAAAGTTACCGCCTTGGAATCTTCAGTCGGCAAAACGTCCGACTTGGGTGTTAAATCGGACTTGTAAAACTTGAAACTTCGCACGGTCTGAAGGGTTTTGTTACAAACATGTAAATAAAAATAGCCCATTACAGTGACACTACTACAACAAGCACTTGCAGCTAAAACTGATAAAAGAATATTATATACAACCAAAATAAATTTTTGGCCGACTGACCGTTCCAATGTGGTAACTGTTGTGTTTTCTGTTCCAAGGAGGTAACTGTTAGGTTTTCTTTTCCAAGGAGGTAACTGTTGGGTTTTCTCTTTTAGATTAATGAATCATCACAGATTTATTCTTACTTTTACATTTCGCTTGCATGTGAATACCTGTATCCTATGCCTTTCCAAATTTAAGTATATGTTGCAATACTAATAGGACGTTATCATCATTTCTTATTCATGTTCACAGCACTGTTACCTGTGCATTGTCTCGGTCGTAGAAATCTCCCCGTACATTTTATCTATGTTGTCATTTAATTCATCGTATAATGATTATTATGTATATCTTTCTTTGATGAACATTGGACTTCGGGTCTTTATTTCCATTTAACCTTGCTTGATTCTACAATACAATGAATATAATTTCATTTACAATCACTACAATAGAATACAATTATTTATTAACTCAAAACACAACATGTTTTATAGAAAGACATTATGTACATACATACCTGTTACATGTGACAATTAACAAGATGCATATATATTTTCTACAGAGCATATGATGGACTTCTTATTTTCTATTATAAAAAGCATAATATATGAATCTAAAAACTTACTAGTCTTACAATAGTATCATCTTAATTCAGAAAACATTGGACAATTCAATAGATATTGACATTCTACTTGTTTTAGATTTCAATTTATGCACGGTCTCTCTTGTAACATTAGTATATCTTCCTGTTTCTTTGGCAATGCCATTAGGCGACATTCTAAACTTTGCCATGTCATTTATAAACTTTGATTCTCTCTTACACTATTTTTGTAAGCTAAGATTCGGTTTGAACAGACAACATGTATTTGAACAGTTTGAACTATTTATTGAGGCCATCCAATTTTGAGTAAAGACATCAATTATTCTTTGCTATATGCAAGAATAGTTAATATTTATTGATTATTGTTGTTGCCACATATATGATAAACCTTACTGTTATAACTCATTTCTAAAATTAGTATGTGTAATTGTTTCCATTATAAGGAATTTCCCTATTAGCATCATCGTTAATCATACTATATGTATTTAATAGGATTGTGTGCCTACTGGTTTTAATTTTTTTATCCAAAATCTGTGTAACATCAGTTTTTGATGCACGTATAATGAGGTACGACCAAGTTCGCTATCTGGGGCGTTTATATTGATAGACGTTTTAATTAATAATCCACAATATGACTTCCCTAGTTGTCTGGTCGCGCCGCTGACATGTTGATGAACAATTGCTGTCCAACACAACCAACACAATTTACGTGGTTTTTCTTGTCCTTTGCGGCCTGATAGATCGTGCCCAACGTGCGCCAAGTGTCTCGCCACTCCTTTGGTAGTTAGATTTCTACGTCTAATTTGATGTTTTCAGTTCTTCTTTCTTGCCTAGTGATGCTTTCATTACCAACTCTTTTTGTAAATAATAGTAATATTTCAGCACTATTAGGTGTATTTCTATCGAACTGGGTTGCCCAGGCGGCGACCGCTGCCAAACACTATCCTGTCAGCGTCAACTTCAATGCAGGCGACGACCGCTGCCGAACACTATCCTGTCAGCGTCATCTTCAATTTTATTGGTTAAAAAGGACTTAACTTTGCACTGTCTGTCTTATTGTGATCGATGCCGGCTATTCATCATATTTGCCACTTAAGACTGAAAAATGTTTCTATCGCATTTACACGAGATTCTAAGTCCTCTATCTCTGTTTCCATGGCATTTAGTTTAACGCTCATATACGTTACAATCTTTCTATGTTGTTCATTTTGTCTAATCCGCGGTGTAAAGCCTAAAAATCGTTAATCATAATTGAAAAGGGAGGTCGTTGGAGACCTGACTAATGGGTGTAGGTTTAATTTGTTGAGGTGTCAGACATTGCTGAGTATACCGGTTCGTGGGGGATCATATACGTTACAATCTTTCTATATTGTTCATTTTGTCTAATCCGCGGTGTATAGCCTAAATATCGTTAATCATGATTGAACAGAGAGGTCGTTTGAGACCTGACCACGGGGTGTGGTTTAAATTTGTTGAGGTGTCAGACAATGCTGAGTATACTGGTTCGTGGGGGATTAAATGCACTGCGGTTGCGTGTAGTTATTTGTTGCCATCGCCAGTTAGTGTGTCAAAATAAAACACGCCCTCGTTTCTATGCCCTTTGCTTTGCTTGTCTACGTAAACACTAACTGTAATCGGCCTGTCTGTCAAACCGGTCTCACTGGCAAACTGTGTATTGGCAAAGGTACTCACAATGTTCGTGCCGCTCGGAATGTCCGTACTAGCGAGGCGTGTTCCTTCTAGCAATTGTAAAATGGATTTTTGCATTTTTGGTCTCCTTCCGTTCCCTTTTGGTTGGTAGTTAGGTCTAAAAATTAAAATCAAATTCACTCTGTATCATATTACATATTAAAAATATTAGGAGCTCCGGAATTCTGGAACCGTGGACTCCATGTCATGGCACGTGACTTATACAGTACAATACAATCAACAATTTTGTTTAGTTCTTCCATTTTTTATGACCTCACTACTTTCTTTTAACGACGGTATAACTCAACGAAAAACGTCAGCGATTGGACATTTTTTCGTTGATCGGGGATGCGAGGATGGAACACTGTGAATCAAGTTTAAATACCACAGTCAGTCCCTTTTGTCGGCTGACCGTTTCAAGGCAACAACAGTCGAGTTTGCTCTTTTTGAATAATGAATTATCACAAATTTGTTTTTATTTTTACATTTGGATTGAATACCTGTTTTCAAATGTTGTAATGCTCATAAGAAGTTGTAATATTTCCTTAGTATAATGAACTGTCAACAAATGCATAATATGTACAGAAGATAGAAACCTCGCTAACCTAAAAGTTTTAAAAGAGCGAGTAGTTTGAAATAAAACAGCCTAAGCGAAGACGTATTAAATATAAGGACGTCATTCGATAAAAATGTGACGCCATATGTTAAATTGTCAAATTTAAAGAATACGAAGAAAACCAGCGAACCCGATAATTATCATCGAAAACAATAAAAAGTAACAAAACAAAATGTAGTATTGTAAAGAGATGATAGGCAAAGAAATCTAAATAATTGTTATAATGAGTCGAGGATTTATCTACAATTCGGAGATTATGTAATAAAGGCAAACACTGTCTCACAAGTTACACCTTCTGTGCAATATCATGTAAAGGGCATGGAGACTGTCCACTTATATAGGTTACGGCTGGAGAGATAAACAGACAAGAGAGAACTCCAACAGTGACTGTCCAAATTATGGCTTTCAGTCACCGATCTCATGTAATCTCAACGACCTGTCCGGTTATCGTGTTATTGAAAAGCAATGCAAGTTTTGACTGTAACAGAGTCAATTTCGAGCAATGGAATACAGCGTATGATTCCCAGGTTGTATAATTCAGCATCTATTGATATCCTGATAAGATTTGTTAAGAGGTTCAAAAAGTGATTTAAACCCTTGTTTTATCCTATATACACATTTCCATATATCTGGTTTATGCTTGAGTGTTTTCACACTGCAATTATATTTTAGAATCCATAAAATCATTGTGGTGAAAGAACTTTGAAAACGCCTTCCTATAATTTGTGAAATCGAAAGCCTTGCAGTAACAGTTTAGAAGTAATTAACTGGATTCTATCATTAGATTCTCTATTTTGGTACAAACTCTTGCAGTCTTTCAAGGTTTTAATATGTAAGAACCATAGGAGGTAGCAGGAGGTAAAACACTGTCAATGTGTGGATAATTCACAATACTGATGTTGAATTCGTCTCATTTGTCATAGATTTATTAGAGACGTTGTCAATGTAAATCGCGATCTCAATATCGGGAAATGTTCTATTTAAATGTCTGGTATTTGCTTTGTTAGGAGTATGTCTTGGAGGATAATTCAGATGAATCATTTGTGTAAATAAAGTGTTATCCATAGTAAAAATCCCTTGGAGATAGCGTGGCTTTGACTTGATAGCCTTTATAATGTGGCTTTGGTTAGAATTGGATAGGGTTACCACGAAATAACGTCCAAATCAGTATACAATTATGCAATTAATGGTACATGGTACATAGTTGGTTCCCTTATGACTACTCAATGGAATGAATGAACTATATATATATATGTGAATATCATATTGACTTTATGTACGAAATATAAAAGCCTGGTCAAAAGCCTGGTCAATATTACGGTTTTCAAATCAACTACAACAATAAAAGAAGACAAGTACCAAGGAAACCACGCTAATTGATGACGTGTCTGAACTTACTCTCACATACATGTAACATTTTAAAACACGAAGGACGTATCAGAATTAAGAAGAAAGGGAAAATATTGCAACCCAACAGAAATTTTAAGTTTTGCCAGCATTGACGTGTTTCAGTATTAACAAGAACACACGAATACCAGAGTGTTTCTCTAGAAATTAATGCAATACAAAATAGCAGATATTAACTCGAATAGCGATTCTGAAGAACACATGGACACAAAGTACAATACAACTGGCAGATGATTTCTTTAAGAGAAATGGCGATTGCTAATCTCATATAGAGCGCGATTGTAAAGATAAAAAGACAATGTTCCAGAGAGCAAAAGTAAGATATCAAAATCTTTTATTAATAAGCAATGCAATTCACTGCATTAACGATTTTTCTCATAAAAAAACACAAACAAACAAACAAACAAAAAAAACAACAACACTTTATTTAATGCTCTTCAAGATGCAATCTGTTTAGGTGTGTATTTGTATTACTGTCGTGATCACTAGCCCCATTAGTAAAACAATTCATCCCTCCTTATATTGAATAAAAGTGCTCAACATTAACAAGCATCCTAAGAAATTGCAATACAAAATTTTGTTTTCTTAAATGTATATGTTAGATCTGATCTAACTCTTTCCGAAGTTTTTTTTTAAACTTGACTGTAAATACAAGAATATATAGCTTATATGAAGATATCAAGCATTTGTATTTACTTAACCGGCTTTACACGACTTCATCCTGCTTAAACAAAGTAGCATAGGTCCAGATCAGACAGCACCAGCTGAACATCCGACATTTGTTGCTAAGTCTTGATCAACAAGCATGTCAAAGGTTTCATGGAATCGTTAGCAAATAACTAAACGACATTGTGCCTTATGATTTACGAATCATTGCAGGGGTTAAATATTTTTTCATTATGTTTCTTTATTAACAGGTTTCCACGAGGGTGTTGCAGATATCGCTAAGCTCTCGTTCAACACTCCAGAACACCTGCATAAGATCAACCTAACGGAAACCCTACAGATTAGCAATGGTTAGTGTTAAGTATTAACGGAAGTTTTCTGTAGAAATAAGAAATTAATAAAGTAGATGGAATAGTTCAACTGGTTCAACATATGAGTCGATATGTCTGACAATTCTCTTCAATACATGAAAGTGCATTGTAACCGAAATCTAGATATCACAAAATCTGAACGTCATAAGTCTTAGGTTCTGGTCCATATTTTGATTGCATTGCTCCGAAGTCTGCCTTTTTGTATCTGCTTGAAACAATAGTGTAAATACATATGAAGGGCAGATCGTCCTATATTTAATGTTTGTTACGGTGACCATGCCCTATAAGATCTTATGATGATTACGACAAATAAAACCTGACTTACAGAAGAAACGTGTAAATGTAACATAGATGAATATATACTAATTAAAAGTCTAGCGACACTAAAGCCATGTTCTAAATGACATTTGGCTCCCAAAGCAGAGTGTTAAGATATTAAATAAAGAAAAACAACACTAAACTTTAACAGCATCACATGCACAATTTCTCCAGAAAGCGACATCAACTTCTTGTTACAAATGGCCCTGGACAGGGTGGCCTTTCTGCCCTTCGGCTACCTCATCGACCAATGGCGCTGGAGTGTCTATCGAGGGGAGACAACTCCCAGCACCTATAATCGAGATTGGTGGAACCTCAGGTAATCTTACGGTTGAACACAGGGTGTTTAAACATTGCTGTATTGCATACACTTTAGTAATTTACCGAGACAATGGGAGCCTTCAACAAAAGTGTTTATATCAAAAAGCATTGCATCGAATTCTCTCATCGGCCAATGTTAATTTTACGAGTGAAAATATAATTTGATATTGGATGCATAGTATTTGAATGTTCAACGTTGTTCATAACCTATTCAAATCTTTCATATAGAACAATCGTATTAACAGTCGTCCCATACGTAAGTTTAAATAAGCGGACTATGCTGTCGACAGTTTTAGTAATACGCAACGTAGTTAAGCGTTGGTATAAACAATTGCAATGAACATGTATTCTGTTTAATTTGAGTAGGTGTAATTACCAGGGAATTTCTCCACCCGTTGAAAGATCCGAGGAAGATTTCGATCCAGGGGCAAAGTTTCACATCCCCAGCAACGTTCCTTACATCAGGTAAAACAAATTACATGGACCGACAATATTGAGTCGATTTTATGCTTGTCAGTGAATGCATCAGTACGTAATACCAGCACAGATAAAATATAGTTCTTTGCTAATGCAAGGTCATGTACAGTTATTGCAATAGAGTGAGCATCAGCTGACAAAAGTAACTATACTGAAGTTTCATCGCATCTTTAGAATTGAAAATTAGTAACCGGAAGTCATGGAAGACAATATTTAACACATTAGCTGAAGCCTGTTCTTTTTTTCATATTTTACTAATATGAACGAGTCAAAGCCGATTCAAAAGGATTTATATATAGTATTAGGTTAAAAGGAAGATAAAGCTAATAATTTAGCAATCATATTTAATTTGAATAAACCCGTAAAATCACAGTATTTCGGAATGCAGTCGGAATAGCATTGAATTGTTTAAAATGGATAATCTTCGCACGGTGCAGTTTCGAGATCACAGGAGCCTTATGTTTGGCTAAACAAATTAGTGAGGCACTGTTTTTATTGTGCATTTATTCTACAATTTACATGGACGAGTGATTTTGTGTTTTGTCTATGTCAGTCAGAACGTGCTCATATATTTAAATACTATTAAGATTTGCGATGTACATTAAGAAATATAATCGGAACAAATTTAAACAAATAAAAAGAAAAATATTCTGAGAATAAAGAACAAATATATTCTAGCCTGAATTTTAATGTCTAATAAAGAAATAAATTTGGTTGATAAACATTTGAAGGCCGTCAAAAATCGAATCATTAATGTTTATTTATAATGAAACTGTTTTGCCACAAACCCATTTCTTTAAACGATCATTTTGCGCCGTTAACTTTCATCGCTTTTCCTTGGCGAGTTTTATCGGCCACAACACTTTAAGGATTCAGGCGACATCTTCCAAAGACGTTTTGGTACATTCAGGAACGATAATAAGTGCCATGGTTATAATAAACAATCGGTTGCCTCGCTTGGAATGTGAAGCCAACCTAACAGGAACTCTTTATAACTTAATGTACTAATAATGAGAATGATGAAAGAATTAAGGACTAAACTTGATCATACGAATCATTGTACAATTGATAGCGCTAAACATACATGGCTCTATCATTCGATAACAAGCCGACAAAGCCAAAATACTAATGTTTAAGCATTTATAAATAACTTTTCTTATGATTGTTTTATTGTTTGTAGATGGTTTTGAGTTGTTTATACATTAGTTAAAAGCAACTTTCTTCGATGTTATATTTGTAAATATTATGTCCACTCATAGGTCCATTGAAGCCAATACCGCGTATCAATTCATTGTCCTTGTTCATTGTCGTTGTAGTCAGTTGAAGTAAAGTCACTTACGACTTAATGTTTGGTCCGGTCAAGGTAGTGCCGAGAGCGACAGAGTCTAAGCAAGCTGTCCGAGCACTTCCAGTGAATGTTTATATTTGGGATAAAAATTACTACTGACTATATTTGCACATCATTTTCTATTTAAGTCCTAATAAAACTGTGTGTCAAACATAAAATCATTTGTAGATATGGTAAATTAACATTTTCTTTTAGTTTTTATGTGTTTAATATTTAAGTTAGCAACAGTATGTGGAAAATAGACGGTGGTGTTGGTGGCATTTTGGGCTCATCTTAATAAGGTTTGAAATATTCGTTCTATAGAACGACATAAAACAGTTTCTTCTGAAACTGTGATTTAAATTATCGAGACTTTAAATTCGGATCTTTAAAGTATGTGTGCATATTATTGAAACCACACATTTCAACTCTATAACGATTTTGAGTTTTTTTGTTTTACATTTGTTCATTCATTTATAATTTTACTACGAATCAATTTATTGACTGTCCGTGTAATATACATAGAAGATGAGACATCATATTTCCATTTCAGATATTTCGTCAGCTACGTTGCCCAGTTCCAGTGGCACAAGGCCCTGTGCGAGCTGATTGGTCAAGCGACACCTCTGCATCGCTGCGACATCTACCAGAATAAAACGGCAGGAGCACGGCTGCAGTAAGACACACAACAAAACGGCAGTTTATTTCCTACATAAAGAAGAATAAGCACCAACATATAAATTCGTATATAAGCATTCAACTGGTGCATGGGGAGAAAAGAAACATACAGAAATGTAACATAATGTGCTTGAGGTGCAATGTCAAAAAAAGTTTAAAATCGCAGACATTTTTTAACAAAAGGCTTGAAGTTGAGAATAAACATGGGTTGCAAATGTCCTAAGTAAGGCAAAGCAAGGCAAATTTAAAATGATGCCAATAATATATACAACAACTACTTCTGCTGGTAATAATGCAACAATGGATAAATACCTCTACATTTACATATCTGTATTGAATCGTCATCTTCCGCCCACGTAGGAAATCCAGTTACAAAAAGCTGCAGCAAAAATATGTACCAATGAAACAAGTTTATAGATAGACAAAGAACTCGGCATCGGGGTTTGTTTACTTCCACAAGAAAACCCCAAAAGACAAACATGTACATAAATCAAGAGTAACACATTGCAATATACATCTAGAGTAAACTTAAATCAAAGGACAGCAGAGAAAGATTAGTGAGGTCTATCTATCTGACACATTTTTCTCTCTTATGGTCATTTTATATTGATCAGCTTAAAGATAAGTGCAGATACAGATCAGCAAGGTCCGGCTGGTTGCGGTCGGATCAGGCTCTACCTTGTCTGATTGTTAATTATATTGATAGGTATACTTACCCTAGCGTTTATCTATAGGCAAATGTCAACATATGTGGAAATAAATTAAAAGAGTCGAATTGGCAAAGGTGTGCTAATTGTTTGAGGTGACAAAATAGCCCGACTTTATATATTATTTACTGTAACCATAAAGTGTGATAATGGTATGGTTCTTTGGTAAAGCAAATATAATGGTAGCCTTGATACTAGTCTGTTTATTGTCATATTAATGCGAATTGGAGTGGTATCATGCCAAGTGTTTACAGTTTACGTTATCTTTAACCAAAAAGAAAATTTGGAATGCGCTAATGTGACCTTTGTTGTGTTTATTGAGTAATCACCAAACTTCCCTAAAACACACATCCAACATGAATTTAAAAATAACATATATATTTTATCTTCTTAGTTTTCCGAATCACTATTCTGTGATCGAAATTATTTGATTTAACAGAGCATTATTTTGCTTGCATATATTTTAGTAGGACTTACCAAACTATAACGTTAACACTTTTTCTCTTAATTGATAAATACACGTTTCACCAGTTTCATTTAAATCAAATGCAGATTTTGGATTGTGGTTATTAGATAGAAATATGTTTCCGAACAAACAAAACATTGAAATGTGTTATTAGTATTTTATACTCTTTTTCTTCCCTATTATAAACGGGTGTAAGTTTTAACGATTTTAATTGACTAACTACATCATTAAAAACTTGCTAAAATACTGCAATGTCGAAGTAGCAAATGGTGCAGATTAAACAACACCGATCCGAATCTAATTGTCTAAGTCCAATTCGTGCTTAGAAATTTATCGCATTTTTGTTTCGATGATACAAGCCTTTTCTGAACTCTATTGTGACTTTTAATATTTATGTCTCTGTCCCAAGGGAGATGCTACGGATGGGATCCTCGAGACCCTGGGGCGAGGCCATGAGGACAATCACACGGGGCACCTCCGGTGAGACTGACAAACTGGACGCACAGGCTCTGCTGGACTACTTCAAGCCTCTCCAGGTACTATGTTGTCTACCCGTATCAGGCTTCATTTTAAGAATTAGAAATTTAATCATTTAATTAATATTAGAACGTGTTTAAATATGTAAGTTAAGCTGATATATATTGTGTTTGTGATTGCATGAGCGGGAGCGCGCGACTGTGCGTGAGCATTTATTTGTTTTAATAAAAATCCACAAATTCAGTATGAAGCATGGGGTGCTGCGAAATCTTCGTGTTATTGGGGAAAAACGTGTTTAACAAAGCATAACCTTTTTCTAATACCACATGTATTTTATATAACCGTTTGTTTACATACATTCATTCACAAATTATGTCAGTAATGACAAAATAAAGAAGGGCAGGACATTGCTTGTTTTTTCTCCAGAGGTTTCATTATTTTGTCTTTCCGGTCTATCACAATTATGATTAAATTTCTATAAATCTGAACTCGAAATCTTAATATTTTCTGTGTTACCATGTTAAAACTTTTTTTAAAATAGTTTCTTGTTTTGAATGGTATTCCGTCGATATTTAATAAAGCGGTCAATTTGTGTGAATGTTGAAGATAATGGCAGTGTTTGTTGTAATCTAGGACTGGCTTACCCAGGAGAACGCCAGAAACAATGTAGTTGTTGGTTGGAACAAGGCCCAATGTCCGGACGGATCATTCCGAGCCCAAAGTCCTAGTGCTGTCGGACAAGTAACCATGACATCGTCAGCTATCGTGGTGTTTGCTGCAATCGCATTCTTCCTGACACCATAAAATCGCACAACCCTTCAAGGCATCGTTAACATCTACAGACAACGAGGCCAAGACATATTGCTAATGAGTCCGGAGCAAATAATGCAGATCCGTATTAGAAAGCTTCTAGCTCCCAGCATATTTTATGCATAGTTCTTTTTATATATCTTATAGAAACATATCTTGTTCGTTATATAACTTAATTATTACATAACAAATACTCGCAAGCTTTACGACAACACCCCTTCCTTGTCTTAGAGACATATGACACCCAAAACCAGTAGCTTTTGATTCATAAATGTGACTTACTCCATGACTGAGGTATAATACAGTAATATACATATATATGTATCTTGTTTCAATGTAGTCGTTCATGATTAAAGTTGTTATTTATTCGAAATATATTGCTTGGCGTTAGCTCCTTTAACAAATTGTTATTTTCGAGATAAACAACATCAAGACGTCAACAAATATTGTTGCCAAAGGTGCTGGAAGAGTATTTACAAATTACAAACATACCATATATAATTTGTAACCAATTATATTGTGTTGTCATAAGCAGTGATTTAAAATACTTATATTAATATGACTTAGATAAGCAAAATAGTAATTATAATATGAACATCGTTTAAGTATCGTAAAGGAAAATACGTACCACACGAGAAGTAGCTGAATCCTTTTTTAATTACTTAACATGTTTATTTTATGACTTAATAATGATAATAAGAATAAGAATAATAACAATAACAATTGACAAGATCAATTATTAGATTTAAGACAATCGTTTGTTTTGTTTCAAATAGATGTGTTTCCTTGTCCGTTCTTTTATTTAAAAGGAGCCCCTCAGGAAGTACGAGGTTCGAAAGGTTTAAGCTCCCTAGTCGGCACATTTGCCGACTGACCGTTGCAAGTGGGTATCTTTAAACATAAAAAATGTGTCGTCTTAATTTTTACTTGTAGCTTTGTCATTTGACCATCTTATGCCTTTTTAATGTTTTCAAAGTCTCACCAATCTTGTACATTTTCGACCCGCCTTGGAACGGTCAGACGGCAAAGGACCGACTGGAATGCTTAGACATGATTGTGGCGCGCCCCATCCTAGCCTGCCCTGTCTCTCTCTCTCCCCCCCCCCCCTCTCTCTCTCTCTCTCTCTCTCTCTCTCTCTCTCTCTCTCTCACACACACACACACACACACACACACACACACAGTGTACATAAAGTTCAGTTATGTCATTGAAAATAAAACACATTATGACCTTGGATTTCTAATAAATACTATTTTACTGTTCTATACAAATAATGTTAAGCGCGGAAAGACATAAATATCATTTAATTTCGAGATTCTTTTTTAAATTCTCTTACTTAGCGCTTATCGATGAGGCAACCGGTATCCCTAAATTTTCTCCGTCAACATGTATGTATTTAACAAAACACAACACAATTTAAGTTTCAATATTAAATTGTCATTTGTAAACGAAGCACTCGGGTAACCGATAATTTGTAAACGAAGCACTAGTGTAACCGATAATTTGTAAACGAAGGACTTGGGTAACCGATAATTTGTAAACGAAGCACTTGGGTAACCGATTATTTGTAAACGAAGCACTTGGGTAACCGATAATTTGTAAACGAAGCACTTGGGTAACCGATAATTTGTAAAGGAAGCACTTGGGTAACAGATAATTTGTAAACGATGCACTTGGGTAACCGATAATTTGTAAACGACGCACTTGGGTAACAGATAATTTGTAAACGATGCACTTGGGTAACAGATAATTTGTAAACGATGCACTTGGGTAACCGATAAAATTTATCAATTCATTCAATATACTCAAACATATCTCATATCTCACAACTAATCATTATATTATCTTAATAGATCATAAACCTTTATGACATACAACAATTCCACAATTACAGAAATTTTACCAATATTATATTTCCATTTACTTTCTACTTCTGAACCAAAAAGAAAAAATCGATGTAAACATGTCGGTTTCCCAAAGCTGAATGACTTAAAAAAATAAAATAAAAAAATTAATCGCACGAAAATATCGTGCAGTGATGTCACGCTTTAGTGACCATCTAAACAGTGACTGCGTAACCTTAAGGGAAAATAATTTCTTCCTAATTCGTTCCTCAAACGAAATAAATTATATTTTAAAGATGATTTGCGACATCATTTGCATAGAACCAGTTAATACCATCGTCCTCAGTGTGCTTTTATAATAAATACGTATTTTACCTTTTGATTTATTTTGTTTGTTCTTTTACATCGCACCGACATAATAATGGTAATATTTGCGACGGCCAGCTAATTATTGGTAGAGAAAGTCCCCATACCTATGTCTGGGTAGAACTACCGACGCAACGCAGGTTAGCTGGAAAACCTTCCCACATAGAATTTCTCGTCCCGACCGGGACTCGATCCCACGCTGTGAGGGGCTGAGGACAATTATTTTGCTATGTGAGGAAGCAATTTAGTCAGATGATAATTCTAAATTATATGACATTTAATGCCTTACTACATGCGACACTATGAAATCCAATCATCTTTAGTGTCAGAGCTTGTAACCAAACTGATAATGATTGTTATCATTTACAATATAATTTACAGCCGTCTCCTCCTTCTTATCCTTCTACTCATCATAATCGTCATAGGTTATAATCACCACCACAACTACCCACAACAGCAACATAAGTATTGCCATTTTATCTTGGGTAATGAAGAAGAGACGGATGTTAATTTTAATAAGTATCGCAGATAATCGATTCAATATTTATTTGCAAACGACATATTGGTTTTACAAAATGATTTTGCCAAAGACAGTTTACATATTCTTTTTTTCTCTAGGCAACGGTTATTCTGTTCTCATATTGAGAACCAAACTTTTAAAATAATACTTCCTTTTCGGATCAATCGTTAAGTCTATGTGTACATATAAAGAAAATATTTTTCTTGTGCACAATGATAATTTGAGACAAGTATTTTGGATAGAATACAAGACCCAACATCTTGTTAAATATGGCACATCAATAAAGTGAAATAAATGTGTGTCATCAATATAAAGGTCAGCAACATTACCTTCTAAATGACTACACTAATTTCATTATATTGAATCAATTGTATTTACAAAATTTATAAGCCGCCATTTTTCTCAAGTTTGGCAGTTTATGCTTCTTGAACTTCTTGAATTTCAGCTTTTTGTTGAGTTCGAGTGCTGTATATTACTTACGTTTATTTAAAAAGTATTTTATTCGGTTCTGAATGTTGCCTTTACCTTGACGAAACACAAAAACATGCAAGTAAGTTCGTTAGCATTACATTTATATCGAAAGCCTAACCAAAAGACTATTAATAATATGATTAAAATCTGGTTTTATTATTATTTTACTGTTTTAAAACTGTCTCAGTTCAGTTGGCCAAATTCAAGCATATTAAAATTTCACCAATACCCATTGCGGTGTTACATCAATTCGTTTAACATAAATTTAAGGCAAAAACAGCTGCTAACGGTCATGAAAATTACATATACGGTGTACTTGCGGCGGCAACATACCTATTCAGGTGGAAGTTTGGTATGTTTTGTATAATATTTCCCTCAGTTTTGGCAGACCGCAAAGTTAACCATCAGAGTTGTGTGTCAGTGACTAATAAGCTGCAATAATACTTGCTCTGGCGTTCACCACTATCTACTAACTAACACTACTTCCCACGAGTTTAATTGACAGGTGTTGATACATGTGGAGAGGAAAAATGCAAATAAGAATATTCTAGAGCCATCCTGCGACTGCATTATTATGGAGTTTTCTCTAAACAGGCCGCTCTTACAGTTTTATTAGCAAACATGAACAATTTTAACCTATTTCTTTAATTTCGTGGCTCTTACCTTCGAAAATCGCGCATGTGCACTAAAGGGCATGTTTCTAAATATGAATTTGGGTTTCAAAATGCAGAATGTCATCAACACTAATGCATTCATTCAAGCAAACCAAATAAATAAACATGACTGGCTAAAAATAATTTACTTTATTTCTGTTGACCTTCAACATCAGAATCAGTCAGAAGCTTTCCTATCGACTTCGTGGCTCTGGTTGGCTAATCTATTTTTAGTAACACATAATTTCCAGATCGCTTATTTATACTGAACAACACTAATTAGAAAACACTCCTTTTTGGTAATGATTGTTATTTCCAATTCTGGTGATTTTTTTATTAACACGTGTTTTCTGCCATCACTGTTATTTTGTTAAAACATGAAATCAATTGGATTTCCAGAAGTAAACTATAAAAGGAATATAAAACTATGCTACTTTTCGAATGTGTGTGTCGTCTATTATAGGCACAGGATCGATTATTTACCGGTCACATGACAAATCAATATGGCTGCTGGAAGTAGCCAGGGTGAAAATAATGAGCCAAATGATTAAATATTGGTTGGAATTGGGGAGTTTAAATATTTTGTATAGGTTTGTTGGATCATTTTGGTAAATTTACCCGAGTGTTATAATAATATGCAGAAAATATCGGGGGTGGGGGTCGCATTTTTGACACTCTTGTATTCCTCCGTCAAAACTTCCGAAAACCTGTATCGATAGGAATAAGCCAATGGCAAACACAGGACAATGATTGACGCCGCACATGAAAGCCGCGTCTATATGAAATTGTTTCTTGATAAGTCCTATGATAGGCGTCATGTTTTATAAAATAAGTCAATATTCAAGTTTGGTGAATATCCGAATAAAATAAATTTGTTGAAGCTTAAGATACTGCTTCATCATTACCTGTCACTTGAAATTGTTAATGTTCCAAATGTATAAGTATGAACTGTTTAATTTAAATTGCATTTCTTACGATGATGGACTATGTACAAGTCAAATATTATGGACTATTCTGTCGTTTGTATTCGGACTTTTTACCGTGTGTCCATAGATAATTCGTTATTGCATATAACTTTAAAACATGAAAATGAGACGGCATTGTAGACGTTTTAATAACAACAAGGTATTTTTCATTTGTCGGTTTGTTGTAAGTAAAAAATGTTCCATCGTTGAACATGTATCGATGGTGACCTTCACTGCTTTTGCAGCAATGATGTCTGGTAGTAATTTGCATTTAGTACTATGTCACTATGTACATGGCCCTTGGTAATGAGATTATTTATTTCATTTAGTTAATTAATTGATTACTTCAACGGTTTTCTGTACTGTTACCTGATTTCATTTCATTTCTTTTGTAGTAAATGTCCCTGTGGCAAGGTGTCAGAACATTTTTTTATTTAAATATTAGCTTCATTGGCTGGTAATGGGATAACAGAAATTAGTCTACTGCTACGTTTGTTAATTAAACTAAAACTGATTTGTTCTACATTTTTAATTATTTTTCTTTTAAATATATCAAATTACCTTTCCACACCTGTGTAGGTGTCTTTCGTAACTAATTTCAAAAGCAAGTGTGCTATTTTTATGCTTGAGTATTCATTCTTTTTGTTTCTTCAAATTGAATTTGTCAATTTCATGAGCTATTGTTGCCAACAGTTGTCGGTCAAAAATAAGTAGTTTGGAGATGTTCTTTTAAGAGAGCGCATGTGGCCGAGTATGTAGGGAGGGCGCCCGTGGCCGAGAATGTGGGGAGGGCGCACGTGGTCGAGTATGTGGGGAGGGCGCCCATGGCCGAGTATGTGGGGAGGGCGCCCGTGGCCGAGTATGTGGGGAGGGCGCCCATGGCCGAGTATGTGGGGAGGGCGCCCGTGGCCGAATATGTGGGGGGGGGGCGCCCATGGCTGAGTATGTGGGGAGGGCGCCCGTGGCCGAGAATGTGGGGAGGACGCCCGTGGCCGAGTATGTGGGGAGGGCGCCCATGGCTGAGTATGTGGGGAGGGCGCCCGTGGCCGATGATATAGGGAGGGCGCTATGGCCGAGTATGTGGGGAGGGCGTCCGTGGCCGAGTATATAGAGAGGGCGCCCATGGCCGAGTATGTGGGGAGGGCGCCCATGGCCGAGTATGTGGGGAGGGCGCCCGTGGCCGAGTATGTGGGGAGGGCGCCCATGGCCGAGTATGTGGGGAGGGCGCCCGTGGCCGAATATGTGGGGGGGGGGCGCCCATGGCTGAGTATGTGGGGAGGGCGCCCGTGGCTGAGTATGTGGTGAGGGCGCCCATGTCTGAGTATGTGGGGAGGGCGCCCATGGCTGAGTATGTGGGGAGGGCGCCCGTGGCCGAGTATGTGGAGAGGGCGCCCATGGCTGAGTATGTAGGGAGGGCGCCCATGGCTGAGTATGTGGGGAGGGCGCCCATGGCTGAGTATGTGGGGAGGGCGCCCGTGGCCGAGTATGTGGGGAGGGCGCCCTTGGCCGAGTATGTGGAAAGGACGCCCATGGCCGATGATATAGGGAGGGCGCCCATGGCCGAGTATGTGGGGAGGTCGCCCGTTGCCGATGATATCGGGAGGGCGCCCATGACCTAGTATGTGGGGAGGGCGCCCGTGGCCGAGAATGTGGGGAGGGCGCCCGTGACCGAGTATGTGGAGAGGGCGCCCATGGCTGAGTATGTGGGGAGGGCGCCAGTGGCCGAGTATGTGGGTAGGGCGCCCATGGCTGAGTATGTGGGGAGGGCGCCCGTGGCCGATGATATAGGGAGGGCGCCCATGGCCGAGTATGTGGGGAGCGCGCCCGTGGCCGAGTATGTGGGGAGGGCGCCCATGGTCGAGTATGTGGGGAGGGTGCCCATGGTCGAGTATGTGGGGAGGGCGCCCTTGGTCGAGTATGTGGGGAGGGCGCCGGTAGCCGAATATGTAGAGAGGGCGCCAGTGGCCGAGTATGTGGGGAGGGCGCCCGAGGCCGAGTATATGGGGAGGGCGCCCGTGGCCGATGATATAGGGATGGCGCCAATGGCCAAGTATGTGGGGAGGGCGCCCGTGGCCGAGTATGTGGGGAGAGCGCCCATGGCCGAGTATGTGGGGGGGGCGCCCATGGCCGAGTATGTAGGGAGGGCTCCCATCGCCGAGTATGTGGGGAGGGCGCCCGCGTGGTCGTGTATGTGGGGAGGGCGCCCATGACCGAGTATGTGAGGAGGGCGCCCATGGCCGAGTATGTGGGGAGGGCGCCCGTGGCCGAGTATGTTGGGTCGCTGACTTGACACTAATCATCCGCTCCCCGCATTAGGGTTGAGTCCCTGTCGGGGCAGGTAATTGTAAGGCAGTTTTTCAACTAACCTGTGGTGTGCCACTGGTTCTATTCTGTATTAATTATGTGGTCTTTCTCCACCTATCATTAGCTAGGCAATGTCAGTATGACCATAATTACGACGACTGATGGAACAACAACAAACATACAAAGCGCTCTGAAGCGCTTTTTGGCCGTTCTTAAGCTTCACCCTCAAAGCGGTTACAGATGTGCTAACAATGGTCAAAATTATTCCGTAGCAAATCAAATGTACAACATATTAGAAATTGCAAAAGCAGGCAAGTCTTCAGCTGCAAATAAACACCTCTTTTAAATATAGATTATACATTGGGACAACAGTTAAATGAGAGCAACTTAGCACTATAATAATAAGTATAATAGAAACCATTTTAATGAATGTTTAATACTTTCTATGTGATTTTGCACTGACGAAATGGTCGAAATTGGCAGTCTTAGGTTACCGCACACCATCGGGATAGTGGTTAAAGCGGACAAGACAGGTCCAGTTTTGTCCCTGCCATGCTAACTCAGACGATTCCATTATGATTGTATCGAGGGCGCTATTGTTTTGAAGTGTGTCATTATTAAACTGTCGCAACTTGTTGACACAGGTTTCCGTTCGCAACATCTTCGACTTTCTCCGTGCACGTTTGGTAAAGAACCTCGACGAATACTGATACGCCGAGATTCCCGAGATCTCGGTACGTGCTTTGTTCTTTCTGCATCGTTAAGTAGCGTCTGTGTATTTGGAGACAGTAAAGTTTACACTTAAAAATAAAGCAATCAAGTAATCAAAATGGCTTGTTTTGAACAGTCCTTTGAATATTGGCATGAGACTACAGTTAAACGCATGTTTTAACTTAAATCCGGTCTTCAACACAAGAATCGGTACAAGATACGCGCGGTATCGAAACATAGCATTTGGTTTTGTATGAACGACCTCTTCCCACATAGTATCTCCGAGGTCTATTTCTGAAAATAAAATAGTCGAACTGATCCGAATATAACCTTCGATGTCTATTTCTGAAAATAAAATAGTCGAACTGATCCGAATGTTACCTCCGAGGTCTATTTCTGAAAATGAAATAGCCGAACTAATCCGAATATTACCTCCGAGGTCTATTTCTGAAAATAAAATAGCCGAACTAATCCGAATGTTACCTTCGATGTCTATTTCTGAAAATAAAATAGCCGAACTAATCCGAATATTACCTTCGATGTCTATTTCTGAAAATAAAATAGTCGAACTTATCCGAATGACAGCTTTCAGTACACCATTTCTCGACTCTGTTTTACTCCGTGAATTTAAAGGCCATTGTGCGAGCACATTCATGTAAGATAGGATACACTAGCTTTCGTTGTCACCCATCAAATTAAGATCGCTTCTTTCTGCTACCGAGACCCTGGTAACATATCTTTATCAGCATTTATCTCACACGTCTTTATAATACCTTACCTTTATTATTATTATTCGCAATGTTTATTTGGTTCACGCATTTTTAAATACAACTGACCGGATTTGTTAAGTGCTCTTGTCGCGGGAGTGTCATGCACAAACACTATCATATATATGACGATGTAAATAAAAGGGTTTATAAGTGTCTGCACACGTATTTTTACAATGTGTCTACGTTCTTGCCTTTGTTGTCCCACACTGTACCTGTGTGAGATATGAGCAACCTGTATCATACAATACCAGTCACGATCAGTTTACTGACATAAAGGGACAAGTCAAAAGCTTGTCGAACTGCGTAAATGAAAAAGGATTACAGCTTTATGCGGTAAACATGTAGTTTATAATGACTGTCTTTATTACAAAAGTATTACCCTTTCACAGATTAATTCAGTATCTTTTTTTTTTGAAAATCGTATATGCGATTTAAGAGTATATCTGTAGAAATTCCATTTTAGTAAATAACACCATAAAAGATTATAATTAGTTATTGTGTAACGGTGATTTAAGAAAACATGCTAGCTTATTTGTATGTCACTATAATCCCAAAAGTCCTGCTGAAGCTATATGGTGTGATAGGTGTGAAACATGTGTGTTTCACACCTACTTCCTATTTAGTCTCTAAAAATGATTAAGTAAACTTAAATTGTGATTGGTTGGTTGCGTGACGATCGTTGCATTTTCCGATATCATAGAAGACACAAACTAGAGAGTTAGGATTTGGAAACCAATGTTTAAACATTTAAACAAAACATTATTCGTACTCGTTTTGGCCCGAGCGGTTAGAGTCGCTGGCTTGTAAATCCTCAACCGTTTCACAAGGAGGCTCGTTGCGATACTTGTTGCTTGTTGATACTAAAATGAACATAACATTTATGCAACTCTTTCTATGTTCAAACAAAGAAAACAGATTGTAACTGTAAGGTTTTATTCTCCTGTTTTGGCAGTCACGGTTGACGTTGGATCATGGTTCATGAACGCATGTTCATTGTAAATGAATGCAGATTTAGAGTCCATGAACGCAAGTTCGTGATTTAAGACGGCATGTTTAATGTTGGTGAACGCATTTTCATGGTTGGTGAACACATGTTAATGGTTGGTGCGCTCATGTGCAACGGTCATTAAATCATTTTTATTGTATTATGAGCGCGTGTTTATATTAATGACCTTAAAAGTGTTATTATTGGTTCATGAACGCACGTGTTATGAACGGATAATCATTGTTCAGGAACTAATGTTCATGTTTCATTATCATTGTTTTCAGTGAACTTTACCAAATTACGAGCAAAATCACATTTAGTCTAGCAATTACGATCAAAAGTAGTACATTATATTTATGATTAAGAATTATTGTTTTGTTGTCATCTTAGTTCAGGTATACCATTGGAGCATCTAAATCATGTTATTTTTTTCTCAAACACAAGCACTCAAAGCTTCGGCTAATTGCCTTTTTCAAAAGTTAAACACAAACAAATGAATCTCTTCACATAGTTGCAAACGTTCATGGTCGCTGCTATATTGGTTTCGTTATATTCACATATATGACTGACAGGACCCTTTAGCCATTCAGGTAACGGGTTTCCCCGCGGGATCGCGATGGCCAGCCCAAGCTTAGTCCGGTTAGACAGTTGTTGTGTTGGCGGTAGATATTTCGTTAATAAAATAACAAATTATTAACAAATTAATGCTTTTATCATCGACATTCAAATAAAATTGATCTAGTTTAGGATTGCATGTATTATATAACGCGTAAGTAGACCTGTGCATTTGATGCGCATTAATTGAACTGATATAGATTACCCGTAAAACAATGACACAATAGACATGTTTTCCTGAGAGTATTGTTTATTTTCGTACTATATAAATTTTATTGTTTTGAGATTTCTGTTAGGTATTAAGTAAATGTGGGATTCATGATGTTTCAGTCTGTTTTCTGACAATTTCCTGCGTAAATCTTTGAGTAATGTGAAATAGAGTGACTTTGGGGATTATATGGTGAAAATGTGCATTTCTTGTTTCACTTGTTTCCATCCCTACTACTGTGACTGTCTTCAACTTTCACCCATCCACACAGCAGCCACGGTATCCGTTGCTTAACTGCGCAACTTTTGAAGTCGCTTTAATCACTTCGCTTAAGAGCTAAGCTAGTTTTAAGTGCTTACATTTCTACTTCTGCGGTCGTTACACTACTTATATTATCGTTTGGCAGAACATTGTCTTAATTACAAATGCGCTTTTTTTCAAAACATTTGATATGTTTTAATAAAATCAAAGCAGTTAATGTAGATAAAGCATCTTTTTTTACAAAGCCATATAAGCGAAATAACAATTGCCTGACAAATGACAATATCCTACACAATGACATCTGTCAGTTATCTACATGGCAAAATAAATGTAGCATATGCTTAACTTGAATGAAGTCATAAAATGTGCATTCAAAACAAATTATTCCCGCTCAAAAATATACTTATTTCAACACTGGTGAAGTGTACTTAGGTGAGCATGTAATATATTACCGGTCAAGTTAATCCGGGACTGGTTACTGGTTAATAAAAATCACTGTAAAGTAAATCACGGTAACGTAATTCACAAATGGTGTTTTCTTACCAAAGTGTTGTTTTATTTGAAGGTGAATACGTAGGTTGATTTGACGTTTCTTTATACTTTATGTAATGTTTTAAAGCGTAAACAATGCATTCCCATGTGTTTCTTGCTTTATAAACCCATAGTAACGTAAACCACAAACAAGCGTTCATTTGCAGATACTCATCTTGTACATGAATAGGTAATGAGATTTCAGTACTGTGTCATAGGTTGTATTAAACATCCTTCATGGAACTTGAAATGAAGGAAGCTAAATATCCAAATGTTTGACCATTGTGGTCAATTAATCAAAAATACACAATTATTTCTTTGGAAGGTGAGACAATAAGTATAGCGACTTAAAGAGTGGGACACGTGCTTTTGAAACAAAAAAGCTATAGATGAACCTTGTAAGACCTATAGCAAGATCGTGAACGGCTGAGTTTGGGTTAATTGAAGCTGGTATTAAATGCTGAAAATTTGGGAAAATATTTGTTTTAAAATCTACCATTTAGCATAATGTGACAATTTTTATTATATGTGCTCAACTTAAATGTGATTTGCTGAATTAACGCCTGATCCTGGTCTTTGAACGTAATAAACCAAAGTTCATGTTTCATGAACGAATTGTCATAGTTTATAGATAATTGCTATACTAATGTAAAAAATAGGTACGGTTTAATTATACTGTAAAGCTAGGACTTTCTTACAAACGTGAATTAAAACTCCAGCCTTTAAAATGCGGTCCAGTGAAGCACATAGTGCCTTTAAATGAATTATGTTCTATAATCTAAACAATCGACCTTAAGTATCAATATATCGACAAATTGGGAGATATGTAAATATGTGTATAGCCGCACCTGGCCTACATGCCATTTCAATGGTCGATCGTTTCTCAACAATGTTTGTACACGAAACATAAATAAACCTTTATAATGGCTGTAAACCCAAGAACAGCGGACGAATACTAAACAAGATATATAAAATCGGCACTTCTGTGTTCTGTGTATGTAAACATTCAATACAACCAGATGAGATGGGGGATAACCACCCCCACCCCCCACAAAAAAAAAAGTTAAAAATTAAAGTTGTGAAAACACATAAATGTAAGCTTAAACAACTAAGATTTTTACAATAAATTTTGTCTGTTGATTGCTTAGGTCGAATTTAAGGTCCCTTATTGTGTATATATGTAGTAATTACCTCGGAAAAGTTTAATGGATATTTATTCATACCACTATCTGGCGCCTTTCCTTATTTTAAAGACGGTTTCGAAAGTACTCACTGTGCATCTATTTTTGTGCATGCATCTCTAAGTTTTTTAAACGCATTTTCAAGTAATGCCTTACTTTTGTTAGTTCCGTAAAGAAGACAAGCATAGTACTCTGACTTTTATGTGAATATTCAGCATTGAAGATTTTAAACATTTATTTAATGTTTAATAAAAAATTTATTTCACTGATCGTAAAATGTTCTGATCGTAAAGTTAAGATCATCCAAATACTAACACGACTTGTTGGATACCGTTTGGCGATAAAGTACGTTCTGACTTCCAGCTTGGATCACCTTTTGCGTTCCAATGGTCACATTGGCCACATAACATGCACGTTTGACCGTGTTCCAACTTAACCATTTTTACGTTCCAAAATCACCGTTTTCGACGTACCAGCTTGAATCACCGTTCGATTGACGTTCCAACTTGGATCACCGTTTGGCCGACGTTCCAAATTAATCACCGTTCGGCCTACGTTCCAACTTGGATCACAATTTGACCGACGTTCCAACATGGATCACCAATTGACCGACGTTCCTACTTGGATCACCATTTGGCCGACGTTCCAACTTTGATCACCATTTGGCCGACGTTCCAACTTTGATCACCGTTCGGCCGACGTTCCAACTTGGATCATCGTTTGGAGGATCGTAAAATCGGTTCTTAGAGTTTCCTCATTTAATAAAAAAAAACTAATTGTCCATTTACCTTATAAAGGATAAGAAATTGAGTTTATATTTCTTGCTTTCCAGTATCACTGTATAATAAATATTTACGCTATTTCTTCATAGGCTCTCTATTGACCATTTACTTTTACCTTTAATCTTTGTTTATTTGTGTGAAGCTTTTCTCTGGAATTACAATAAAACACAATCATATTTATTTTTGTACAAGCAACAGCCCTAAAGCGCCCTCTTTTGATAAGCAAGATTTCAATAATATTCGATTTGTATGTTTTATTTTATCAATCGTGATAATAATAATGTTTATATAACTCTAAGTAAATCAGGTATAATTTTGTATATTTATTCTTCCAGTTGCAATTACTGTAAGTAATTATCTATATAAAAAGAAAATTCTCCCTTCTAGAACTTTTTCTGTTCAGTTACTTTGAGTGTGATTAAAGTGCCCTTTGGTGTGAAGGTTTGTTCCATTGACGGATTTATAAAATGTGATTTCAGCTCTTGTGTCGTAAGAATGTATCTGATCGTGATGCAACAGTATAACGTAATCATCTATTTACGTGAAAATGTTTTTGTTTTCGTACTTTTATGTTTACAATGCGTCGCTTGGTCCAAATAAAACTATGCGATGTATCAACGTGTGTTCCATAAATACGATTATTTTACGTTCGAACAAAATAATTTGCAATAATTACATGTTTAATCGTTAATTTCATATTATTTATTTTTAAAAAAGTTTTTTTTTCAAAGAGCAGACTTATGAGTAAAATGAAGGAATACGAACTGGGTATTTGGTTCTCGTTGATTTTGACAGTCCGGAACTCTCTTGACCTAAACGCCGTATGAGACCTAGTTAAGTTAAAATCGACTTGACCCAAACACAACAGCCCGTAATCGTTCACTGTGTTAATAGCTATATTATATTATAATAAAATGACATAAATATAATGCATGCACATTTAAACAGACAAAGTCCTCGACATTGAAAACGGTATTCAGCAATAAATTCAACACAAATTGCGATTAATGTGCTGGCTCGACATTGGGTGTAGCTGCTACATTTGCAATGGATCATTATTAAATATAATTATTTAAACAAATATGTATTTATAAAACTCGTGCATTATATCTACTTTCTTCAACTTCTCTTTACACTTTTTCCCTTTTTAAGACATTTGGGATAACTTCAAAGTTCCCTTTATTCCTTTTTATGACAATTGAAATAACTTTCATTTTCATTTTCTTCTTTTTCTGACTTTTGTGATTCTGGCATTTTGTTTTGTTAAGAGTTTCCCGTAATAGGTATTAATTTGCACACTGTTTATACGATTTAAATTTCATTGTACTATTTCGTTTCTTGTTTTGGCTTAAAATCAAAGACCTTTCACATAGCTACACATGATATGCCAACAAGTTCGAATGTATCCGAATTACGATTTAACAAACAACTGTTGTATATTTTAGTACCAAAGTCATTTATCAGACAATAAGTGTTTTATTTATCGAAATACTGTATTAAAATTACTGTATCAATAGATACTAGTCCACAGTTCACCCCTGTTTCAGAATATCGGATAACTTCTTCACAAAATTAAAATCATAGTATTTTATTTACCATCAACTTTCTTATATTTACTATCTTGTTAACTTATATATAAAAACTTGTTCCGACGACATTTGTATTTCATAAAGGCCACGAAGATTTACGAAGTGTGTCCTTGTCTATTCGGTGTACGCCTCTCTTATTTCCGTATAGTCCACTCAGATGTGCGAAGATGTACGAAGTGTGTCCTTGTCTTTTCGGTGTTCACCTCTCTTATTTCCGTATAGTCCACTCAGATGTGCGAAGATGTACGAAGTGTGTCCTTGTCTTTTCGGTGTTCACCTCTCTTATTTCCGTATAGTCCACGCAGATGCGCGAAGATGTACGAAGTGTCACCGTCTACTTGATTAAAGTGTCCGTGTAGACATCTCTCATTTAACACTCGTAGGCTACGTGTGACGGATTTATCAAAGGTACGTTGTTGTTAACAAGCGAGCGCATAAATAAATAAAATTAAAAATTGTTTTCGACTGAGATGTACAAGTGTGTGCTATGTTTGCAAAGATGCATATAAAATATTTGTATTATGATAAAAATGTATACCGATTTTGTTTTGAATTCGTTCTAACATTAAGCTTTTAACGATTGTTAATGACGCACTTTTTAACTTAATTCCAATTTACAATGTAAATGTAAACGTTTTCTTTTCTTGTATTATCTTCTTGACATATCTGTTTAAGGTCTGACTAAAAAAGCGCATTATATCGAGTAAATTAACATATTTGCATACATAACATCAACACCTTTTTTATCGCATTTGTATACACAGATAATTATTAAACTTCTAATTTGTTTACCTAACATATGCCCGAGTGTGCACGTACAAGAACAACAAAGAGAACGATACAGCAATGCAGAGGGACGCATCATTATCTTATTAAGGAAATTAATTGCATGCAAACCACTGATTGACATGTGGCTAGTTCTTAAGCTACCTGTCAGCAAACAAGCATTAAATTTATAATGTTTAAATTGTGTTGACTGTTTATTAGATCAAGTGAAATATCTTAAATATAAAACATTTCGTTTGGAATCCGACAGTTATCTTAATCAAATTCATGAAATAACCACGTGGATGTGGGTTTGATGAAATGAATTCTTGCCTTACGCATATTTTTGGCTTCAGTTATGACTGTTTCTTTCAATAGTGGTAAGTAGAATTGGATTTCATCTCGTTTCCCTATCCATTTACATCTATTTGTGATGTCTGCCATTTATATAATTCGCATCTGATGTACAACTGTTATAATTATCTCTCTGATGAAATAATGTAAACGATACATCAGCATAATTTACCTGGATATGATAGCTAGTTAATGCCCTTGCGATGTCGTGTTGCCTTGCACCTGATTTGATACTAAAACACTAAAATGATGGGTATGCATCTTTAGGGGTTTATATATATATATTCGATCTATGTATAGAATTGATATTTTAAGAGTTTTACCACAACTATAAAGCGTGTGAATCGTATTAATTTGGAAGTAAAATGGCGATACTAACATAACTTACTCTTGGATAAAAGTATCATTACCGGTTTCTGTAGCATTTCACGAATATAGGAGAATCATATTTTACAGTGCTATGTAAGCATTATACAACGACTTCACGGCTTATAAATTTAAGGTCACGCGTTGTAAGTAGCTTTGCGATTTTATTTGTTTATGTGCGAGTGTAGGAATAACGTGTGAATTCGCGGCGTTTGTGAGCGAGAAATTCTCCGTTTATACTTTGAGCATGTTCAATTCCTTTCCTTATAGGCGACTTTGTATAGACACAATTGTTCACACAGTATATAGTACAAGTACCCCCACCACACTCTATTGTGATTAGTTGACACCACAGGCTACAATTCATGGTGTCGTTTCATCAAAATTCCTAGGCCTTTTGATGAAACGGTCCCCAGAACATCGTAGGATTGTATGTATGCATCTTTGTGATAATTTGATACGACATAAATAAATTATTTTATACAATGGTTCCTTTGACCAGCATAATAATGCGACATGTGTCTCAAAAACTATTATGTTATTGGAGAACTGTATTGTAATTAATATAACACGATTCATTTCCGCGTATAAATATCATCAGGTGTAGAGATAGTTTATGTCAACCAAGTTGACATTCACTAAGGTCCTAACTCACTGAGGCTGAAATAGGACCAGATCGGCTGAAATTTGAGTTGTCTCAGCGAACGAATAGACCATCGGTATATCTACTGTTAAACGCTTTTCCCTACATTGCCTTAAGCTTCAAAATATGGGAAGAAAATATCGCATAACCAATCTCATTGCACTAAGTTCAGTTACACTTAAAAATCATTTTTGAACGCTTTCCTTAATCAACTACATAGTGCAATATTTTATTATTATTTGCATAATGTTTGCCCAAACTCCTATTTTAGTCTTAATAATTGCGGCTTAAACACTAACTGTAGAGACCAAAGACATTTGTATAAAATATTTGTATCAACTGTTCAAAATTTAAGAAATTTAGGTGTTGTATATTTTGCCGTTTTTGAAAAGAATTATACACTGCAAAGGCAGTGCCACAGTCTTCTATTTATAAGGAAAGAGGTTTTAAAATTATTTGCTTTAGACAAAAGACGAAAAACTGCGATTACGTGAAATTCAAATAAAAACGCTGTGACGCCGATTAAGTCTGGGTTTATAAAACGCATTTCAGATCGGATTGAAAATAAAATCAATGGTATCTTCAGTTTTTTGTCGAAAGCATGTTGATCAAACGAGACCTTAGAATACAATCCTAACATTATAACTGTTATGATTACACCATTTCGATTGTCTGTTTAGAATTGCAATTGATAATGGTGCAGATAAATCCAACGGAAAGTACATTTAAACTGTGACAATATTTTCTTACAGCAATAAGAGCGTGCATTCGAAACAAACGGACAGTACGTTAAAACATTGACAACGTTTTCTTACAGCAATAAGAGCGTATATATGAAACAAACGGACAGGGCCTTTAAACCGTGACAATGTTTTATTACAGCAATAAGAGCGTACATATGAAACAAACGGACAGGGCCTTTAAACCGTGCCAAAGTTTTCTTACAGCAATAAGAGCGTACATTCGAAACAAGTGGACAGGGCCTTTTAACCGTGACAACGTTTTCTTACAGAAATAAGAGCGTCCATTCGAAACAAACGGACAGGGCCTTTAAACATTGACAACGTTTTCTCACAGCAATAAGAGCGCACATTCGAAACAAACGGGCAGTACCTTTAAACATTGACAACGTTTTCAACAGCAATAAGAGCGTACATTCGAAAAAATGGACAGGGCCTTTAAACCTTGACAACGTTTTCTTACAGCAATAAGAGCGTACATTCGAAACAAATGGACAGGGCCTTTAAACCGTGACAACGTTTTCTTACAGAAATAAGAGCGCACATTGGAAACAAACGGACAGGGCCTTTAAACCTTGACAACGTTTTCTTACAGCAATAAGAACGTACATTCGAAACAAACGGACAGGGCCTTTAAATCGTGACAATGTTTTCTTACAGAAATAAGAGCGTGCATTCGAAACAAACGGACAGGGCCTTTAAACCGTGACAATGTTTTCTTACAGAAATAAGAGCGTCCATTCGAAACAAACGGACAGGCCCTTTAAACCGTGACAAACATTTCTTACAGCAATAAGAGCGCACATTCGAAACAAACGGACAGGGCCTGAAAACCTTGACTATGTTTTCTTACAGAAATAAGAGCGTGCATTCGAAACAAACGGACAGGGCCTTTAAACCGTGACAACGTTTTCTTACAGAAATAAGAGCGTGCATTCGAAACAAACGGACAGGGCCTTTAAACCGTGACAAAGTTTTCTTACAGAAATAAGAGTGTGCATTCGAAACAAACGGACAGTACCTTTAAACCGTGACAACGTTTTCTTACAGAAATAAGAGTGTGCATTCGAAACAAACGGACAGGGCCTTTAAACCGTGACAAAGTTTTCTTACAGAAATAAGAGTGTGCATTCGAAACAAACGGACAGTACCTTTAAACCGTGACAACGTTTTCTTACAGAAATAAGAGTGTGCATTCGAAACAAAAGGACAGTACCTTTAAACCGTGACAACGTTTTCTTACAGAAATAAGAGTGTGCATTCGAAACAAAAGGACAGTACCTTTAAACCGTGACAACGTTTTCTTACAGAAATAAGAGTGTGCATTCGAAACAAACGGACAGGGCCTTTAAACCGTGACAAAGTTTTCTTACAGAAATAAGAGTGTGCATTCGAAACAAACGGACAGGGCCTTTAAACCGTGACAACGTTTTCTTACAGAAATAAGAGCGTGCATTCGAAACAAACGGACAGGGCCTTTAAACCGTGACAAAGTTTTCTTACAGAAATAAGAGTGTGCATTCGAAACAAACGGACAGTACCTTTAAACCGTGACAAAGTTTTCTTACAGAAATAAGAGTGTGCATTCGAAACAAACGGACATGGCCTTTAAACCTTGACAAAGATTTCTTATAGAAATAAGAGTGTGCATTCGAAACAAACGGACAGGGCCTTTAAACCGTGACAACGTTTTCTTACAGAAATAAGAGCGTGCATTCGAAACAAACGGACAGGCTCTTTAAACCGTGACAAAGATTTCTTACAGAAATAAGAGCGTGCATTCGAAACAAACGGACAGGGCCTTTAAACCGTGACAACGTTTTCTTACAGAAATAAGAACGTGCATTCGAAACAAAAGGACAGGGCCTTTAAACCTTTACAAAGCTTAAAACAGCAGTAAGGTCTTGTATTCGAGTCAAACGGACAGGGTTTTTAAGCCGTGACAATATGTTCGTACAGAAATAAGAGCTTGTATTCAAATCCATCGTACAGAGCCCTTAACCGTAACCATATTTATTTACAGCAATAAGATCTTGTATTCGTATCCAACGGACAGGGCCTTTAAGCCCTGACCGTGTTTTCTTAGGAGCAATAGCAATAGGAGCTTGTATTTTAATCCAGCGATCTTGACCTTCAAACCGCGACATTACCTTCTTACAGCTACTTCTCTTATAATGCATTAAGACCATACCATCCTCGTATCAACGTAAAATACGCCTCCCTCCGACTATTTTATCTAGGTAATCCTCATTTTGCTACATTGTAAATAACCATTACTGCATCATAAGTTATGTGCTGTCAACTTCATGCATAAATAGCAAGAGGTATTATCAGCAAATGTTGCAGACCTTGATCAGACAGCTTCCAGCTAAGTCAGAATAATGCATACATAGAAACACAGTATAAAACTTAATTGGCGACGTTCAAACATGTTAATTACAACTTGCTCAATGTAAACATGTTCTTTCCAAACGTGTCCGAGACCTTGTAATTCTAAGCTCATTAACGTAATATATTTAGACAATATACTTTCCAATACCGCTCTGATCCAATACATGGTGATCACGTGGTACAAATTTTCTCTATTGACAGGTCGTGCATATGGATATTAACCACTTTTTTCCTTTTAGCGATACACCCAACTGCTTATCTAGAGGGCAAAACAAAAATCATCTCCATGGCCTGTAAAAATAATAGTAACAATCTACAATCTTTTTAGAAATATTGTAAATTGTTTATCAAACATAATCTCTACTCAGCTTTCTGTAAAACGGTTGATTACAATTTCGATATAAAATGTTGCCATCACTTTATGCAACAAACTAACTTACTGTCAAATAGCAAAACTGGCCGATAAACGCACCCTCTCTGGTAAATGTTAGTTTGTTGTTATAATTGGCGCTGCTCTGTAAAGCAGTGCCTTTTATTGAATGCATTTGTATGGGAACGATAGTGTAGCCTTCAATAACAGGAAATCGCAGCTGTTCTGTTAGACCTTTTTCAGAGAAAAGAACCGAGTATGTCGCATTTAACACTGAAGACGCGTGTAATAATTAAGTGTACCTTGCGCTAAAAAAGGTAGCAGGCGTTAATAGGAATTCGCAAGCTGTTTGTCGAGGTCCTGTTATACAAAAGAAACCGAGTGTGCCGAGATTCACAATACAGCTTGCCTTTAAAGAAAGGTGAAGAAGACAATCAAGAAGAAAGGAGAGTAGCAGACTTGTACTCAGCGACTATCGCAGTATAGTACAGGCAGCACAGAGATGGTTTGTCTGTGGCCCTATCCTGATACTACCTAAAGTCGACGATTTAAGACAATATGTCGTCGGGGTTTTATTATAATTAAAGCTCGCAGTAGATTATTAATGTCTCCCTTATCTGTTACATCTGGCCTCGTTTATTCATTTGAACAGATTACTATTAGTATACAAGTAACATGCTACTATTGTTACAGTAATATAAAATACTACTGATGTTAACATAAAACGTCATCAGAGACACGTGGCTATTCTTAGTGTAAACTAAAATTGGCTGTTATGTTGCACCTGGCTCAGATCAAACTACAAAGAGGTAGAAAGCGTGTTCCTTAATTAAATATTGGATCATAGCGCACAGACTTACACACTGAAACACACTGAACCTGATTAAACTGTGTGTCTACATCTATTCGGTAGTGTCAAAATATGTAAATCTATTATAAACACATATTTACAAATTAAGTAACTTCAAACTGGCACATACATGTACTATTAAGACCGCACTTACTAGATATGTTTTAAAGCATTTACAAGGAAGACATAACTGAATAATTATCGTTTATTATACTTTGTTCGTTAAAGTGTTTCCATTATAAAAAAATGAACTGTCCTGTTTTTTATTTACTTTAAATACCATGCTCACTGCAGCGATTTAGATGCAGTACATTCAGGCTCTTTCTTGTGCTGTTTATGACTGTTTTTGTTATGAAAAATAGATACAGGTCAGAGTTTTGCTGTATTCATTCATCATCTGATGTACATGTATACAAAACGTGCAGATAAAAAGTACAGCCACAGTCCAGTGAATCTCACCACACTGTGAACACAAATGTTAAAGATCTTGTCTACCAGAAAAGAAAAACACATTTCCAAAATAAAGGCCAACTGAAAAGTATGTTTGTTACGCCGTAAATGGTGCATTGAGTTCAGCCACATTCTATCCATCTTGTAGGGTCAAATTTTGGGGATTAATTTTTGTATTGAATCAAATTGCCGTTTATGAGTTATTCATTTATTAATTTAATTAAATACAGAGATGATTATGTTGCATTTTTAGGTCTGGAAATTGTAATTGATAAAGAATAACAGGCGGACATGACCTTTAAAAGGTAAATGAAGACGTTTGTGGTTAAGATAGGATAATGTATGTGGTTATTCTCGTGTAGATGAACTCATGTCAAATGTTACTATGGAGGGAAATTAAAACTTAATTATTATGTTGCAGCAGCGGACAGTTGTATTGTACACACATCGGTTGTCTTGTAACTATCCAACTTGTGTGCTAGCATGTGTGTATGTGCTTAAAGTGGTATCCGAAAGTTTGCATACATCCAAAAGGTATATATATATATGAACTGTGAAAAATTTCTCTAAGAATAACTAGAACTTTCACTAAACAAAGGTAGAACACTATCTTAGCCCCTTGTGTGTGTTTTTGTGCACACTGATTAAATGCATATTTAAGCCTTGAAACACTATCATATTGGTAAGACAGTAAACTTCTTGAAAGAAATCGCTCTCAGTGTTCATTGTTTCTTAAACTCTGGATAAGAATAATTAGTGTTATCGCTACGTATATAGATGTATATGTCACACCTACAAACAGTAAGTGATCACGTCGTAAGTTGTAAGTCAAGTGCAGTTGGTTTAAACACAGCTGACCAATCTGTGTATGCAGAAATATGTTCAATTTTCCTTCAGGCCTAAGCCATCAGGGAACAACAATATGCAGACCTATTTATGTAACAATACCTTTTTGGTTTGTTCGGAAATAAGGAAATAATTGGTCGAAGCAGCCGGATATCATATCACCTTGCACGTGTACGAATGTGTTCGTGTGTAGGATTCGTAACGTATATGCGACAATAGAGATATGTTTGCTGTTATAAGTAAGAATAAAGTAAAGACATGTAAAACTTGCTGGAAATAAGATGTGGCATTCAAATAGACATACAAAGAGATCAGTGACATGTAATACTTGCTAAAATCATATATGGCGTTAAATATACATGCTGGCGATGTTGTATACTTTCTAGTCAAACGTGAGGAAATTTAACTTTACTACGACCAGGAAAGTGATATGTCATACTTGCTAGACATACCATTAGCATTAATCACGACAACAAACAGATCAACTGGACATACGAAAAGGGTAATACAATGTTATACTTGACAGAATTACGATACAAAATCTCCCTTGACGTACTAATAGGTTATAATTGATAAACATTCGATTCGGCATTCGATTTGACTAAGAGCAAGCTAGTCGTATTATATAATAGCTTAACATACGAACATATTATTGATATGTCATACTCGCAATATATATATAATATTCGTTCAACTAGACATACATACATATGCGAGGGATATGAAGTACATTCCGCTCATATTACGAACAGGCTTGTGAAATATCGTGCTTGCAAAACATTCCGACCTATCCGAGAACGCGATTCTTTGGCACGCGGTCCCTTGAATACATTAGACAGCTCAGACAATGGTAAAATAGTAAAAGCGTGTTTTAATCTGTCGGTACACATATTTGAAGGTCTTGGTGCTTGGGGCATCTGATTAATAACAGCTTATCAATGTTTTAAGGAATAGTTATGTGTAGAGTGGATGTTCTGTGGATCAAAACGATGGCTCAATGAAAAGTCCACCAAGATGAAGAAACCATCAATACCGAATTATTTTTATGCCATCTAAGCATACAACATGACACCCTTCTATTACTATTTAATCATAACCTTAATGTTCAGTAGATCACCGACGAAACTGCAATAAATTCTGTTCATAATGAACTGCCATGCATTTGACAATTAAAGGTATGTCGGAGTTGATCCCATACCTTTCGGGGCGTGGTTGAACTGGCTCTATCGGCGGGTCATTGGTAAACATGCTTTACATGGTCGATATTATGCTAGTAGTTTTAATTCATGCATTTTCGTTGTGTTTCCCTATTTTGTTGGGTCATATCGATATGCACGAGTGAACCTGTCAGATCACGTGTGTGTGTGTGTGTGTGTGTGTGTGTGTGTGTGTGTGTGTGTGTGTGTGTGTGTGTGTGTATGCGTGTGTGTGTAGGGGTGGGGGGGGGGGGGGTGTTGATCGTTCTCCTCAGATATATTTCCAGTCTTTCCTCGCCGATATTGACAGAAAGTCGCAATAATGACCATAATTTAATTGATGCAACTAAGGTATATTCATTAATCAGACATAATGGAATTCTGTCATTGTTAGATCCACCATATATGCAGCAAACATGATGGTGATGTGCTGGCGAGCATATTTGGCCTTGGTGCTGCTGGCAGCGGTGTCGACCGGTCAGACTATGGACGAGCAAGTTCAAACCTACCTGGAGGAATACAATGCCCGTGGAGAAGCCATCAGCTACCGATATTCACTCGCAGCATGGGCCTACAACACTAACATTACTGACTACAATCAACAGAAAGCGGTACAGCAATTATCAAGTTGTTTTTTGTTTGCTTTTTGTCATTTTGAAAACAAATTCTCGTCTACAAACATCGTAACTTTATAAACATTTAAAAAACACATAAACAAACACGACTTACACAAGAATACGCACATATCAATATTCTGGCCACAAACACCACTATAACCCAAATGGTAATAGGCTAACCGCCACCATCCAAATCACCACCAGCAAAACTGCCACCACCCCAGCGCTACATATCACGTCAGTTATCAGCAGTTACCACCTCAACCGCTCGACCCCTAACACCCACTACCACCACCCAAATCGTTAACCGTTACCACCCCAACTGCCACCACATTAACGCCACTACCCAATAACCAATACAACTACCACATTCACCCCCGTAACCATAAACCGTTAACACCTTATCCGCCATAATACAGCCACCTTAATAACCATCAAAACAATTTAACAGCACAACCACAAAACAGCTAGCAGAGCCATCATCAATACGAGGGACTTGATACCAAACAATAGCCACAATAAGCCACAGTTAACAACTTCAAAATTACATAATTATTATCAGGCGGTCTTTTATTAAAAGTTTATGCATATGAAGCCTTTCTTTATTTTCAGACTAATTTAAGCCTTGAATATTCAGAGTTTTCGAAGACTGAAGCCAAAGCGGCATCTGTGTTTAATTTATCCCAAGTAACAAACGACAGTCTGAAAAGACAAATCGAGAAAATACTAGACGTTGGCATTTCTGGATACGAAGATACGGACGTTCTCCGCAAGGTATACTCTTGACTCTTCATTTACTTTGGACTACTAGACACTGCCACAAGATTGATTTACACTTATATAGTATAAACATCCTTATCTTTATGGTTGCTTGTTGTCAAAGTATCACCAGAACGAGCAGTTTAAGTGGACATTACGACCAGGTTCTAGCCAGTAAAAATTCTGCACAAGTGTTTAGTTATACCCTAGAATCAAACATTTTGCGGGTTGGCATCCGCGCTAAAGTACACTGCCCTTCACGAACGCCGTTTAAAATTTAAGAAATGTCGGATGTTGTAGCTTGTCACTTCGTGGTTTGTCGATATAGCATCATACAACAATAAAAAGACTTTCTGTGTTCCTTATTCCCTTATATGTCATGGAATTTGCTGTCTCGGCTAAATGCTACCAGATGGGGGTAGGGATCTGGAAATATTGACGTTATTCTATTCTATATATGCAAGATTTAAATCAGGTGTTGGTATACGGCGTTCAGCAAATAATGTGAGAATTTGAGAACAAATTTCACCTTTTTGGTATTTTTTTAGTCTTTATACCTGAGCAAATCTATCTTTTCTGACAAACTTTATAAGCTCTTTCAAGCCGTTCGTCATAACATCGAGACTGGTGTTCATCTTTATGTTTTAGCGGAGATAATTGTATTCGTAGCAAATACATTAATTATACACACCTAATCCGTGAAGAAATGCTTTCTTCACAGACTCTGTGAAGGATGGCTCTTAAATTAGATATGAAAATTTATCGGCGGTCTTTACGGAAAGATCTAGCACACGGAATGGACATGGTTGCTATAATTTAAGAATACAAGACTTGGATTAAATGGGAGGGTAGATTACCTTTCTCGTGAAAAGAATCCCCTAATGCCTCTAGATATCGTCGACGTACCGAAAGAACGCCACCAGAAAGTTGGGTGTACTACGAAAATGTTTTGCCTCACAGGAGTCCATATATAGAGGCATAATTTATATTTTTATAACATATTATTTTATAATTTATTTTACTGTTTTAGCCATTTCTCTTTCGTTTTGGGCAACCTAACTCTACATATCTTTCTGACACCGACTCTTATGTTTTTACAAGATTAATTTAGAAATTGTAATTAATTGCATTGTATTCAAATGACGGTGTCTCATTGCAACTCGAATATGCCGTCGTCCGGGGTCAATGAGGTGCGTCATGTAACTAATCAAAGCGGTCAACAGCACGGTGTGTGTTACTTTTCTTTTGGTAAATGTAACATGGCAATGGTAAATAAAAATAAATACTAATATCCACTGACGTATTGCAGATCTCTGACCTTGAGGCCAATATGACAAGCATCTACAGTTCAGCAGAATGGTGCCCTACCCCGGGCGATTGTAAATCCCTTGAGCCAGGTAATTGGAGGTCACATCTCGTGCATTTCTGCTTCACAACAGCCTACGTGTTCATTTGGTGACGCAGCAATCTTGCTGGCTGTGTTGACTTGTTAAATCGAGACCGCATTTTCAAGTGAAGCTAAATCCCCAATTTTTGTTGAGAAATATGTTGCAGCTATATCATTGTAGGCATTGTAGAAGATTTTGTGGAGATAAGATCGCTTACAAATAACATGGTAGAACCACCGGCTCACGCTCGACCGACTGACTTTCTCCTATTAAGTCCTGCGACCCGAGAGAGACTCTCGCCCACTTTTTTTCCATTTATCGGAGAAGACAAATTTAAACTAGTGACAATGTTTCAGGAATCAGCGTTCTCTGACTGTTAAAACCCTTGCATTTTCTTTCAAGTCGTAGCTGTCTATCGGTCAATTTATGCGTAAATTGATGCCTAATGAGAAATTGAACTTTTTAAACAATTATACTTATGAAGCCTTTAAACAATATTCTAAAACAAACTTCTTTACTAACAAAGTAAAGGAGTACAATTATTTTAGATTTCTTTCTGCAATAATTGGCATTGTATTACGATTAAGTAAAAGTAAAAGAGCGACTTTTTCTGAACCGCGATTTAGAAGCAGCTAATGTTCCAATTGTACCGTGCTAGTTTCTCATATCCTTGATGGCATGGGTTCAAAACCAGCATCCTGCTATGTTTTTGTTCTTTTGCTTAAAGAAATAGTTGTGTAGTTGGAAATTGGATTTAAGTCTTTTCAAATTACGGAAGAAAATATCTGTAATATAGTTATAAGTACTATGACGGATGGAATAACTAAATCAACCTAAGCACCAGAGAAACTTGGTGTTCGCCAATATCTTCATTATATTCAGGTATCTGTGTCTTGATTGACACACAAATGCTGCCTGTATGAAATAGGTATTCCCTGTTTATATGAATATATCTTTCTTTCCTAGAACTTACGGACATCATCACCAACAGCCGCGATTACGAACAGTTAAAGGCCGCGTGGAAAGGGTGGCGTGACGTCAGTGGCGCCAAAATGAGGGCCCAGTACGAGGAGTTTGTCCGTCTGATGAACACCGCCATTAAAGCGGGTGGTAAGAATGTTTATCAGCAATAAATTACCGACTTATGTTTGAACTCCACTTGAAAACATAAACACAACCTGTCAAACGATGGCTTTGGTAAGCAAGAACATCTCTTTCTGTAGCGGGCCAGGTGACACAAGTAGTATACTATTGAATTGTGTTAACAAATACATGCAGAACAACCCCACGTGTTCAACATGCATAGACAGCTAAAAGTTTGATTGGGCGAAATGTGGGACAAGCACTTTCCGGAGCATAATTTAGAACATTGTCGTCGTATTGAACAACAAATACGGACAACGTGCACCTATAAATGTTCTTTATTTCCAGTATGGTTTTAAAAAACATAAATCATGATCAATTTTATATTCCAGGTAAGTATGCGGATATGGGCGATTACTACCGATCTTGGTACGAACAGCCGACATTTGAAGATGACGTCAGAAAATTGTTCGCCACCTTAAGTCCTCTCTATGACAATCTGCACGCATACGTTCGCCGAAAGTTGCGTTTGCACTACAAAGAGACGAAATTCCCAGATTCCGGTCACATTCCAGCACACATTTTGGGTAAATACAACATGTGTTGTTATGTTGTTTTAATATTTGACACTATCAACTGGATACCTGCGATGCATATAAAATCATTTGTCAGTCGCGTCTTCATAGTGAACTAAGCTACAGAATGTATTTCTATTACTTTTTCAAAACGAAATGTTTTAATGAAAAAATGGTGTTGTTTGGTAACGGGGAAAGTCGTCCTTTAAATTGCTCTTTTGTTATTTTCTTTTAACTTCGCATTGAGATTCACTTCGCAATGAGATTCGTGCGAAGTTCAGTTGCAACTTTTACTGTTGTAGAAGGTTAGGTGAACATATTTTAAGTTTCTTCAAGCATATCGTGTATATTTCATTACATTGACTGATTCATACACTTGTATCGGATGGCAGGAAACATGTGGGCCCAGCAGTGGGGTAATATTTATGACATTGTGGAGCCCTATCCGGGCCAGGGACGGGAGAGTCTTACAGTAGAAATGGAGAGACAGGTATGTTGACGGATGCAATTTTAAAACACCACAATTATTTGAATAATTTGACTTTTAAAGAACTACAATTGTAACTAATGATAATTTTGTAGGAAGTCATTTAATTGTTAATTCTATTCTTGCTTAATCTTATCATGAAATGAATTTGTTACATTTCTTATGTGAAAGTTTCAAAAATACATTAACTTATTAAATCTTGTGCTGTATTCACCGAATTGCATGCACCGTAATGAAAAGAAAGAGTTTCATCAACTTCTACAGAAAGCCATATGAGCTTGATATTCTAGTGGTGGGAACCTGGAATTTGACTTCTTAACAGTATATGTCGGCCGCTAGTTCGAAATGACAGACATAGTGCTGTTAGTCTATGTAACTGGCTTAAAGAGCACGACTCATGAAATTAAGCTAGATTTTCTTTATAAATATATTTCCCAGAACTACACAATACACAAAATGTACCGGGTGGCGGAGGAATTTTTCACCTCAGTCGGTATGAAACCTATGCCGGAATCCTTCTGGACCAACTCTATGCTAGAGAAGCCCGAGGATGGGCGGAAAGTCGTCTGTCATGCGTCTGCCTGGGATTTCAATAACGGAACTGATTTTCGGTTGGTACCTAAGCAAACGGTTTTGTAAAAGTAAAATACTTTTTGTCTAGCATTCTTATTGTTGTTTTCTGTAATGTGTATCGTCCTACAATAAAGTTTTCAGTTATCTGGAGACGGTGTTCAATTGAAACATATAGAGTGCTGCCTTCGGTGTGAATAGCATGTCGTAAACACCTGGCATGAGACCACATCTACCTCATGTGGTCACATTTTCTCGACATATGGCCGAACGTCTTGGAACTAACCTTATATGTGTTTAAGCGAAAGCACTGGAGCTACAATTAGACTATATTTTACTGTCGCGGCTCTTGTGATGACTTCCTAGTACTAAACATATGAAATCACTAAAAATATATTATTGAAATAGCATTTGAAAAAAGTAACGTAAATTATGTGTAGTAAAATATGTTATAGCCAATGTGATTGTTAGCTACTTTCCTATGGAGCTGTTTGAATACGGAAGAATTGTAAACATTGTGCATCCTCACTTCAGTATCAAGCAATGCACTACATTGACTGAAGATCAGCTGGCCACCGTTCACCACGAGATGGGTCACGTGCAGTACTATCTCGAATACAACCACCAACCCTACCTGTACAGGTCCGGGGCAAACCCAGGTATGACGTCGCACAACGTTACTTACGACATTATTGCGATGTTATAATAATGCGAATATTTCACATGACAATGGCATTTAAGAAAATCAGCAAACATGTGTATTTTAAAACTTGGCCAATCGTTAGTTTGACTTGAAACAGTCTTAGCCATGAGTTTCTTTTAGCTGTGTGGGACACAATGTGACACGAAAGAAGTACAAATAAACAAAAATATGAAAAAAAAATCAATCGAACCAAAACTTTCAGTTTTGAGAAGCACTCATGACTTCAAGTTAAAAGGGGTCTAATAAGGAGAAGTAATAAGCCGAAAATTTACATCAGACAGTGTGCAATATAAACAGGCAGATAATATCTCACAGTTCAATATGGACTTCTAAGGTTGTCTCACACAAGTTGGACACGACTGAAGAAATAAAGAGACATAATTTCGTCAATGATAATTAAAAAAAGGCATAAAGGCATTCAGTTATTAACTGTAAATGGACAAGTATAAAGTACTAATGACTCCACCAATTGTTTCTTTAAGAAAAGTAGTGTTGCAACTTGATTAATAAATGCGGCTTCATCTATAAAAACCCATCAAATCAACGTTAATCATTTCTATGAAATGGCATTTGTTTATGATTATACATATGTAACTTTTGCTTACAGTTACAATGATGGGAAAAATTTGAAGCCTCGTATAAAAAAACATGCCTACGTTTTATCAGCATTCTGAGAGATTTGGTTTTGATATATGCTTCAAGACTTTAATTTTTGGTGTCTAAATTGTATGCTAGAAATTCCTTTCGGTGTTAAGTTTCTAAACTTACGTAAATCCAGTAAGAGGCGTACCTACCATATTTTAAGCACTTATACTGTTGAGCTTATAACTAAAACACATTTACCTTATATATTGACGAATTAATCATTACAGTGGTTAGAAGTTCTGTTGATAGTGTTGCTTTATAAACAGGATTCCACGAGGGTGTTGCCGACATCGCTAAACTTTCGTTCATCACCCCAGAACACCTGCATAAGATCAACCTAACGGCCAGCCTGCTGAATAGTAACGGTAAGTGTTCAAACGAATCAACAGAAGTAAACGGTGTCTAAAGGTTGTAGTGAATCTTTATTGCAAAATAGGGTGCCCGTGGCGTAATGGTTGCGTTGCCGACTTGTAACTTCTCTGATTGCTTAGCCTGGAAGTCACTATAATGAAATTCAATGGTCGCTGGAAAAAAACTCTGCAATTTGTATTGTTCACTTGCTCTGCAGTAACTAATTATTGAATTCTATTTGTTTCTGTTGTCCTGCCTGAGCATAAACGTATTTAGTCGAATCTATCAAATTGTCAGATGATGGGTCCGAACATTGCAAAACTATGACTCAGAGATTATGAGTATTTACCTTAAAATGGGTTGAGCTAAGGCAATCCGTATGTGTACCCAGGCAACTGACTTTGCACTATATGTTCTTCGTGTCGCCCAGTGGTTAGGTTAAAGCGGTCTGAGGCTCCTGGTGCAGAATGCATGAGACTTGTAGCGTGTGTATGAAAGAAAGAGAGAGAGACAGAGACAGAGAGACAGAGACAGAGACAGAGAGACAGAGACAGAGAGACAGAGAGAAAGAGAGAGAAAGAGAGAGAGAGACAGACAGAGGGAGAGGCTCACTTGAGTTATTCTCGGGTGTGCTAGTCGTCTGCGTGAGACGGAACTTTGTTATATATATATTGTATTATATGTGTTGTACATTATTTTAATATTTTTATGTATTAAGTAGTTTTCTATCATTGGCTGTATATATTACATTATTGTAAGGGGATTTGACGTGCTCGTCGAAGATGATAGTTCACGGGTATATTTTATCGGTTTCACTCACAATCACCTTTGTGAAGTTTTATTGCGGCAGAACTCGCATGTTTCATTTGTTGTTGTATTTGTGCTTGAAGTCCTTGAGGCTCAAGATCCATTCATTGGTAATATTCGAGACTTATACCCGCACACTCCATCTTCCTCCCTTCTCAGCTCGGGCACGTTGAGTACTAAAATAGAATAGAAGAGATTTTAACAGGTCCACCACACAAGAAGGTCTGCTTAACTCCTGATAACTTTATAAAGTATAAAAATGGGGCTTTTTTCGAAATCTAGATATCACGAAATGCTCAGAATTATGACTAAATAAATTTTGTATTGTCTCCAGGTTTGGTTCATCAGAAGCGTTGTGAAGCTTTTAGCCAACCTTCTGTTTCAGCTTAACGTTCTAGTATCTCCGAAGTGCGCACAAGGCTGTATACGTCAGCCATAAACAATACATGTCTTCTTGCCATGTACCTGCGTTAAATTGAGACAATGGAACTTAAATGTCTCAAAACATAGTAAGCAAGTTAACTGCTACAACATCGATTAATACAAACTATATGTTTGTATATAGAAAGCGACATTTAACGTACTGTTCCAAAAGACATTTGTCCGTCATGAGGCCGCCTGGAATTATTAGGTTTGGAAATGCTTATGACGTTACAGCTCTACAAGAATACATTGTAACATTTATATAAGTGTTCTCTTACGTTTGTCTCTTCTAAAGAAATGCGACTTAAAGGAAAAAAATAAACGTTAGAACGATAGAGAAGTTTCAAATAAACTCCTACACAAATCAGTTGTCAAATTCGTATTTTCGTTTTGCAGGACTGCAATAACTCATTCTCGTCAGTGCTGTATTGATGGTCAACATTTCTTTTTGCAAAAGATGTATTGTTGTTTTAGTAATCAGTATTCGCAGTTATGGTCTTTTTCTCAATCTAGTGAAAAGCTTTTGGGGGTGGTGTGGGGTGTAGGTGGGTGGGGGGATGGTGAGGGATTGGGGGCGTGTAGCGCAATGAAAGCTATGCGAACATAAGAAGTGGTGTGTTTATTATAGATTTGGACAAACTGCACTAATTACCACACATTTCTGCCCGTACACTTTGATAGATACATATGCACATTTTCTCGGTTTTCAAGATTTGTTAGGATTTAACCACTGTTGCTCTATATTTTTATCAAATAATAGTTCTTTAGGGAGACATTTTGCGAAAAGAACATTAGGTCATAATAGATATGTGTGTGAGTGTGTGTGTGTGTGTGTGTGTGTGTGTGTGTGTGTGTGTGTGTGTGTGTGTGTGTGTGTGTGTGTGTGTGTGTGTGTGTGTGTGTGTGTGTGTGTGTGTGTGTGTGTGTGTGTGTGTGTGTGTGCGTGCGTGTGTGTGTGTGTGTGTGTGTGCGTGTGTTTTAAGAGCACTGTAAAGATTTCCTATGCTAATGCCAATGTTAGTGACTGCGTGCCACTTCAAAGTCGCACCATGCTTATTACGTACCCAATTTCTTTTAGACTTCGAACAACATTATTAGGTGTTATTTCCAGTTGTTATTGTGTATCCATGAGAATAGAAAAAGTTTCCTTAAAACTTACAAATTTAATAACAAACCGATTTGTAAAAATAAAAGCAAATGAGAAAGTAATAATTTCTGATATATTCCTTTTTTCAATAAAAATAAAGAATATTAATATTTTTGGATGCCAAAGAATTATTCTGGTAGTGTCAACTTTTCTCCAGAGAGCGACATCAACTTCCTCTTTCAAATGGCCCTGGACAGCGTGGCCTTCCTGCCCTTTGGCTACCTCATCGACCAATGGCGCTGGAGTGTCTATCGAGGGGAAACAACTCCCATCACCTATAATCGAGATTGGTGGAACCTCAGGTAATCAGTAATGTTGTGATTAAATATTTGTAACCTTACCAAATATATCTTAACAATTTTAGTAAAAGCATCCTTTACCTAATTTTATATAAACGACCTAGCCTCTCGACAGTTTATGTATTTCAAAACGTCTTTAAGTATCGGTATCAACAGTTGCAATGAATGCGTGTGTTTTGTTTTCTTTGCGAAGGTGTCACTACCAGGGTATTTCACCACCCGTTGAAAGATCCGAGGAAGATTTTGATCCAGGGGCGAAGTTTCACATCCCCAGCAACGTTCCTTACATCAGGTAAACCAGGCACACTGATCGGCGATATTGTCTTGATGTGGTCCTCTTTTGTAACACATCACTTGACAAGATGATAATAAGTGATTATAATTTAAGCACCAGATTCAAACAGACTGTGACTTATCCACGTAACACCTCGTTAAACCGTGTTTCAAACACGGGAACTTCTTGTAATTGTAATGAATTAACAATATTTAAGTGGTTTTGTATGTGTGCGTTTTTTGTTTGTTGTTTGTTTGTTGTTGTGTTGTTGTTTGTTTGTTGTTGTGTGTTGTTGTTGTTTGTTTGTTTTTGTTGTTGTTGTTGTTGTTGTTGTTGTTGTTGTTGTTTTTTTTTTGGGGGGGGGGGTGGATGGGGGGGCGTGTGTGTGTGCGTTTGTGTGCGTGCGTGTGTGTTATTGTTTCTATTTGTATTCGGGTTTGGATAAGTCTCCGGTGAATTTGTGGCACTGTGAGCTCACCAGTTTTCAAAATTATTCAAGTTCGATATTACAACAAAAATGTACTTATACAACCAATGTGATTATAATATGGTGACGTTGAATTCGGACTTATAAGATTAATGCACATTTGGTAATTTGTCAAGTGTTAATTGTACTAAAATATTTTTGAGTAACTGCATGTTTATGAGCTAGGAACTTTATTGTACTCTTACCACTCCATGTACTATTGGAGCCACCAAAAAGAGTCCTACGAAGCAGTTCGATCCGTCAATCTACAGTCCTTTCAGCTCGTTACTGCATATGTTCGAGATCCTGTCGAAGCGGAAACCTTCATTAAATGTTTATATTTTACTATTAGATAATAATCACCATATAGACTTCCGTAACTGTCCGTGAAAGTCCAGATAATATATTGTCCGATAATATGCGAGGAAGATGGACAGCATCATTTTGACAGGTATCATATTCCCATTTCAGGTATTTCGTTAGTTACGTTGCCCAGTTCCAGTGGCACAAGGCCCTGTGCGAGTTGATTGGTCAAGGTACACGTCTGCATCGCTGCGACATCTACCAGAATAAAACGGCAGGAGCACGGCTACAGTAAGTTACACAGCAAAGAACGCATACAAAGTGAGTCAATTTGTCACAGAAGAGAGAGATTGAAGAGTTGGATTATCTACTGGACATAAGTCTATTTCAGCAACATATATTAACTCTAATAGTACAAAGTGAACATGCTTACGAAAATAGCGCAGATCTAAATCAGCATGAGGCGATCTGATAAAAATCTATGCCTCTTGTTGTTCAGTCTCTATCGATAAATCTATTTACCTTTGCTTTTATTATTAGGCAAAATAAAATAAAATTGGTTTTTGTATTAAGCAAAATGAAAAGTCTAATTTGTCAAGTTTTGTGAGGTGACTCGCTCTTGCTATATGCATTATTCTCCAAGCTCCTAACAATGTGTAGCAAATATAGGGATAGTGCGAGGAGATATTGTTGCCCTAATAATGTGTCTTGGTGTGGTATCTTGCAAAGTGTTCACAATAAAGGCAACACTTCATCGGCTTCAAGCGAACGTCTCCGGTTAACCAAACGATTCAATCTGTAACGATACACCCAACAATCAAAGATGGGTTAAATGAAATATTGCTGATGACAGGCTTTATAAGTAAAATTTGATCCAATCTATTTGCCCCTAGTCGGATGAGATCACTTTCAACCACCTTCTGGCCGTAAGAGGCCATGGCGACCATAGGTGCGCCTAAGAAACCATTAATAAACTTAATCAATAATCAATTTCGTGAATTTCAAACAATGTATACCACGATTTATCTCCCCTACAACTGAGTCACTGATGTTTTTCGCCGAAATAATTTGCTCCCTTGGATCCATTGGATAGAAAAGAGATCGACAATATTAAGTGGGAGTTGAATACAGAACAACGATACACCACCCTATTATTCCAGACAACCCCATTATTCCATACCACGCTATTAGTCTTGGCCAGCCTAATATTCTGTTGATCCTACCATTTATTTTGTTTTATATAATAACAACAACAAACAACCATACTTAAAACCCATGATTATTAATCAAGTACAATTATGGCGGAGATATTTCTTGAAAACTTTAACATTAATAAACCTTGTACTCTTAGCACAAAAAGTATTATGTGATATTTAAGTACCCACTTACTACAGTATTTCCCCTAATTTAGAGGATATAATCTTTTTTATAAACATAACATGCTTGTTTTCAATTTTAAGTGAAAAAGAATTAATAAATATAAATAAATAAACTGAATAATTAAAACTTATTTCAGAGTAACCTGGTTGTATTTGAATTTTCACTTAATTTTCGGAGTATGCGTTACAAAAAGAGATATTCAAATGGAGTTATGTTCTTTATTTACGATATATTGTTATAAGCATAACATAAACAGAAAATTTGTGCAGTTGTTTTCTTGTTTGAAATAGATGTTATTTTAACTTGTGGCCAGCGAAAGGGTATTTCGCTGACAACTCGGTGAAATTAAACTTTCTTGCTTCAGGAAAACAAAATGTCTTCTATATGTTAGGAATGATCATGTGACTGTCAGTATAACTAGCATATTTTTATTGTTTATTTTGGTTTTACGGCACACCGACACTTAACAGGTCATACGGCGCCGATAACTAGCATATTATATTATCTTTAATAAATACACGCACCACTGGTCAATAATATATAGTTCGATAAGGAATAGCGATTAAGACAAAAACGTACAAATGTAATAATTGTATTGTGTAACTGTAATTTACGTTCTACTCGGTTAAATAAATGTCATTGTGATGGAATATATTGTTCGAATTATGTTGTCTCTATTTGGTGGCTGGTACGTGCCTTGCTGCAGTATAATATAGTTTTCACATGAACAACTGCAGTTTACTTTCTTAATATTCAGTATACAACATTGTATCACTTTACAGATTTTCATAACTTCATTACCTCGTGCAAAACTTTGATGTCCGTTCCAAGGCGGTAACTGTTGGGTTTGTTCTATTTTGTATTGTGTCTCGTCACAGTTTATTTTTAACTATTTCAACTGACTAGCATGTGAATACCCTTGTCCTGTGCCTTTAGAAGTGACATTGCATGTTGCAGTACTGAACCAGTTTGTATCTTTATTACAAGGAACCAACAACTATCGTGACATAAGTGTTGTGACTACTTTTACTGCCATTGTATGTGTCTGTCTGTCTGTCTGTCTGTCTGCCAGCCTGCCTGCCTGCCTGCCTGCCTGTCTGTCTGTCTGTCTGTCTGTCTGTCTGTCTGTCTGTCTCTCTGTCTCTCTTTGAAACTTTCTGAATATGTTTTTTACTTATTGTACGTTTTACAAGTATGTATGTTAATAAATTCTTCTTTTTACGTTTTTTTTTTGTATTTAAAATTGATCTTGCTACGACATTAAATTACCAACGCTTATATAAGATAATGATAACGACGTGTCAGTAAACAGTGCAGCTGATCAAAATGACTGATATGGATCTTAACTATATGTCTAAGCCTGACTTATTTCGGTTGAGCGACATTAGATTTATTATATGTTTTCATTATATAAGCCTTTTCTGAACTCTATTGTGACTTTTAATGTTTATGTCTCCCACCCAAGGGAGATGCTGCGGATGGGATCCTCGAAATCCTGGGGTGAGGCCATGAGGACCATCACACGGGGCACCTCCGGAGAGACTGACAAACTGGACGCACAAGCTCTACTGGACTACTTCAAGCCTCTCCAGGTACTGTGTTTGCCTAAACCCGTATCAGGCCTCATTTTAACATTTAGAAAAACGATTAAATACTTACATGTATGGCAGCTTGGATAAGACACCATGTGTTTTGCAAGATGATCATACGGTGTACATAGCAGAACTTAGTATACGTTTCCTATACTCTGTCTATTTGTGCAAAATTGGTTAGACATAAATTTTGTTTATTATCTGTATTTAATCCATTGTCAGGGTGTAGGCTTAATCATATTAAGTATAAAGCAAAGGATGCTGCGATCGTAGGAGTTACTGGGCGTAACAGGGTTTGACAAAGCAGACGCTTGACGTGATATTGTTCTATTACCTCTATTTACCAAAATTGCAACTTTTAAAATTAGTGGAATCAAAGACATGACTTCGGTGCAAGTGGTGTAGAATTACAGGATGACAGGTTGTTGTTGGCTTTTTTTCAGAGGATTCATTATTTAACTTCTCGACAGTTGTGATCGAATCCCTACCTTTGTTTGAAGAAATGTCATTGTGTTGGAATATATTGTTCAAATTAATGTTGTCTCTGTTTGGTGACCGGCACATGCCTTTCTGCATGCCATTGTGTTGGAATATACTTGTTAAACGTGTTAAATTGAACATTTTTATCAATATATTTCCTTATTTTCATTTTGGTTTATAACACAGATAAGTCCTTTTATATTTAATACAATGTTCTCTAAGTGAGAATGTTAATGGCAGTGTTTGTTGTAATCTAGGACTGGCTTACCCAGGAGAACGCCAGAAACAAGGTAGAGGTTGGTTGGAACAAGGCCCAATGTCCGGACGGATCATTCCGAGCCCAAAGTCCTAGTGCTGTCGGACGAGTAACCATGACAACTACGACGATGACGTTTGCAGCAATTGCACTCTTTCTGACCGCATAAAATCGCACTAACTCATTAACTCATTAAGGCATCGCTAACATCTTCAGACAACGATGTCTAGAGATATTGTTAGAGACTAAAAAGCAACTTGTGCAGATCTGTATCAGAAAGCACCAAGCTCTCAGCGCATAATGCACGTATATTGCTAACATTTTTTATAGTTCTGGTTTTATATATTGTTGTATAAACATATACCCTTCGTTTTGTAACTAAATTATTACTAAACAAATATTGGCTAAATTTTACTTACGTGTCTTAAAAACATGATACCACAGTTCAATGTTTTTGATTAAATAAATGTATGTGTTGACTGCAAAATCAGACCGTTATCATGTATACATGTTGGTTCGAGGTCGTTGGTTTCAATTAATGATGTACGGTATTGGAAATAAGTTGTTTGACATTGGTTCCTAAACTAATTGCATGGTGTTTCAACTTCTTACCCAAGACCAAGGAAATGTAGTAACCTATATTTTTGTAGTAAAAACGACCATTTTTATACAACTTTACTTTATAACAAGTGTTTATAAAAACAAACAAACATCCGATTTAAAATAATCCACTTACTGGCTTTAAAAGCATGACATTCTGTAAACAGATGATTTCAGAACAAGTTAATCATTTGTTACATTAGGCACAAGATTATCAATCATTATATCAAGATGTACCATATCTTTGTTGTTTATAAGTGCACATGTCTCTTTCCCTTCCTTTACCTTAATGATATCCTTTTTTACTTTCTGTAGAAATAGTTCGATTGGCCACATCTTTAACGTACACACAACGATTGAGTTTGCAACAAAAATCACATTTCGTTGAAGAAGATTAGAAGGGAATAAAAAAAAACTTTAATATCCAGATGGACATAAACAAAATAGGAACGATGATATGACCAACTTTTCTTAATTTCATGTACGGAAATATACCTATGCACAAGTAAGACAAATGAAACATTTCGTTCCATCCTAAAATCAGGAATTGCTTACATCGCTACTCCTTTGTAGCATGTGTCTGTTTATTATATAATATAGTTTTTATTTTTTTTTGTGTATAGTTTGTGTTTTATTATCGCATAAGCAGATCTCATCAACTGAAATAAAACTGAAATCCACACAACTATTTCGTGTTTTATTACCTATTTAAAATACTCCTACACCTGAGCCGTACTTTTATTATCTATTCAAAAACATCTATACACCCGAGCCATGGTTTAATTATCTATTCAATAACATACAAACACCTGAGCCATGATTTTATTATCTATTCAATAACATCCATACACCTGAGCCATGGTCTTGTTATCTATTCAATAACATCTAAACACCTGAGCCATGGTTTTATTATCTATTCAATAACATCCATACACCTAAGTCATGGTCTTCTTATCTATTCAACAACATCTATACACCTGAGCCATGGTCTTGTTATCTATTCAGTAACATCCATACACTTGAGTCATTGTTTTATTATCTATTCAATAACATCCATACACCTGAGCAATGGTTTTATTATCTATTCAATAACATTATACATCCGAGCCATAATCTTTTTTAGCTATTCAATAACATCCATACACCTGAGTCATTGTTTTATTATCTACTCAATAACATCCATATACCCGAGCCATGGTCTTGTTATCTATTCAGTAACATCCATACACCTGAGCCATGGTTTTATTATCTATTCAATAACACGCACACACCCGAGCCTTGTTTCATTATCTATTCAATAACATCCATACACATGAGCCATGGTCTTGTTATCTATTCCATAACATCCATACACCTGAGCCATGGTCTTGTTATCTATTCAATAACATCCATACACTTGAGCCATGGTCTTGTTATCTATTCAATAACATCCATACACTTGAGCCATGGTCTTGTTATCTATTCAATAACATCCATACACCTGAGCCATGGTCTTGTTATCTATTCAATAACATCCATACACCTGAGCCATGGTCTTGTTATCTATTCAATAACATCCATACACCCGAGCAATGGTCTTGTTACCTATTCAATAACATTCATACACCTGAGCAAGGTTTTTTGTCTGTTCAAAAACATCCATACACCTGGGTCATTGTTTTATTATCTATTCAAAAACATCCATACACCTGAGCCATGGTCTTGCTATCTATTTAATAACATCAATACACCTGAGCAATAGTTTTATTATCTATTCAATAACACGCACACACCTGAGTCATTGTTTTATTATCTATTCAAAAACATCAATACACCTGAGCCATGGTTTTATTATCTACTCAATAACATCTATACACCCGAGCAATGGTTTTATTATCTATTAAATAACATACACACACCTGAGCCATGGTTTTATTATCTATTCAATAACACGCACACACCTGAGTCATTGTTTTATTATCTATTCAAAAACATCCATACACCCGAGCCATGGTCTTGTTATCTATTCCATAACATCAATACACCTGAGGAATGGTTTTATTATCTATTCAATAACACGCACACACCTGAGTCATTGTTTTATTATCTTTTCAATAACATCCATACACCTGAGCCATGGTTTTATTATCTATTCAATAACATCCATACGCCTGAGCAATGGTTTTATTATCTACTCAATAATATCCATACACCTGAGTCATTGTTTTATTAATTATTCAACAACATCTATACACCTGAGCCATGGTCTTGTTATCTATTCAGTAACATCCATACACCTGAGCCATGGTTTTATTTTCTATTCAATAACATCCATACGCCTGAGCCATGGTTTTATTTTCTATTCAATAACATCCATACACCTGAGCCTTGGTCTTGTTATCTTTTCAATAACATCCATACACCTGAGCCATGGTTTTATTATCTACTCAATAACATCTATACACCCGAGCAATGGTTTTATTATCTATTCAATAACATACACACACCTGAGCCATGGTTTTATTATCTATTCAATAACATACACACACCTGAGCCATGGTTTTATTATCTATTCAATAGCACCCATAAATCTATAACGAAGAGTTTTATTTAAGGGGAAGGCTTAACCATGTCCATAGAGACATGTTGATTAAAACTTCCAAGTGTACACCATGAAACCTCCGGATCCTTGTGAGGTCCATGTTCTGTCTTCTATACAGTTGTTTTAGTTTGTGTATTCATTTTTGGTATTAACTAGTTAACCAATGGACAAGACGCACAAATATTATAAAAGAGAACTATTCGTGTATATAAAGTATTGAATGGGATGGGATTTGCCGGCATTTTTGCCGATACTGTGCAGCGACAATGCTATCATTATAGCACAGAAGCACTTATAAGGTGCCCATGGACTGAACTGGCCGTGTCATTAAACTAACACCGACGAGTCAAACGTGATGCTGTCCCCGTAGGCCCCGAGCGTTAGGAGGGAAGCCACTACTACCAACTTGAATGTCTTTGGTTTGACCCGGGCGGGGTTTGATCTCGCGACCTCCCGATCTGCAAGCTGACGCTCTACCAATTAAGCTGTTGCGGCCGGTTGTGTATATAAAGGAAAAAAGTTTATTGTGGAAGGAAACATGCCGTGTTGTATTTTATTTTCGCACAGAGTTTATATCGATTAGCCAGCCATTTAGTAATATGGCTTTATACGTCCCTTTATGCCCGTGCTACGTCACTCCTTATAGAACACAATAAGCAATACAGCACTTAATTTACACGTCCTTTATGTCTGTTAATTCAATTTATGACTTTTATGTATACAAGGAGCAAACTGAACACCTGTTAAATAAACAATTATAATAAAATACTTGAAATTGGAGTCATACATGTACATTTAAGAAGAAATAATGTCGGGATTTCTTAATAAAAAATATGAGTGATTACGCAAGTCAAAAGTAATCCTGCATGACAATTTGTCTTCGCTTTTTTTTCGCTTTTTTAATGGTCAAAATATTCAAAATTTGGATGTTATAATATTGCATGTATATGCGGAATAGTCAAGGACATAAGCAAACCAGCATAAAACACATTCTTACATTCTTTTAGAATCGAACGACACATCAATTAAACGAACGAACGTCCAAGATCTCTCGACCATCACCTCATTATTCGCGGCTGTTATAATTACATTATATGGTTTGTTTTGCTTTACCAGGAAAATTACTGTTTGTAACTAACAATTGGAAAAAAATAGGTTTAATAAAAGAAAATCTGTATGTTTTTGTTATGACTTATTGGCTTGTGTTGCCGCAAGTGACACAGTTTCCTTGGTGCACAGGTTAGTTTCCTTGGTGCACAGGTTAGTTTCCTTGGTGCACAGGTTAGTTTTACGTACTTGTTTTCTTGAAGACGTCGGACTTCACTTTAAAAGTCAGTTTATAAGTGTTATTTATTTAATAATTATAATGTTTAATTCTTAAATGAATATCATTTAAACTAATTTAAAATGTTAACTACATGAGATATGATTAAATGTTATGACGATGCAGTAACAACAATGAGATGAATGCTTATGGATACCTATCACTTGATCTTGCAGACCTTCATTATGCCTTGCCCGCATCCCTACCCTCCAAACACCGCACCCCACCCACCCCACCCATCTCACCCCACCCATCCCACCCCACCCCACCCCACCTCACCTCACCCCACCCCACCACCTCACCCCACCCACCCCACCCCACTCCACCTCACCCGACCCCACTCCACTCCTCCCACCTCACCCCACCTCACCCCACTCCACCCCACTCCACCCTACACCACCCCACCCCACCCCACCCACCTCACCCCATTTCACCTCACCTCACCTCACCCCACCTCACCCCACCCCTACCCCAACCGACCTCACCCCACCCCCACCCCACCTCACTCCACCCCACCCCACCCCTAACCCAACCGACCTCACCCCACCCCACCCCACCCCACCCCACTCCACCTCACCCCACCCCATCTCACCTTACCCCACCTCACCCCCACCCCACCCCACCCCTAACCCAACTGACCTCACCCCACCTAATCCCACCTCACACCACCCCACCCCGCCCAACCTCACCCCACCCCACCCCACCCCATCCCATCCAATCCACCTCACCCCACCACACCCAACCTCACCCCACCCCACCCCACCCCACCCAACCCCACCCAGAGATTATAATGATTTCCGTATGGTACGAGATACAGCACAAAATCTTACCGAGCATCCAACAGAAATCTTAGCCAATATTTTTGCATTATTATTATTATTATTATTATTATTATTATTATTATTATTATTATTATTATTATTATTATGCCAGATATGCAAACGCAATTGATGGAAAAATATATCCGAGAAATGTAAGGAAGCTGCAAGTTATGATCCATCTCAAATGGAACTATGTGTTTGCAGGATTTAGCATACTTATTAGTGAAGAATTTGAATAAGTTACAATAAAGTAATATTGCTTAAGGTTTATTTCGTAGTCTTCTTAAGTTTCAGAGTAGTAAACCCATTAAACATACTTTCTGCTTAGATACACTTCAGAACGTATCTCTCACACTCTAGAAACACACATTTTATAGGGAAGCATGTTCCCATATTCACCTGGAGTGTATGTCAAAGTAATTGCTTTTTAAAAATTACGGGGTTTGGCGTTGTCCGCCATCGAAAAATTACGTAATGTGGTGGTGGTGGTGGTGGTGGGGGTGGTGGTGCTGAAATGTGTACCAAAATTCTTATTTCCTTGACCGCTTTCAATTCGGTCTTAAAATGAGACACTCGAAAAAAATGTTGTCAAACAGTTTTAAATAGGAATTAAACAATCAACCGATGTATGTTTTATAACTTTTTCTTTTATATCATCTTCCAAGGGCGGAGACTGTGGTGGTGGCGGGTTTCCCTAGTTATGTAATGTCTTGACTCAGTGTTGTGTGTCTCTTATCTTTAATTTGCACATTTATACCGTTGTCTAGTGCTAGTTATATATATTATGTGTTCTCTACACGTTGGGTTGTACACAGGCGGCATTTTATTTATGCTCACTTGATATTAACGTCAGTTAATTGGCTGATGTAAATGCGGAAGGAAAGTGGAGTTTAGAATAGATACGCAGTCAAGAAAAACAAAACGAGAGAGACAGAGAGAGACAGGCACACACACAGACAGACAGACAGACAGACAGACAGACAGACAGACAGACAGACAGACAGACAGAAAAAGAGAGAGAGACAGACAGAGAGAGACAGAGAGAGAGAGAGACAGAGACAGAGAGAGAGAGAGAGAGAGAGACAGACAGACAGAGAAAGGGTGTGGGTTGGGTTAGCACGGAACAATGTCGTATATATCATTTCTTTCCTATTTAAAACCATTTAATTGTTTGCTTTCTTCAGAAGGTCAAGGTTAAGTTCAAAGCAGTGACCAGTTCAAGCTTCCATAACCTTAAACTAGCCTACAGCTAAAGTCCTTGTTTACTTAATGAAAGGATCTACATATCTAGATCTAGCTGTCATATCTAGCTCTAGCTGTCAGTAGTGATATTGTACAGTTCGTAACTAAATTTATACGTTAAGAGACATCTGGGCTAAGATGAAATGTCAAACTCAATTTTATACATTCCGAGTGTTTTACTGCGACGTACATTGAGTGTCTACAGACTAATCACATCTAAAACAGGGCGACCATTCAACAAAGGAGACAAATCTTAACTCAATTAGGACGAACAATACCAAGAGAGTGATCGACCCAATTCAACATTATTAAAATTATTGTCATTCTTCGAGTGTTTTTAAAATGTGTTAGTACATGCAACGCTTTTGTTTGTTTTACAGACACTGGTTTTATTACAAACTTCTCTCTCATTTGGAACTGTCAGGTTGCCCAGGCTTTTGTCTCCTGTACATGTACATATGTTAATAGTTCATTTTAATTAGTGTTATTTTATTTGTATACAGCATTATATTTTCAGTTTTGAGCTCCCCTTGTAGGAGCATTTATATATGTATGTAATATGTCTTTTTCCATCCCTTTTAAGAAAATGAAAGATGTAAAAGTAGAATAAGAAAGATGACAAATTCATACATTATAACACAGAAAGTATGTGCTATGTACGTACAATCTAACAAACTTAAAGAGCGTCCACTGACTCAGATCTTGTAAAGGCAAGATCTTATATTGATTTACTCATATGGTTAGCAAAATTTATTATGTAAATATGAATGTATACACAAACACTTTAATAACTTTTAACTTGTCGAAACGAGAATCAAGAGGAGCATTAAGAAATAAATATGCACATGTCGAGTCGATGTTTCACTTTAGTCAATACATGTACAAATAACAACAAAGCAAAAGTAATTACAAATGCATACGCTGCCACAATAAATAAATATAATAATAGACAATGCTCATGAAATCTTCATTTTTTTCTTCAAAAATGATACAAGTAACAGGTTTTTACACCCAAGAAAAGACTGGCCAAATTTGGGGTTTCCATACTTAAAAGGTAACTAAATATAACATTACCAAAGGTTACATGAAGTTTGTTATATAAATTGTGGCGGAGTTCACACATTCCAAGGCATTCTATAATTGCGTGGTCATCAAGTGACGTCACTGATAACAAATTACTACAATGCTTAGATTTTCGATCATAATTGTGGTACAGGATATAAACTTGGCAACAACAAAACAGTAAGTTAATCAATTTTTCTAGCAAAATACCATACGTCCCATGTGATACGCACACAATGTAGGCTTCTAAAGCATAAGTAAATATACGGACAAACCATTTACATAAAACACAGGTCCATATAAGGTTGGATACTATTTTCTTTCACTGTATCCTACTAGGAAGTTCTGCGCGTGTTGCATATTGTGTAAAATATTTGTCAAAATCATACCAAGACAACGCGTTATGCACGTCGGTAAAAGAAACACTGGCATTACGGAAGAGAAAATGTTGTCAACATCTTATAAGAAACATGTCTTTAATACGGAAGCTACCGTTTAAGCAATACAACTGACCAAATAAAATTAATTTTCTTTAGTCAATTTCGGCTTTGAGCGGAAGGCAACCAACAAGACTCAGTGAAATATCAGACCTAATAGGTCGTAGACAAACCTTGCATGGATTTAATGGATAAGCGATTGGCACGCTGTAGTCTGGTGATCTCATGATTGGTTAGATCATAAATACACTCAGTACCGTAAATTGCGGCTGGACAGTACCACACTATTATACATTAACAGGTAAGTGGATTTAAGCGACTTTCAACGGATGAATAATTTATTGAACTTTTTTTCAGTTTTATGCTTTCGCTTTAAGGAGCATTGCTGTTAGCTGTCCGATTTTTATTGGATATATTTTATTTACGCTGTTTGAAAACCTTTCAGGATGTGCAATTTTGCAGCGCTCCATAAAACAGTTGCGCTCCATGAACCAGGTTTAAACACCCCATTCGGCCATTTTGCCGGCTGACCATTCCATGTGTGTTATATCTCTTGTCTGTATTACTTTACATTTACTCTATGCTTTTGTCTTGTGTTAGTTCAAATGTTTGGCAGTTGTGGTAATTCTCATATGACCTTTTTCTTATTTACCTATTTAGTTAATGGCATAGTATTGTAGAGAATCATTATTTATAAGGTTATTCAAGTCCTTTTTAAATGATTTTGTTACAGAAAATAAACGCCAACCGATTATCACAGCTCTGGTCGTATTTGTCGGTCACACCCGATCATACCCGCATAAGCGCCTGTAAGTTTGAGCGTTTTCACCAGACACGAACTGTGAAAACATCCACCGAAACAGCCAGACAGCGAGTACTGTGTATTAATCATAATGTAGTCGTAATAGGAAACATTGAAAAACCTTGATAAGAATGAAAAATGTTCAAATATTAATGTTAATAGTTGTGAAAGAATATTATTTCATTTGGACATTAAGTTGTGTATTATTTACGTCATGTCTGGAACATCCAGTCGTCAAATCGTTCAATAACTATACTGGCCTTATAAGAGTCATACTCTATGAATAAGAGTCCAACTGCTGTATTGTGTCGTAAATTTGTCCTGGACTTTACCTATACATGTATTTATTATAAGCTTACATTAAATCCGTGACCAATACACCACAATATAAACAAATTGAAAACAAAAAGATTATTCCGGGTTTCCCTAGTGTTTCATCTTTTCGGAAATCTGGAACAACTTCTGTATTTTAAGCATCATCTCCACTCCAGCAAAATCAACATTGTTTACCTGAATTTTAGATTCTAAAACCATCAAAGGTAACGTGTAAATATGTTTTCATACTGTGTTTGGAAGTACACACGGAATGGTGTTTAGAGAAAATAAACACATGCTAAAATTATTTTTGTATACAATATACATACAGTGCAATACAATAGAATACAATACAATGTTACAAATGAACATCAGTGAGAGTTGTCTCGGTTTTGTCGTCGAGAGGAAAGATAATTTAGGGATTGCAAGTACCATCATATGTTTGTTTACAGATCGTCGCTCAATTTAATGTGATACATTAACATGTTGTATCATCTTTAACGAAAAAGTTCGTAACAGTGGACATATTGACTTCTTTCTGTCTGTGATTTATTACAATCTAAACAAGTCGTTAACAAAAATATAACTAGGGATTATTAGTATAGTGAGAGAGTGAACTTTTGCAGGCTGTTGTGTTCGGCTCTAACGTATTTTTGACAGTCCGTACCACGTTCCGCACAAATCAACACGAACCAAACATTCCGTATTCATTCATTATACTAATAACTCTTATATGTCAACAATCGAAAGTGTAGCAAAACTGAGGAATATTAGGTACGAATTTAATTGTTTCCTTCTTGTTATCTCTGCCGATCATATACAACGTGCAAAATAATACTAATACATCTATAATTAGCACATACTTCTTTTTCTTGAATATAGTCTATGATCTAGGTTATTTTTGTGGCATTATAGTAGCTGGGGCCTGTGTTACAAATGAAATACGTGGGTATCTGACCAATACTCAATACAGGTAAAAATGCTCTAATTGCATTACCGCGGCTAGACCTGCTAACCGGACTAAACTCTGTCAGGAGTGGTCAAGCGTAAAGATTCACCTCCGGCCATTTGGTAACTCTATTCAAATACAGTTTAAGCCGCACTATTTCACAACTCCTGATGCGTAACGACTGACCGGTCGGGGTTGCTCGGACATGTTTGAAGTTGGACAATTACAACTACGTAATTACTTGCGACCCTGAGTATGGTGTACACGAACCACATACCGCTCTGAGACGATCGAGAAACGAGGTTAATATTGAAATAGCACCAGTCGCTGTATTTTATACGGATTGGTGCCAGGTGTCCCTGCTAGTTGGTCCGAAGTTTTGAATTGACTGAAGAACTGCTTTTTTCATTTGAATGTTTTAAAATCGAAGAAGAAAACAATTGGAAGCTTTTTGTTGATTGATAGGTCGCAGATGATGTGAAGATAATCTTAGCTCGTGTTTTATTATTGGAATTATTCTATTCATAAAAGGTAAGTCGAACTAGGTTAACGTGTCTTATTCTTTAATTGTTAAATAATTAAAGTCTTGAATGTTCTTTCTGACGTCTCATATGCTATCCTGCTGTTAGATATGATTCTTCTCAGAATGAAAAGATGTGCTTTTATTTAAGCGAAACAATTTAAATGTTACCAAATATGATAGGCAAAACTGCCTTTTTAATAAAGTAAGCAACAAAACTGTCGAAAACTTATAACTGTGAGGGGATTTAAAAAAGCGACCCACTTGTTTTAGGCTTTATTCTTACCTTGTCTTGACTATGTTAGCAAACATTTGCTGACTTAGGACAATAATGGGGTCCTACCGATATACGGAGTGATCCCTGATTTCGCTACGTATTTACCTCCCTTGAACGAGGTGGCGCTTCTTTGGTTAGTTCCGGTTTAGGTCATATACAGTAAGCTATATTGAGAGTACGCCGATTTTATCTTGAAAATAGCTGTGGATTAGGAAAAAGCGTGGTCACATGTAAGGTTTGTATGGCCTGAAATATATGTAGTGGAATTTCATGTAACCTGGATGTAAACACAATGAATTAATTATGTCAAGACAAAGAAAAACGGCGATGTGCCTTACTGTTAGCTTTAAAATTCCTATTTATCCGCACATGTATCGGCGGATATGTGAAATTACCTGTGTCAGATCCAATTATAATATAACTGCAAATATTAACAGATCAAAAGACAAAAGCTAAGGCGTGGAAATAGCGGAAGTTTTCAATCAAATATGAAGTTTAAGAGCGTTATTTTTTCAAACTACCGGTAAATCGCAACTTTCAATCAAAGACGGCCGACTGTTTTAAAGTAACTAATTATATAATTTTTTTTAAATAAAGCAGTGTTATTTACGTTATAAACATAAGAAAACTTGATGAGATCAATTATATCTTATTTGAATCATTTGAAATGTGTTAATTTTGATATTATTAATCTTACTTTTTCTTCGGATTTCAGTCATTTTCTTTCTTTTCTGAAGTATTTCTTTTCTTACAGTGTTAAAAATTACACGGTTGTGTAAAGCACTTTCTGTGCTGCAAGTACGTGAAAATATACTTTTAGAGTATATTCAAAATGACATGTTTATTGTTTGTCTTAACGACACCACATTCGAAAATGGCAGATACAAGCCCCGAAGACCACTAATCCGACCTTAATGGTCTATTATAGCGTTATCCACCAATTGTGTGTTCTACGTGGAACCAGTATGACCCACCGGGTCACCCACAATAAGCTAAGCAACGACGCTATTATTCACCAATCCGTGAAAAAAATCGCGTATTTTCACTAATGGATATAATCCTGATCAACCACCGTCTCGTGTCCGGACAGTTAAATGCATACGCGGGCATCTCGGGTATTAAGGTACAATTTACCGGGGGCATTATACTAGATTTATACAACAAATATACGACAAACAATGAAGCGTTATAAACATGAACCACTAACCGCAAATGTTTAAGACATCGATTGATCTGGGCAATCGTTCAATTATCATCAGCTAGGACAGTTTATAACATAGAATATATGTTCACCAACACTAGATACAGTGCTGCCATGGCGGCATACGATCATAGCTGCTAAAACGATGTCGTTCTCAAAGGAGATTTCACGAACTTAGCATAGATTTTTACTCTACATGTTTTCTGCAGTTTTATCACTCATATAATGCACTAAGAATATTGACAAAAGATATGATATAAATGTCAATAAAATCGATTTACCTATGAACCGATTTCTGGATTTCGCATAAAATAAACACCGACGTGACCTTGCGATGGATTTTTATTGATCGAATTTTTGCAGTTTGTCCGGAAGACATTCTATTGAAACAGACATAATCCTTTTAAAACTCAAGTTATCTAATAACAGTCTTGAAAGAATTAGCACAGCAAAATAAATTGACACGTTAGGCCTGCAGAAGAGGCCAGTATTCCATGGCAACGCGCATCTTGATGTTGCATGCTTCGGTGTGTGGATAAGTACTTGAAAGCTCGGCCACAGGAATCTCTAGGCGGTGGATAGATTCTTTGAGAAGTTAGTTTATGTAATGTGGCGGACATAAACCTTCTCCAAGTTTTCGTTTTGTTAGTCTTATTGCACGTATAAGTATGGAGCTACAAGTGTATAGGCAGACTGGCATGTGTGCAACAACAACAACTTATTGCAAGGATATGTCCGATTGGCTAGTTCAATTGCAAAATTGGGCGATATTGACAAACTGAGTTTAGTATTGTTTCTTTGCATCAATGCTTGTATCCGATAGTTTTGATATGTTTTTTCTCGAAACCACAAAAATATTGTTTTTCACCTGAAACGACTTTGCAAGTGCTGTTTATAGATGTCCTATGTGATATTGATATCTCTCTATGAAAATTTCAGTATAATACCCTACTCGCCTGAGCCACATGGCACAGTTAGCTATATATAAACTAAGAAAACCACGTGGCCACTTACTTTTGAGATAGCGGTATATCATCAGCCGTTAGATGCGCTCTGAAATTAATATTTATCTTCAGCAGTAATTCCTAATATAGGGTATATTCTGATTTGATTAATAATGGTCAATTAGAGCGATTATTCGCGAGTTGTGCTGGCTAACAAGAACACAATCGTCTTTATTTAGACCATAGCAAGAATTCATGCATAAATAATATCACAATTCGAGCAAAACATATATATTCCTATTGTTACATGTATTTGAAGAATTAGTGGCCGTCGAAGGGATAATCATGTCGATTGTAAAATCATATCTCGTGCTCACTGACATACAACAGTGCCGGCAGCACTATATCTGCTGCCCGTAGACGTTGTTGCAGTATAAACATAACTAATATTGTTTGGCTAAAACTAACGAATTAGCAACGGTATACGGACAGAATCCCCCCACCTTAGACAGAATCCACCCCTGGACAGAATCCACCCACCCTGGACAGAATCCACCCACCCTGGACAGAATCCACGCACCCTGGACAGAATCCCCCCCCCCCCCCCCCCCCCAACCCCCTGGACAGAATCCCCCCCACCCTGGTCAGAATCCACCCATCCCACCCTAGACAGAACCCCCCACTCATTTTAAGTAGGTGAACGAAGTCCATCCCACCCCTGAATTTTCATAGTTGGACGAACTCCTTCCCCTGTTGTTGTTTTTTTCATAATGAACGAACCCCGCCCCACCCCCTGATTATAAAATAGGTAATATAATTATAATGTAATGCTGCCCGTAGACGTTGTTGCAGTATAAACATAACTAATATTGTTTGGCTAAAACTAACGAATTAGCAACGGTATACGGACAGAATCCCCCCACCTTAGACAGAATCCACCCCTGGACAGAATCCACCCACCCTGGACAGAATCCACCCACCCTGGACAGAATCCACGCACCCTGGACAGAATCCCCCCCCCCAACCCCCTGGACAGAATCCCCCCCCCACCCTGGTCAGAATCCACCCATCCCACCCTAGACAGAACCCCCCACTCATTTTAAGTAGGTGAACGAAGTCCATCCCACCCCTGAATTTTCATAGTTGGACGAACTCCTTCCCCTGTTGTTGTTTTTTTCATAATGAACGAACCCCGCCCCACCCCCTGATTATAAAATAGGTAATATAATTATAATTTATACATTTATAAGCAAAACATTTGTTATATTTTTTTATTTGCATAATTATATACACAAACAATTTGATGTACGTTTATTAAACAGTTTGATTTACTTTCTTCAATGTACAACATATAATGGTTTATTTAGTGCTTATTTGAAGTGCTGCAGTTACTTTCCTTTGAAATGTTATCTCTATGATACTAAATAATAAAGATTTGTGTTGGATTGAAAACATTTCACTATTTTTTATAAGTTCTTAATAATGCAATTTAAAAATACTGTAACATTTGGTTTTGCTAATAAATGAGGGGCTGGATTTTGTCCACCTGTGATAATTCATGAAGGGGATTTTGTCCACCTATGTAAAAATGAGCGGGGATGGATTTCTGTCGTGGGGGGGGGGGGGGGGAGGATTTTGTCCTACACTCAACAACAACAACACAAGAACGGCTTCAACAATTCGCCGCGGGTGATGAACTGAGACCATTATGTTTAAAGTTATTTAATGTTTAGATTGGTCAGATTATGTGGAGTCTATAGAACTATATCGCCATGCCCAGCTCCTGGCGATATCCGCTTTATATGTACACATTAAAGTGTAACAATGTATTGTCAGCTCACGGTAGTATTGTTAAGGTTTAATGCATACACTAGCAGCAGTATGTGTCGTATCATAGTTCCGTATTATGTCTTTAAAACTTACCATTTGTATACATTGAATTGAAACGCGTTAAATCTTCCACTTCTGAAAAGAAAGAGCATTTTGCAGCAAAGAATGTTACGACAAATTCCCACTTTCTTCCCTGTCTCCTTTAAAACGGCAGGTCACACTTCTGCCTGTCCGAGTAAAATATAAGAGCTGTTTCAAATTAGTTTGAATGTGCCTAAACAAAGAATGGAAGTAGAATGTGTAGTTGTTGTTCTTTTATAGACGTAGAATTAAATGTTAATCTTTAGCGGTTATTTAAAGATAACGTCACATGAGAGTAAGAAATACCACAGAAATTTCAATCTGAGCTACCTCTCGACATGTCAAGCGTAAAGGTATTCCACAGTCAATTTTCACAATTTTCGATTTGTTCGGTAACACTTGTTCAAGAAAACAGGTTTATGTGATCAAACGTCGAACATATCACTGTTTATCGTTCATGGCGCTTCGTTATTTTACAATTCTCAGGCCTACGACATTCGGATTCAAATTCCTACTCGAATCAAATCAATATCTGAACTCGAAGTCGTAATATTCTTACAAATTTTAAAAGTTCCTTAATATAACAATATTTAAAATTAGAAAGAATAAATAATAAGGACTTATTATGAAGGTTTCTTATGCCAATATGTCATCAATCCTTTATTGATAACAAGCCATGATTGCAATTATTGCCAGCGGTATACGTAATATTGTTTTCGCACGCATTTCATAAGTGCATTTTTCGGATTGTAGTGATAGAGACTTGTAACTATCACAGAGCGGTCTACTTTGTGTAGTCTACCGTTTTAATAAAGCATAGGGCAAGCTGTTTTCACTCAAATGACCCTAAATGACAATAAAGTTATCCATGATTCGTTAGAATGACTGATTTTTCAACTATAAGAAATACAATTGACGAAGAAATAGTTTTATATGGTCAAATCTTGCTCTGATAAACTTCGCGAATTTATAAAGAGCTTATTTGAATGGACCAAATTAAGCCTCAGTAAAATTAAAATGCCGTGGTTTACCAAGAAAAATAAAACTGAAACACCATTACATTTACAAAACTGGGTATCAGTTACAATTTCCAGAACAAGCGGTTCTCCTCGGGCGTCCGATAATTGGCATTAACATAAAAAATATTTATACGATTATAAAACATGGATGTCAAAATAAGAAAGTTATTTAAAGGCTACCATGCAATGTTAGGTCGATAATATATTTTCGTAGGTTATAGCGTCTTGAACATTGCATTGTTCTTTTACATGCTGTGTATCTTTAATGTTCTGTGTTTCTTTAAGCTGTTTTGATTGTTTTTAAGCTTACAAACACTATAATTAGCTTTGGGGTGGCACGGTGTTTGAGTGAAGCTGGTGGCTAAGTCACCGTTCGAGACTAGCCCTGCCTTATTACGCCGAAATAGCAAAGCTTACACAGCCGTCTTTTGTAAGACATTTTTATTATTGACCCGCTAAGTTGTTAACCTTAGACAAATAGTAACCAGCCAGTTCATATAGCTCCAGTCCCACTATTTACTGCAGTCTCTATCAATATGATTTGATATCGTTGCGTGCAATTTGACAGCGGAAATCTAGGTTGCTCCTCGGCCTTATAATAAAGGTATTGCGATAAAGGTTACTGACGAGGAGAACATTGGGTAAATGCAATTCGAATCTTTTCACCGAAATCTCACCGTGCAATAGATGGCATTTGCATTGTTCCGTCCATTGTAACTTTAAAAGCTGAAGTTGCGCTCGTTCGAAGTAATACAAGAAGACACCGGCTGTATTTGTACCTGTAGTGCAATCAACATTGTCACGTGTTTGTGGTCATAATGGATGCGTCCGGGTATTATTGAGGGAGAGAGGAGAGAGGCTATAGACACAATCTTTGTTTAGAGCTTGTACCACACATAAGTATAATTCAATATCTGCACACATGGCACTTCAACGTAATGGTGGTAGACAGTTTTGTCCATCTTTTTTATCGTCCCAATAATATTTTAGTTATCTGGAGACGGTGTCTACTTGAAGCAGATTTAGTGCTGCCTTCACTGTGTATAACATGCCGTGAACACCTGGCATGATACCACACCCAGTCATTATGCTGACACTGGACCAACCAGTCGTGAAACTACCTTTATATTTGCTTGAGCGTTAGCAAGGGAACTATACCACTAACATTTTAACGACTTGGGAGTCTCGCGGTCCGGGATCGAGCCTGGGGCCTCCCGTACCAGGAGCCGACGCTCTACCGATTGCGCTATTAGGTCCGGTCATCTTTTTTATTCTCTCTCAAATACCAGGCTAAGCCATTGTACCTGCAAAATGATGTTCATTACATCTGTGGGAACATTGAAGCGTAAATTCCCACTCGTCATTGCAAACAGGTATTTCCTATCTAAGCCACGCAGAGCTAGCCTATCTTTAACTAAGTACAGTCAAACTACCGGTATGTTTTGTACACGTCAAAGAACCGATATTGTCTGAATAACGTCAAACTACCAGTATATTCAGTTGCCGGTGCAGCGATAGGCTGTTGTACTATGTCTCCTTACCTCACCTTTCTGCTGCGCTCTTCGTGGCCCAGGAGTCAAACAATAGTTTTATACTAAAATGCTTTTAGTGCATGTCATTCTGTAGAAAGTGGCAATTTAATAATTGTACACTTATCATTCCTAACAAAAATTACTGTGCGCACATTTAAACTTCGTTCAGCTTTTTGCCGACCTGCTGGTTCATCACAGTTACCAATCATGTCTACTTTCACATTAAGCGGACTGGATTTTAAAAAAATCACAGTTCTTATTTTAAACAAATTGGGCGTTATTAAAAACAGTCTACAGGCCATGTTCGGTCGAAATATTTTAATGTCAATAATGTGTATGAACTGTTTAAGACCGTGTCGGATTCTAAACGTGTTTGCTTCTTGAATGAGATCAATATTTTTAATAAGTTATAAATTTTAAAATTGTTTATTTAGTGAACGTATACACCGTATAAACCGTTCAATATATTAACCTGTTTTCAATTATACTGCCCTTTTTTAACCAGTTAGATTTTTATATTTTTCTATATTTTACTCACACATTTTAGTTTAACCTGATTATGCTTTATTCGCATTAAACTTTGTATTCGGCGCCGTATGACCTGTTTAGTGTCGGTGTGCCGTAAAACCCAAATAACAAATAACAAACAAAATAAAACCAGTCTAACAGTACTGCTTTGTTTTTAGAACCATTACGATACTGAAATCAAAAGCAAATGTTCACTTTGATTTTGTCTGTAGGCTCATAAAGCACGATCCAATTGAAAAGAATTTATTGCTCATCTTAACACTGAACACTGGCAATCAAAATATTGTTATGTCTTATCTTATTATTAAAAGAGCGAGTAATATTTCATTTTCGTATCATGAACTGCGACGCTGAGCTCATAAACACTTTACCATTATTAGAATCTAGTATGCAACGATTACAATGTGGTCTGCTTTATATATTCTCGGCCAATTCGTTGTGCTCAAAGACACATTGCCATCTCAACAGTGACGGTATTTCTCTAACACTTGTAGAATTTACAGAATTTACTCTATCAGTCGCCAATGTAGCATGAATTTGAATGACTTTTAAAAACTAATGAGCGTCACTTAGACTGACTGATATTCATGAAGTAAACGTCATTCCGGTAAGACTGACAGATGTTGTGGCTTTTAATTTTCTCTGTCAAAATGAGGCACAGAAGATCAACAATATGTTTTGCCTTTTCGCTTCGGACCCGACCGAACAGATCTGGCGGCTTAAACATTGACATTTACAAACCCAGAATCTTGTCTGCCTTGATTTTAAACCCACTGTATTCAGTCTTACTTTCAAGCACTCACTTAAAAATGTAATAACATAATTTTGAATTCAGGAAGTATTTTAACATATATAATTGCTAAGAAAAGGAAGGGATGGCGGTGAAATTAGCTAAATTGAGATCTGCTACCATGCGTCCACAAGAACGAACACTTTGACTTGGGGCTGGGACACGGAGTTGCAAAAAGTAATGCTTTCTGTGTTATGGTATGGTTCATATACCTTACATATCCAATAGTAGTTTTTTCCTCGCAAATTCAACGATTTGCCTAGGGGTGGGACGGGAAGAGTACAGCGTCTGGAGTTGTGTAGGTCAGTTGTTAGCGCTTTAGAGGAAAGATATTCAAGGTGAGCTAATCTGATTGTCCGTCGTGCGGCGTCAATTGGGAAATGGGTCGTGTGGGGTCAAAATGTTGTCATTATTTCAAACTTTAGAAAAAACCTTGTGATCACAATAGATGCCATATTTACGGCTCAATCTTCACCAACCTTGATCAGAATGTTTGCATGATACATGACATCTTGGGTGAGTTTGTAACTTGAGTCCGCGAAAATGGCAGAAGCCATTTAACTGTATGCTTAATTGCTTAATGATAGAGTAATCGTACTGGAAATTACCTGCATCGTAGAAATTTAAGAGAAATACCTGTAAATTGTAACCACCAGTATGCATATTTTGGCAATGTTCATACTGTAGCTGCCTTCTAGACTTTGATTTACCTTCACAGCCCTTTTATTGTAACTATAATTGTAGAACACAATTCCCTACGTTTGTTTATTCTTCTCACTACCAAGGTGGACGACGCACCGCACCAGCCAGCTAAGAAATAAGCTTTAAATCCAAAAGCTTAACCTTTCTGGCCTGTTTGGCTAAATCAGTTTTCATGACTAGCCTGTAATGCTGACACTAACAAGACGTTCTATAAAATAAGCGGTCAGGGACGAGAGTAAATGCGGGTCCACGGGATGATACAAACGCTTACGTAATTTACCGGAACATTTCGGGGTTCGACTGAAGAAACTTTAAATCACCAGTGCTACAAGATTTTACTAAAATTTATGATAATGTATCTGAAATGTTATTTACACCAGATTTGATTATGAAAGTCCAAACCATATATATAACTTTAAGTGAACAGGACTGGCTGTATGGTTCCACTCTGTACGTGTAAATAGGTCGGATTTACGGTCTGGATTTGTTAAACTGATCTTGTAATTTCTAATAAATGTGAGATCAAAGCCTGCGTCGAGTACATGCACCGCAACTACAACAACATCAGCGATTAAGTTAAGGTCAGAAAGATTAATTGTGCCGTTAATTGTTTTCTCCAAATACCACAGAGCAGGAAAATGTCATAAGGGGAAATAAATTACCAAACGGAATAAATGTCCTTATTCGGACATAAAATCACATACAATAAGCAGATGTTATGAACAACATTTCTTTTCTTGTTCTAATTTCCCCTCTTTTACTTTTCTTATTATGTCTATCCGTACTTTTGTAAAACATAATAATTCTTTATTGATCAATAAAATAACAACAACAAACACACATAACCACACACGGGTAGATAGATTTTAAATATGTCCAATGTAAATAAACTTTATTCGTAAAGAATATGACTGTAATGTCCTGCTTAAAACACCTGGAGTGTTGACCACACTATGTTTCATGTTTTAAAATATATTACTATATTACACTAAAATATCGTTTATTTTCATATCTTTGTTACTTGTATAATGCTGTTTTATTTTTTTTTATATTTTCAGATGCGAGTCATAATAAAGCTATTCAAGTCATGGAAGGCAGGGTAAGCGTTTATTAGAACAAACTAAAGAAAGCATCATAAAAACAATAACACTGTCCATTCTGATTATTTGTTCAGACGTATTCTGCTTATAAAAAGCCAAATGAAACGAATACTAACCATAACATGGTCATATTACTTAAAATAGTTTAAATTATGAAAGACCCATAAACTACAGTACACTGTTGTTTTTTGTTTATTATTGCGTCATGTTTGGTTTCAGCGTCCTGTTACTTGGTATCGGCATCTTGACCTTGACAATCAACTTCCAATCGACGCCAGTCCCCCAGTCCGTTGGCCGGCAATTCTTCAGAGAGCTACACGACGTCCAGCGGAATGCCCTGCTTGTGGAGATGACACCTTTGTCGTCCCATCGGCAAACAGCAAAACAAGACTAACCCTGCAGGACAGAACACTCCGGTTGATGTTGTTAAGGAAATTACCAATGTCTTCAACCGACCATCTCCAGGTTCTGAAGTTCAACACATTGCATTTTTAAAGGTCCACAAAGCCGCAAGCTCAACGGCTCAAAACATTTTTCTAAGATTTGGTTGGCATCGAAATTTGACGTTTGTTCTTCCACCTGCCAAAAACCCATCTGGTTACCCGAACATTATTAGTTTGAAAGAATCCCTTACGAATGTAAATATTCTGCCTCCCCCTAAGGGGCGTCATTACGACATCGTGTGCAATCATGTTTTCTATGCAAGTGAGGCATTTCAACAGTTCATGCCGACCGACACTGCATACATTGGAATCGTTCGAGAGCCATTTGAGTTGTACAAATCCATACTGAACTACTTCCGTCCCGGGTATATCTTCAACAAAATTAAATCCGCCCAACCCGGGTCTGACTTTCTCCGAAGTCCAAGCAAATACGAGCCTAAAGGAAGCCCTACTGGTTCATGGACACGGGGCAGGATGGCACTTGAGTATAACTTCCCGAGAGAACTGTTTGACAAATACGATGCGGAGCAATCTGCTGCATACATTCAAAAACTTGACAAGGAATTTTTATTGATAATTATATCTGAACTAATGGAGGAGTCTATTGTGTTAATGCGACGTTTGTTGAATTGGCACACTAAAGACATCTTGTATGTCGACCAGAATGTCGCGAGAAGGAAAAACGAGACCATGCTGTCAAAACCATTCGATAGGGACTTCTATAAGAAGCACGCGCCATTGGATTTTGATTTATATGAACATTTTTACAAGCGCCTACGAAAGCAGATTCGCGAGCAAGGGGACGATTTTGATGACGAATTGCTGGCTTTCAGAGCTTTACGGAAGAATGTGAAAGACTTCTGTGGCCAAGATGGCCAGTTTGAGCCCATGGTCGTGGAGGCTACACACTGGGGCCCTCAGTTTAACGTGACCCGGGATGACTGCAACAATATGATGCGTGGGGAAATAGACTTTATCACCCGGATAAGAATACGGCAGTATGGGAGAAAAGATATTTGAGTAGGCATTTGATAAACGTGTGGTTGTGATTACGGCAAACTACATGTATTTATTTATAAGTCATCATATCAAAGAATCTGGGAAAGAAGAATCTCTTATAGAAGTATTCTACGCTAACGCGTGACTGTTTTACATACTCTAGTCTTTGGGAATTCCAAATGTTTCCTAAATTTAGACCTGTAAATTGTATTACCATGTAACCTATAGCATCCATTCACCCCATGTGTAAAATGTTAAATCTTCTCAAATGGAAAAGGCTAGAAGGTTTTTCCCTATTTCTGTGTGTACACTTTATCTTGTTTAAATTCAAGATGATCAGCTGCGAGTAGCCTCCCTTTGTAATCAAAGGAAGTAACCGAGTTATCGGAAAGGCAAATTTATATCCCGTATATGAGACTGTTGGCGGACGTTAACGTCCGTTGTAAATAAATCATGGTCTGGCTCTTTAGTGTTTCAGTAATTTAAATAAATACGCATTAATTGTTTTTCATGCGTGGAGTGCATGATAGTATTAAATACTGTGATCCAGTTTCGTAAAAATGTGAGAAACTTTAAGGTAATATCATAATAATGTTTATATAAAAATCCTGTCCACAAAGGATATGACTCAATGTAAGTGACAAATTAATACCAAAGCGGAGATTGCTAAAGCACAACAAATACTGAGCAAATTGGAACCCTTAGTGATGCATTTGTGGAAACATATTAATATTTTAACTAAAAGGCAATATTTAAGTTAAATGTCATTGTTTATAAATGCTTTAATTAGAAATAAACCTCAAATACACGTGTAAGCACCAGGCCTTGATAAACATTTATATACATACAGACTCGTGTATTTGAACGATATTTAAATTTTGGTGTACTTTTGAACATGACAAACCTGGATCTCTGGGACATAGACAATGGACACTTAAGATGGATTCATTTATCTCAAAACTCTACATAGTTTAGAGGCGGATCTTACCAGTGCACATGGTTTCATGTAAAACGGTCAACTTTCTGATGCCAATTCTTGAAAGGCCCAAATATTACAATGGGCTCCAGACAGGGCACCCCGCCCGACCCCTTGATGGGCTCCACACTGGCCAATGTGGATATGCAGGGCACCCCGCCCGACCCCTTGATGGGCTCCACACTGGCCAATGTGGATATGCAGGGCACCCCGCCCGACCCCTTGATGGGCTCCACACTGGCCAATGTGGATATGCAGGGCACCCCGCCCGACCCCTTGTATGACCTGTTCCTTACTTTATCTGTTTCGTGTATATATTGTTGGATAGCATAATATAATGACTTTATTGCGTTAATGTTTATCTTCGTCATTTAATATTCATTTCATTAGTTATTTCATTTTATCTATCTCGCACACGTGTGACTTACATTATTTATTTTATAATAATCGGAAGAAAAACTAAGAGGGCTCAAATTCCATTTTCTGCTTGGCTTCCTGCTGCTATAACGGCGCCAATTCCAGTTTCAGCTTTTGTTCATTCTAAAATTTATAAGTACAAAATACGAGAAAAAAATCACCAACTTGTGGTATACATTTTTATTTATATTCGTTTATTTGAACATGTCTGCATTACCCATTATGTTATATGTTTGTATATAAGAGATTGCTGCTCATTATTAAAAAGTAATTCATCTTCACCTTTAGACGTCTATTCCACTCGAAATGTTCTCATTTTAATGCCACACATGCCCACATATACCAGCCAAACTCAGTCGCAATCTATAACCACACTAATAAATAGACAATTAATTAAATGATCACTACCGTGTCTTATCAACTGTGGCATAATATTTGTTCATTTTAAAATCTTTTTTTTTTTTTTTTAAATCGACGAAACATGGCTCGTTGAGCATTTACAAAACAAATATTATCAACAAATTATCTTCGACTAATGGGCAACAATAATAATTTATTATAAAAAAATATCATTAATGACATTGTCTTCGATGAACAACTTTCAATCTTTCGCAAATGCATTCATATTTCTGTCGTTTTACTCACCTATCACAAAGCGATTTAAACGGACAGATATTATTGGCAGGACATGCATATAACTTATAAACCAATATCAAACAATTAGATGTGTATTTATTTTATTACAACTTGTTGACAGGATTCTGCCTCTTCAGGACTTTCAGTACTTTGTTTCTTCCATGTCAATTGACCATTCATCCACACTCCGTCATTTATACAGTTTTAAATTAAACTAATCCTTAATATTTCGTTCTACATACCATAAGTACTATTTATAGATGTTAACCTATTAGTTTGCACTTTAGATCAAATCGTTAGTTTTGCTGGAACTGCTGTATAAACTAAACTTTAGTTAAAGTTAACGCTGTTTGTAACATTGCTCCATTTTCAAGACAGTACAAATCGTGAAATATGTCGCTTTAATGTCCTTTATTTCCAAATCCATAAAGTTGCACGTTTTGGGATTTTAGCTAAAGTAGACATCGACGTCAGAGCTGATTACCCGGATGATCATGTAACGTGGTTTCAAAAGTAAGTGATCACGTGGTTTGTTTGGTTTAAAAATAGCTAACCGTGCAGGTGGCTCCTATAAGAAATACCTTTTTGTAATGACAAAAAGGATCTCTTTCAGGTAACAATAATTTATTTAGTTGCATAAGAGAAAAACTGGTCCAAACTGTCGAATACCACCTTTAAATTCTGGCGATTTTTATACGAAAATATTTAAGTTCGGTGCTTCAAAGTTTAAATGTGAAGAAAGTTATTAGACAGCCGAAGAAACCATTGTTCTGTCATAAAACATACCTCCACATCAGAGACAAGTACTTATAGTGGTAAACATGCGGGTTGTTTTTTATCTTGCACTGCAATAAGAAATTGAACTTGTTTAACTATACAATTGCACAGAAACTAGAACGGCGTGTGCAGGCTGTCTGGCCTGGAAGTAGCAGATAAACAGTCTTAAGTATATAAACACGTAAATGAGCATGAGGTCAACTGTAGCAGACTATGGTGCCATGTCAATTTGTTATTTAATTCTCAATAAATGCTTCCGATAGAATTATCACTCTAATTTTATAAGTGAAATAAATCAACGCTTTGATCAAACATCGACACTTTCTCTCATTCTTGGAATTGGCATCAGATTACATTGACGGACTGTACATTTCAAAATCCATTAACGAAAGTTCTATACAAGGGACGCCACTCGTGTGACGATAACCTTAACCATCTTGAGTTGTCGTTTTTAAACCATTCTTCACAAGTACATTTCGACATACCGCAATAGGAAGTAGGCAGTTCTGTTGAACACAAATTGACGCTTTTATTTTATTTTAATGATCTACACCGTCTAAAACAATATGGTTAATAACAGTCACGTCGCATTTGAGTAAAAAGTAGTCATTTAATATCTCCAAAAGGTCCTCGATTTTCAATCTTACTTATAATCAGATTGGTTGTCTGTAATGACGTGTGTGTCATTCTCCTTCACAATCCACTGACAATCGGAAGTTTTCAGGAAAAGGGTCGACAAAAAAATGCGATCCTATTCAACAGTCTGTTTTATGTTAGATCTCACTTTCTGCTCGACCCTCTAATAGTACTTATATCACGAATTACAAAACAACAAAGAATATTTGTACACTAAATTACCCTAGACCTGTCACTATCCCACAATCTACTGTGACCCGCTTACACACAATACACATACATATGGTGGAATTTTCAGCAACAAGCAAGTTATTTTAAGGCCATGTTTATATGATCAGCAGGAAGCGTATTAACGGGCAGATTACCGAGCAGGGGAATAGATCTTGACTTAGAGCTGTTAAATACTTGGAATAAAGTGTTGAATTTAATTTTACTGGTCTCTTAATTCTGATAGTCATGTTTGCGATATAAACTAATTTATCCATTATACATTATAAGGTGAACTTACTATTATTCCATCTGCACTTGCACGGCTGCACCTCACAACAGATTAACCCGATGGTGATGGAGTTATTTAAATTTATATGACTGTACTAATTTTAATATGTATGTATAATGTTATTTGTCATGAACATGCATGCATTATTACCGACCGCAGGATGTTAAACATTATTACCACCCCAGGATGTAAGGCATTATTACGACCTCAGGATGTTAGGCATTATTACCACCCCATGATGTTAGGCAGCATTACCACCCCATTATGTTAGGCATTATTACTACCCCATGATGTAAGGCAGCATTACCACCCACATGGTGTTAGACATTATTACCACCCCATGATGTTAGGCATTTTTACCATCCCAGGATGTTAGGCATTATTACCACCGCAGGATGTTATGCATTATTTCCACCCCATGATGTTAGGCAGCATTACCACCCCATTATGTTAGGCATTATTACTACCCCATGATGTTAGGCAGCATTACCACCCCCATGGTGTTAGGTATTATTACCACCCCATGATGTTAGGCATTATTACCATCCCAGGATGTTAGGCATTATTACCACCTCAGGATGTAAGGCATTATTACCACCCCATGATGTTAGGCAGCATTACCACCTCATTATGTTAGGCATTATTACTACCCCATGATGTTAGGCATTATTACCACCCCAGGATGTTAGGCATTATTACCACCCCATTATGTAAGGCATAATTACCATCTTATTATGTTAGGCATTATTACCACCCCAGGATGTTAGGGATTATTACTATTACAGGATGTTAGGTCCCCAGGATGTTAGGCATTATAACCACCACAAGATGTTAGGATGTTAAGCATTGATACCAGCCTCACCTTGGTGCTTACATTTTTTTTATTTGTTCAATATATTGTCAGAATCAACTACGACAGGTATTTAAACATTGTTTTTGACTTATCGACCCTTTAACCCTTGTTTGTTTAAACTAACTAGGCTCGATATTGCAGAACACGGACCTGGCTATCTTCGACATTGTTCTTAACTATTTATTCATCGTTTACAGGCGTTTTCGGGAGTAGTTAGTGCGCACCATTTTCGAGCATCATTTTCCGTTTGTTTCTGATTATTGTAGGCTCTGTTGACACATTTCATTATATAAATCTTTGTACGCAGGTCTTGATATATATATAAACAGAATTATTTAGTGACAAAATTAATTATGTTCAATATTCAGCCCATGACTCCTTAGCTGATGCTGAACGTCTTCAGAAGTTCGTTTCTTACACGTACGTCAGTACTGATGATTCAGCTTAGCATGGTAAAACCATATGTTCCTCAGTAGCCAAGCATAAAAACGTCAAAGCTTGTGAATACAATAAATAGACATTAGATTGTTCTGTTAGTGACAATGTTAAAAGGAATGTTAAAAACGTTGTGCAGTTATCTGTGCCTGCAGCATCTATAGCTAGCAGTAAACCGCAGCAGGTTAGAATTTCTCAGTCTCCTTTTCAAGGATAAGTCTGTTGATGGGAAACCAAAAGTCACATCAAAAAATGAATAATTGAAAGTGTCTTTAAATATTGCCAAGGATTAGCTCAGTAAGTGTATGTTGTAACAACAAGAGATGTAATCGGACATCACGCTCGACTACTCAAATGCTAGATCACATTATGTAAGCTTCATGACACTTAATAGCTCGGACAACGTGCATGTTTATGAACCAACATTTTCTAAGTCGTAATAGGGCCATATTTCTCACAAAAGTATACCTAAAACATACAAACTTTACAGCAGTAGGTATTATTAATAGGAGGACGTGACGTAACACTTCAATCTTTTCACAGGTTATTGAGGTTTTAAACTTGATTGTATGGAAGGGGATATCCGCCAAAATTCTATTTCTAATTTGCAAATTGCAACACTCTCTCATGCACATTCGGAATTGTTAACAACTGGTGTTATGCAGTGTACATTTTACATTAGAGATTTACGCCTCTAGATTAGTAACTTGTAAATTAGTTTCTAGAAATGTATACTGTATTTGTGATTTTCGCCCCCACGATTTGTAACTTGTAAATTGTATATGCGGGAAATGTGAAATTGCTCAAATGTAATGCTGAAATGTGAACATTTTCATGTGATAGATAAAAGTTAGGATGAAATTAGATAGCGGTATTTAGCATGCGCGGTGTTGCAATTTACAAATTGACATTTGAAGTGACAAATCCAAGTATTGAAAGTTAGAAATAGTAATTAGAATATTGGCGGATATCCCCTTCTATATGATAGTATCGCACGCAAAACTTTCACCAATGCAACAGTGGAACCGAAACTTCGGTGAGTGCAAGAGCTCCAACTATTGATAGAATAGCCGAACTCTAGTTTGGAGCAATATATTTATATTTTCTTTTAATACAAAGGAAACCTAGTCTGCAACATGTACATGTTTCTATTTTCTAATATTTTATATTGAAGTGCAACTTAAACAAATGTGGTTTACGTTATTGTTTCTGTGTTATACTCTTTGTTGTCGTTCATTTCTAACATGTATTCACAATTAAACACAATTAAACAAAATGCACACATAGTAACAGCTCTGTATATCACCTAATTTATGAAAATCATAAAAAAGCTGTTTTTACCGAAAAGGAGAGGTAATTAATATGATTTATCTCCCAAACGAGCAAGGCGAGGTATACATATATTTTAAATCAGTTTTATTGAGAATATATTCATATCTATTAGTGCAGAAAAACAAATAAATTATCTCTCAGCTTGATTTGTTAGCATTAAAGCAAACTTTGAAAATCTTGGTATTTTCATATAATAATGTCTAGATATTCCACTTAAAAGTCCATTATATGTTATTTTTTAAAAAAAAATGTGTATAGTGTTCTAGTATGTAATATATATATTACATAATAAAATACAGGTATTTCTTATTGATGTTTTATTTCCTTCTAAAAATTTCTTATTGATGACAGTATCTTTTCGTTAATTAGTTTGAAAACTGCCAAATACTAGAGATAAAAATAACGAGTTATTTCAAAAACAAGCAAGGTGGCCCATTATTTGTAATACATCTGTTTGGTGAATTTCTCTCTTTCACTGTAGCATATGTCTTTAACTTGCTTTTGTGCGAGGTTGGAGCGCTCCTCAAACTAGGTTTAAGCACCCCAGTTGGCCCTTTTGCCGACTGACCGTTCCAAGGCGGTATTTGATGGTTTTTCTTTTTGTGTGTTATGCCTCGTCTCTGTGTTTTTGTCACATTTACATTTACCTTGTTTGCCTTTATCTACAGGTAGATAAAATCTAAATATCTGTGGAAATTTTGATAGGACTTTTTCTTATTTTCCTATTCAAAACCGCAACAAACCACAACAGTTGGTCCAGTGTCAATTTTCTGACTTACAATTTGGAAATAAACTGCACATTATTTAATACATACAAAGTCCCGTGTCTTTCAAATTCAGCAATTTATGCAGTTGTAATAAGCCAGAATTATTTATCACTGTTGGCCAGTCACTGCTGTGCTGAAGGCCCAGGGGAGATAAATGCAGAACAGTAAAGCCAATAACATATACTGAGTTTTGTACCTTTATTGATACATCAATCTTAGATCAACTTAGTGTTCAAACTTAATTAATTACCTAACTTCATGAATAACACACATGGTTAATTAACTAGAGCTTTGAGCCACAAGTTTCAAACTCAGGTATCGGCTCTTTCATTCAATATAGACCCGTAACTAGCTTTATGAAGCCTATGTTATGTCTAACAGTATTATGTTACAAATATACTTCTTGAGAGTAAGCCGAGCACAGGTGCACACAGGCTGTTGTACCGTTCTATGTCACCATGATATTGTGTCGACATACGTCCAGATGACTATTCGTCGGACGATGTGACGTAACGGTATTGTTTCAAACTGTTTCATGTTTATTGAATGCGATGGCACATCCCGACTATAATCGTATTCACCAATCCTCTCACCCATGATCGTTCAACTGGTCTGTTCGATACAGTTGACAATATAGTGTTCCTCAACCCATATCTCGTCTCAAACCAACATTTAACTAACGAAATTGACAATTTATTATCCTATGGGTTCTCTCAATCTGCATTTTATCTTAATATATGTATTACAATACGCCCTGTTCTGATAACATGTGGCATGATACCCTTGTACTTAAACAGCATCCATGGTGGATAGTTTAAAGCTAGAACGATGGAAATTGGCGATCTGTGACTAAGTCTACTAAGAAATGAACAAGTGTTGGAGGAAATTAATTTGAATTCTTAGTTTTGGACGCACCCAGATTAAGATAAATGTAACAGTGGAAATAATGACTTTATCAATCAGCAGAGCTATTTCTACATAAGTCATCCTACAAATTTACTTAAACATGTCTTCAATCAATATTTCGGAAAGACGTCACATCTCCATGGCGACCGGAAGTTGCAAACTACAGACATTGATTGATTGCCGAGCGTGATGATATTAACATCAAACATTTACAGAAACGGCTCTCATCAACGAAAATCAATACAATATTGGTTATTGGTTGTTTTAACGTTTGATGTAACATAACATACCGCCACATTGGCGTCAGCGTGAGACATATATCATGTTGAAATTAATATTCTTTGTTCATACATCACCTGTGTATAAAATGCCTCCAGGTAGTAAATGTTTATGATACACGTATGTTTCTCTTCTATCTTTTTTAAAATATTTAGTCATTTATTATATTTTTAAACATGTATAGTCATTCAATTTGTATTTCCATATTTAATGAAAGAAACTGTACAGATGAGAATTCTATTTGACTTCTACAATTATAATCGTTAAACATTACAGTGTTAACAGTATCCATGTACAGATATAAGGATCGGTATATCTCATGTACAGATACAAGGATCGGTATATTTCATGTACAGGTATAAGGATGGGTATATCTCATGTACAGATACAAGGATCGGTATATCTCATGTACAGATATAAGGATCGGTATATCTCATGTACAGATACAAGGATCGGTATATCTCATGTACAGGTATAAGGATAGGTATATCCCATGTACAGATACAACGATCGGTATATCTCATGTACAGATATAAGGATCGGTATATCTCATGTACAGATATAAGGATCGGTATATCTCATGTACAGGTATAAGGATAGGTATATCCCATGTACAGATACAACGATCGGTATATCTCATGTACAGATATAAGGATCGGTATATCTCATGTACAGATACAAGGATCGGTATATCTCCTCTCAGCGTATGACAGTGTGTTTGCCACTCATTCTCCTTGCTTTTGATATGATAAAAATTATGTGATATGCTTTGTTTATATAAACTAATACACGTCTTTGCAGTTGAAAGGATCGACGTAATTTTCACACCTGTTACGCTTCGCTGTGTTACAGGAAACGTTGCCGTCTTGAAAAATACCAAAAGAAGAACAGCAAGAATATTCAGATATCTTCAGCAAACACTATAACCGTTACTGGTTAATACCGACTCCGCCCCGGGCCCCACCCCCACCCCCCACCCACGCATCCACTGTTCGCTAGTGCAGGATTCATTGCGCTTTAAAGCAGTCTGATAGTAAGCTTAATAAATAAGTCCCGATTTCATAAAACAAAAAAAATATTTTTTTCCAGTATAAATAAATAAATAAATAAATAAATAAATAAATAAATAAATAAATAAATAATGTAATCATCATCATGATCATCATCAAGATCATCATCATCATCATCATCATCATCATCATCATCATCATCATCATCAGTATCATCACCTCTATAATTCTTATTATATTTTTTAGCATTGATAGAAAATACATGGGCTTGATTGGACATGATAGCTAATATAGGATGTTTCTAACCAGATATCTGGGTATGCCTAAATTTTTTATATACTCAGTTATGTTTTCGTTTGTGAATATCTTGGTTGACAACCATAAAATAATTGATGTTTTAAAGGTCAACGCAAACGTGTTTTAGACCTATCTATACAGTCAGATATATGTGGCTAATATAGGGCTGACAAATATAATTAAGTATTGAGAGTACGAGTCCCACAATAACCACATCTCACTATTTCGTGATAGGACAAGGTGAAGAAATGACTTAATATAAATAAATTTACAAGAAAAAGTTGATGCAGAACAACAAAGTCGCCGGAAATAATATACTAGAAAGCTACGCATATTTAGTAAAGTACCAGTTAGCACCACATTTAAAAAAAAAAAACTTGAACACCGAGGAAATGTTACACATATGTCTATCAAAGTGCTAGCAAATGTGTTTGGAAATTAGTGAAGTCTGTCCAAATCTAAAATGAACACACACCACAACAACGTTTTTTGGATTGTAAATAAAAGAACAAAAACACGAATACTTGATATTAAAACAGAAAACAATAAATTTTTATACGAAAAAATGCTTATCCACGAATATAGCACTTGGAGACCTAGTGGTCGAATAAGTGCTGTCCTGCAATTTGAAAATAAGAATTTGACAATCGATATGCATAAAAGTTTACTTATTACTTTTTCAAAGTTCCTACGTTTATTTTATTGCTTATGTAGTAGTTCTTGGGAAGACACAACAAACAAAACAGAACACTTAACTATAAATGTAACAGTGTGTACTTTTAACAGCTTACATAGAATAATAATTTCCGTTTTAAAAAAATACGATTGCTTCTTAAAGTCGTGACGGCACCCCATGGGTATTTTCGAAACCAGTTATAAATATAACAAAGCATGCCATGTTGATTACGCTGGGTATATTGACAACAAAGGGCATATCGATGACAAATGACATATTGAAAACACAGGACATATTGATGACACAGGACATAGTGATAACAAAGAATATATTGATAACATATACATACTGATAACACAGGACATACGAGTATTGATAACACAGAAAAGTTTGATAACACAGGGCATACTGATTACAACGGGCATATTAATGACGCATGGCATATTGACAACACTGGACATATTGATAACATAGACATATTGCTAACATATGACATATTGATAACGCAGGACATATTGACAACTGAGGGTATACTGGTAATAAAGGGCATATTGAAAACACAGAATATACTGATAACAAAGGGCCTACTAATGACGCATGCTATATTGATTACACTGGACATATTAATAACGCAGGGTATATTGACAACACAGGGCATACTGATAACAAAGGGCATGTTAATGAAGCATGAAATATTGATAACACATGACATATTGATAACACAGGACATATTGATAAAACATATTGATGACGCATTACGTATTGAAAAAGCAGGACATATGAATAACACTTGACATATTGATAACATAGGACATGCCGATAACACATGACATACTGATAACGCAGGATATATTGACAACACAGCATATATTGATAACGCAAGACATATTGAAGGCACTAGAAACATTGATTACACATGACACAGTGATAACACAGGACATAATAATAACGCAGGACATATTGATAACACGCAATATATTGATAACACGTGACATATTGATGACATAGTACATATTGATAACATAGACATATTGCTAACAAAGGACATATCAATAACACATGACATATTGATAACACAGGACGTATTGATAACACAGGGCGTATTGATAACACAGGACGTATTGATAACACAGGACGTATTGATAACCAGGACGTATTGATAACCAGGACGTATTGATAACACAGGACGTATTGATAACACAGGACGTATTGATAACACAGGGCGTATTGGTAACACAGGACGTATTGATAACACAGAACGTATTGATAACACAGGACGTATTGATAACACAGGACGTTTTGATAACACGTGACGTATTGATAACACGTGACGTATTGATAACACAGGACGTATTGATAACACAGGACGTATTGATAACAAGTGACGTATTGATAACACGTGACGTATTGATAACACAGGGAGTATTGATAACACAGGACGTATTGATAAAACATGACGTATTGATAACACGTGACGTATTGATAACACGTGACGTATTGATAACACAGGGAGTATATTGATAACACAGGACGTATTGATAACACATGACGTATTGATAACACAGGACGTATTGATAACACAGAACGTTTTGATAACACAGGACGTATTGATAACACAGAACGTATTGATAACACGTGACGTATTGATAACACGTGACGTATTGATAACACAGGGAGTATTGATAACACAGGACGTATTGATAACACAGGGAGTATTGATAACACAGGACGTATTGATAACACAGGACGTATTGATAACACAGGACGTATTGATAACACAGGGAGTATTGATAACACAGGACGTATTGATAACACAGAACGTATTGATAACACAGGACGTATTGATAACACAGGACGTATTGATAACACAGGACGTATTGATAACACAGAACGTATTGATAACACAGGACGTATTGATAACACAGAACGTATTGATAACACGTGACGTATTGATAACACAGGTCGTATTGATAACACAAGACATTTTTTTTTACTTAGGATATTCATAGGATTTTTCTGAACCAAGACAAATCAATGAAAGTATAGCAACAACAAACCAACGGAAAATCTACTTTATCAACGTTTGATCAATAATCTATATATATCATCGACCTGCTGACAGCGCCACGTGACGGATGTCATTAGCCGAAACATCATAAACAACATAACAACATAAACATCATGTTTACGTCACGTGATCATAAAATATTTACAACGATATAAAATTGAAACATTTGTCAATTTTAAACTTTGCCAAAACAAGGAAATTCTGCTACAATACCAATATGTTATACACCATTCACTTGGCACAGTTAAAACATCAATATACATGTATAACAGTCAGTTGTAACATATATCTAATAGTAAGCAGTTAAAGTTTGAGCTTGATCACAATCTCGCCAGAGAACGGATTCCTGTTAACTATCTCACTATCTACATTGAGTTACATTGACGGTTTACAAATACCACAATCTCGCCAGAGAACGGATTCCTGTTAACTATCTCACTATCTACATTGAGTTACAATGACGGTTTACAAATACCTATAACAATTAGCAGTGCATCAATTAGTGATCTTTATTTATTCTTAGAAGTGTATAATTACATACAAAGAAACACAGGCCATGAAAAAATATGTTATTTCGTGGGAACACACAATACGATTAAACCCCGAAAAAATGACCAACAGACAATACCTACATTGACAATGACAATAAACAGGTCCATTTTGTTGAAGAAATTATGTAAGTATTCTTTTATACAAGAATGGAAATTGACATTGAAAATGTTAATAAAATTATGTCACTAATAAAAGTTAAATTTAGGCATTTTTTTTTTATAAAAGACAGATGGAATATTTCACTATTAATACAATTGTAAAATTGCCATTTTGATAAATCTCTTCTTTAAAACAACAAGACAGTGTATGTTCAGGTTTTCTTGCAGAATGATGCAAACCAATGATAAGCCAGTGATTCGTCATATACAACCATCCTAACTCAGTGATTACGAGATTGTTGTTACACTACAAGGCAGACCGGGTTCAAATTTCATCGCTGTATGCATGACACCAGGCGCGTTTCTGCCATTACGCACTTTACGCACGTGCGTAACCTCCGTTCGAAAAATCGAAAATCTAAAAGTACCAAAACACTCAGAAAGTCGATGCCTAACCCGGGTTAGGAATAATATATTTTATTTGCGTAGTTTCTATGTTATAAAATCTTTTTACCACACCAATCAAGTTGAAAAGGTTTAAAATGATTAAACTTATACACGTCAGAATTTTAGTCGTTCATATTTTGCGTTAAGTTCCCCGCATGTCCGCATTTTACCTGTTATTCATTTGAAAAGAACTGGATATATTCAAAAGTATTACTGCAAAGGTTATTTCCTTTGTTATTGTGCGTAACTTCAAAAACCGCCCAGATACGCGCCTGCATGACACCTTTCTACTTTGGCATTGATACGACAGTCTGTCTAGAAACAAAACGGATGCATCTGTCAGTAGTATGACTTCTTATGAAATCAAAGCTACAAAATCTGACAGTTTCAAAGAAACAAACTATAAAGCTGTAAATCGTCATGTCACCTTACCCATATGTTAAAACAAAAGAAAACACAAGTATACGACCCTTTGTTGTTTGGGTCAAATACAGATGGAGAATCTTTCAGTAAGGCAAAACTCTCTGAAATTTGCATGGATTCATATGTGCGCAATTTAAATTAATTCATTGTAAAATAACATTTGCGGCGATGTTTGCAATGAATTGTCTATATCTTGGGATCATATATATATATATATAGTTTACGACATTTGCGACAGGTTTATGCTTTTGACAAATGTGTCGTTCATTTTTTATTTGTCAATTAATTAAAACAACACGAATGTTAATTCTCATAATGTTTTCTGATTTTATAGTTATCTTTTATCAGCATATCAATATATCCATTCAAATAACAATATTTCTATGGATGACTTAATTTGATGTACACTTTTTAATGATATTTAATGTTAAACAATTTTTAAACAAATTTATTTGACAAAATTATTCATCAAAATTTGAATTGTCACGTTTTAACAAGGACCTACTCCATTATATATTATTATACAATTATAAATATCTCTCTATATCTGTATTCCTGTGTGATATAAAAGGTAAGCAGGGTCATAAGGCATTACTTGAACGTCCTTCAAGATTTCGTCATTAGGCATTACGTGAACGTTCTTCAAGATTTCGTCATTAGGCATTACGTGAACGTTCTGCAAGATTTCGTCATTAGGCATTACTTGAACGTCCTGCAAGATTTCGTCATTAGGCATTACTTGAACGTTCTGCAAGATTTCGTCATTAGGCATTACTTGAACGTCCTGCAAGATTTCGTCACTAGGCATTACTTGAACGTCCTGCAAGATTTCGTCATTAGGCATTACGTGAACGTCTTGCAAGATTTCGTCATTAGGCATTACTTGAACGTCCTGCAAGATTTCGTCATTAGGCATTACTTGAACGTCCTGCGAGATTTCGTCATTAGGCATTACGTGAACGTCCTGCAAGATTTTGTCATTAGGCATTACTTGAACGTTCTGCAAGATTTCGTCATTAGGCATTACTTGAACGTCCTGCGAGACTACGTCACCAGATTCCAATGTGAACGTCCTGCAAGACTACGTCATCAGGCGTCACGTGAGCGTCCTGTAAATAGACTATACCAGCTTTTAAAAAGGACATACGATCTTATTAAACGTCATGTAAGACAACATTATGAAACTCCAAATTAAACATCCATTAAGAACACGTCATCTTTATTACGTTACTTCTTTGTTCTTTTCTACTTTTTTTACTTCGCGTTTGACACTCTGGTATATATACAATACAATACAATACAATAAATACAATACAATACAATACAACAGTTTTATTGCATAAAACATCTACATGTTCATAGCAATACAATACTATAGATCTCAGCACAACTGAATGGATCATTTTCAGAGGAGTAAAATACACAAGTGTAATATTATGTAACAATACTGTCATTATAAAATTATTCTTAACAAATTAGCGTGATAAATATATTTACTTAAATTATTAATAATATTAACATATGTATTTGACCTAAGATTTGTATTTTTTTAAGTATTGTCTGATATATTTTTTTTCTTAGAGATTTGAATATTTTGAATAGATTAAGATAAATGATATTCATTTTGTATTTTATTAAGGTGACAGTTTTGGCAATTTCTGTTATAATACAAGTTTATTTGTCTTCATACACATATATATATATCTTCGATATTGTTGTATATCCACACAGGTTAGTGCTATTATGTAGATGTATATCTATACAGGTTCGTGCTATGATGTTGTTGTATATCCATACAGGTTAGTGCCATGATGTTGTATATCCATACAGGTTCGTGCTATGATTATGTTGTATATTTATACAGGTTAGTGCTATGATGTTGTATATCCATACAGGTTCGTGCTATGATGATGTTGTATATCCATACAGGTTAGTGCTATGATGTTGTATATCCATACAGGTTCGTGCCATGATGTTGTATATCCATACAGGTTCGTGCTATGTTAATGTTTTATATCCATACAGGTTAGTGCTATGATGTTGTATATCCATACAGGTAAGTGCTATGATGTTGTATATCCATACAGGTTCGTGCTATGATGATGTTGTATATCCATACAGGTCAGTGCCATGATGTTGTATATCTATACAGGTTCGTGCTATGATGTTGTATATTCATACAGGTTAGTGCCATGATGTTGTATATCCATACAGGTTCGTGCTATGATGATGTTGTATATCCATACAGGTTAGTGCCATGATGTTTTATATCCACACAGGTTCGTGCTATGATGATGTTGTATATCCATACAGGTAAGTGCTATGATGTTGTATATCCATACAGGTTCGTGCTATGATGATGTTGTATATCCATACAGGTCAGTGCCATGATGTTGTATATCTATACAGGTTCGTGCTATGATGTTGTATATTTGTCGCAGAATTGAAATCGAAGTTAGCTTTGTTTATTTTTAATAGGGTGTCAGAGTTGTGAGTTTGTGTGTGTAGTGTGAGTCTGACAGGGATTTGTTTCTGTGAGGGCAGAATGAAAAGTTTATCAAAACAAATTAGTGGGGCAAAGAGGGGTCAGATCTTGGAATGGGAGTGTCTGGTTTGTGTCTGGGTCAGAGTATGTCAATGTGCATGTGAGAAGTGCGAGTCAGTTCAGCTCGGTTTCTGGTGAGAATTACATCGGTGACGGGAGTGTGTTAGGAGTTTTGTTGGTAGACCACATTGCTGGTTAGTGGAAAGTGGAAATATCAAAAATCTGAGAGTTTTGATGAAATAGTCAGATCGGGACTAAATAAGCCAACATATAGCACAGAGAGGAGGTCACTTCGTTGACACGGTTGTATGATTCCTTTGGTTGTGGGCCACATTGCTGGTAAACAGATAGAAAAGTGTCCATCGTGACAAAGGACGAAAGTTTAACGAATGAAAGAGTCACATTGTGACAAAAGGAAGTTACATCGTTGACACGGGTGTATGATTCCATTGGTTGTGGGCCACATTGCTGGTCAAAAGATAGAAAAGTGTCCATCGTGACAAAAGGACGAATAGTTTAATGAAAGAGTCACATTGTGACAAAAATGTTGGGCATTAGAAAGCAGATCCATAATAGATCCGCCTGGGGATAAGAAAGGGGATAGATAGACCCATGGCATGATAGATACATCCTTGGAAGACAGAAGGGGATTATTAGAACCATAGCAGACCCATCCTGGGAAGACAGAGTCTAAGATAGAGGCAACCTTACCCAAATTACCTACAAATAAATGAGTACAACTTGAAAGCAGATAACATCTTTTCAAGAAGAAGGAAGACCCGTGTATAGTGAAGAATTATTATATTCGTCACCTTTCTTTTAGTGATAGCAATAACAGCCATTGTATTGATGCGAACATCATGTTTTAAAGTAACTCTATGTGAGTGTTAAAAATATATCTTTATTTCCAATGCTGGGACACTGAACTTTGAACTATAAAATATACTGCCATTTATAACATTTTTCGACTACAATAGAAACGAACAGTGCTAGTTTAATTTAACTTCAATTTTCTGTAATTATAACTTTAATGTATGTATTTGTGTATTGATGTTTTATTGTCTTATATTACTAGATCCAACCTTTACTCTGATTGACATATTAATAAAAACTGTTGTAAACCACAAAGCTGTATTAGTGCCATTTGCGTAACCCTTTTTAAAATTATTTGTCATCGCTCCATTGGAAGCGATAAAACAGAGTTCTGCAATTTGTAGAAAACGTACGCTCTGTGACAAACATGGTACTGCGCGGGTGGGGTGGGCAAAATTTGTGCACTGATTAAATACAGCGTTGTGGTATCTTCATACATTGTTTACATTAAACCTGTTCTCTGCAGACGAAACGGTTCATACTCTGCTAGCATCAGCGATCAAATTGCCATTCCTGACTGATAAGCCCGATGTTTATCTGTACTGACTAGGATAAAGTGTTAATTGGCTTTGGGTGTTGGGATTAGTTGACCGAGGGAATATCTGGGGTTATCTGAGGCCAGGGTAATTAATTGACCATAAATTATTGTCACTGCTAGGGTGTAGCTCATTCACTGAAACTCCAGGTTAAAAGGGAAGTTAGGGTTGTGAATTTTGTGGTTAAATTTTTGTACTTGGGTATTGGTTTACTGTAAAGTAAAATTTTTGTTGTTTGGTTTCTCAATAACGTACATAGTTAGTTAAACATGGATCTCAGTACTCTAATTGAAAATGCAAGGTTGTTAGGACTAGATGGAGCTGAGTTGCGGGATTATGTAGAAAAGGAAAAATTAGAGCTTTGTGAGAGAGAAGAAAGGGCACAAGAGAGAGAAATAAGGAGAATGGAGGTAGAAACACGGTTGCGAGAGCGAGAGGTTGAGTTAGAAAGATTAAGGGTAGATAGTAATTCGGTATCTACTGATTCAGTAGAGCAAATAGGGCATAATTATGGCGCTAGGTTGCCTAAGCTGCCGAATTTTGATGAGACAAAAGATGAAATAGATTCATATCTTCAGCGTTTCGAGAGATTTGCGGTAGCAGCCAAATGGTCAAGGGATACCTGGGGTACAACGGTAAGTGCCTATCTTAAGGGTACAGCATTAGCTGTATATAGCAGGATGTCAGTTGAGGACGCCCTCAACTATGACAAGGTAAAGGAGGCATTACTCAAAAGGTTTCGGATGACAGAGGAGGGCTTTCGTATCAAGCTACGATCAGCAACACAAGAACCAGGCGAGACAGTCTCGCAGTATGCAGTTAGGTTGGAAAGCTACCTGAGCAGGTGGGTAGAACTTTCGAAGACTAACGAGACCTATGACGGGTTGAAGGATCTTGTCATCAGGGAGCAGTTGCTCCAAAAGGTAAGTAAACCTTTATCTGTCTACTTAAAGGAGAGAGACCCATCGTCGGTTAAAGAAATGGTAGAACTAGCTGACAAGTACACCGAGGCCCATACGGGACATGTCAATGGTCTAAGAGACATTGATGGAATCAGGAGAACATGGCAAGAATAGTGTCATAGAGGATGAAAAGACAGATTTTCACCTTAAGTAAGGGGGTGTGTCGCAGAATTGAAATCGAAGTTAGCTTTGTTTATTTTTAATAGGGTGTCAGAGTTGTGAGTTTGTGTGTGTAGTGTGAGTCTGACAGGGATTTGTTTCTGTGAGGGCAGAATGAAAAGTTTATCAAAACAAATTAGTGGGGCAAAGAGGGGTCAGATCTTGGAATGGGAGTGTCTGGTTTGTGTCTGGGTCAGAGTATGTCAATGTGCATGTGAGAAGTGCGAGTCAGTTCAGCTCGGTTCCTGGTGAGAATTACATCGGTGACGGGAGTGTGTTAGGAGTTTTGTTGGTAGACCACATTGCTGGTTAGTGGAAAGTGGAAATATCAAAAATCTGAGAGTTTTGATGAAATAGTCAGATCGGGACTAAATAAGCCAACATATAGCACAGAGAGGAGGTCACTTCGTTGACACGGTTGTATGATTCCTTTGGTTGTGGGCCACATTGCTGGTACACAGATAGAAAAGTGTCCATCGTGACAAAGGACGAAAGTTTAACGAATGAAAGAGTCACATTGTGACAAAAGGAAGTTACATCGTTGACACGGGTGTATGATTCCATTGGTTGTGGGCCACATTGCTGGTCAAAAGATAGAAAAGTGTCCATCGTGACAAAAGGACGAATAGTTTAATGAAAGAGTCACATTGTGACAAAAATGTTGGGCATTAGAAAGCAGATCCATAATAGATCCGCCTGGGGATAAGAAAGGGGATAGATAGACCCATGGCATGATAGATACATCCTTGGAAGACAGAAGGGGATTATTAGATCCATAGCAGACCCATCCTGGGAAGACAGAGTCTAAGATAGAGGCAACCTTACCCAAATTACCTACAAATAAATGAGTACAACTTGAAAGCAGATAACATCTTTTCAAGAAGAAGGAAGACCCGTGTATAGTGAAGAATTATTATATTCGTCACCTTTCTTTTAGTGATAGCAATAACAGCCATTGTATTGATGCGAACATCATGTTTTAAAGTAACTCTATGTGAGTGTTAAAAATATATCTTTATTTCCAATGCTGGGACACTGAACTTTGAACTATAAAATATACTGCCATTTATAACATTTTTCGACTACAATAGAAACGAACAGTGCTAGTTTAATTTAACTTCAATTTTCTGTAATTATAACTTTAATGTATGTATTTGTGTATTGATGTTTTATTGTCTTATATTACTAGATCCAACCTTTACTCTGATTGACATATTAATAAAAACTGTTGTAAACCACAAAGCTGTATTAGTGCCATTTGCGTAACCCTTTTTAAAATTATTTGTCATCGCTCCATTGGAAGCGATAAAACAGAGTTCTGCAATTTGTAGAAAACGTACGCTCTGTGACAAACATGGTACTGCGCGGGTGGGGTGGGCAAAATTTGTGCACTGATTAAATACAGCGTTGTGGTATCTTCATACATTGTTTACATTAAACCTGTTCTCTGCAGACGACACGTTTCAAACTCTGCTAGCATCAGCGATCAAATTGCCATTCCTGACTGATAAGCCCGATGTTTATCTGTACTGACTAGGATAAAGTGTTAACTGGCTTTGGGTGTTGGGATTAGTTGACCGAGGGAATATCTGGGGTTATCTGAGGCCAGGGTAATTAATTGGCCATAAATTATTGTCACTGCTAGGGTGTAGCTCATTCACTGAAACTCCAGGTTAAAGGGGAAGTTAGGGTTGTGAATTTTGTGGTTAAATTTTTGTACTTGGGTATTGGTTTACTGTAAAGTAAAATTTTTGTTGTTTGGTTTCTCAATAACGTACATAGTTAGTTAAACATGGATCTCAGTACTCTAATTGAAAATGCAAGGTTGTTAGGACTAGATGGAGCTGAGTTGCGGGATTATGTAGAAAAGGAAAAATTAGAGCTTTGTGAGAGAGAAGAAAGGGCACAAGAGAGAGAAATAAAGAGAATGGAGGTAGAAACACGGTTGCGAGAGCGAGAGGTTGAGTTAGAAAGATTAAGGGTAGATAGTAATTCGGTATCTACTGATTCAGTAGAGCAAATAGGGCATAATTATGGCGCTAGGTTGCCTAAGCTGCCGAATTTTGATGAGACAAAAGATGAAATAGATTCATATCTTCAGCGTTTCGAGAGATTTGCGGTAGCAGCCAAATGGTCAAGGGATACCTGGGGTACAACGGTAAGTGCCTATCTTAAGGGTACAGCATTAGCTGTATATAGCAGGATGTCAGTTGAGGACGCCCTCAACTATGACAAGGTAAAGGAGGCATTACTCAAAAGGTTTCGGATGACAGAGGAGGGCTTTCGTATCAAGCTACGATCAGCAACACAAGAACCAGGCGAGACAGTCTCGCAGTATGCAGTTAGGTTGGAAAGCTACCTGAGCAGGTGGGTAGAACTTTCGAAGACTAACGAGACCTATGACGGGTTGAAGGATCTTGTCATCAGGGAGCAGTTGCTCCAAAAGGTAAGTAAACCTTTATCTGTCTACTTAAAGGAGAGAGACCCATCGTCGGTTAAAGAAATGGTAGAACTAGCTGACAAGTACACCGAGGCCCATACGGGACATGTCAATGGTCTAAGAGACATTGATGGAATCAGGAGAACATGGCAAGAATAGTGTCATAGAGGATGAAAAGACAGATTTTCACCTTAAGTAAGGGGGTGTGTCGCAGAATTGAAATCGAAGTTAGCTTTGTTTATTTTTAATAGGGTGTCAGAGTTGTGAGTTTGTGTGTGTAGTGTGAGTCTGACAGGGATTTGTTTCTGTGAGGGCAGAATGAAAAGTTTATCAAAACAAATTAGTGGGGCAAAGAGGGGTCAGATCTTGGAATGGGAGTGTCTGGTTTGTGTCTGGGTCAGAGTATGTCAATGTGCATGTGAGAAGTGCGAGTCAGTTCAGCTCGGTTCCTGGTGAGAATTACATCGGTGACGGGAGTGTGTTAGGAGTTTTGTTGGTAGACCACATTGCTGGTTAGTGGAAAGTGGAAATATCAAAAATCTGAGAGTTTTGATGAAATAGTCAGATCGGGACTAAATAAGCCAACATATAGCACAGAGAGGAGGTCACTTCGTTGACACGGTTGTATGATTCCTTTGGTTGTGGGCCACATTGCTGGTACACAGATAGAAAAGTGTCCATCGTGACAAAGGACGAAAGTTTAACGAATGAAAGAGTCACATTGTGACAAAAGGAAGTTACATCGTTGACACGGGTGTATGATTCCATTGGTTGTGGGCCACATTGCTGGTCAAAAGATAGAAAAGTGTCCATCGTGACAAAAGGACGAATAGTTTAATGAAAGAGTCACATTGTGACAAAAATGTTGGGCATTAGAAAGCAGATCCATAATAGATCCGCCTGGGGATAAGAAAGGGGATAGATAGACCCATGGCATGATAGATACATCCTTGGAAGACAGAAGGGGATTATTAGATCCATAGCAGACCCATCCTGGGAAGACAGAGTCTAAGATAGAGGCAACCTTACCCAAATTACCTACAAATAAATGAGTACAACTTGAAAGCAGATAACATCTTTTCAAGAAGAAGGAAGACCCGTGTATAGTGAAGAATTATTATATTCGTCACCTTTCTTTTAGTGATAGCAATAACAGCCATTGTATTGATGCGAACATCATGTTTTAAAGTAACTCTATGTGAGTGTTAAAAATATATCTTTATTTCCAATGCTGGGACACTGAACTTTGAACTATAAAATATACTGCCATTTATAACATTTTTCGACTACAATAGAAACGAACAGTGCTAGTTTAATTTAACTTCAATTTTCTGTAATTATAACTTTAATGTATGTATTTGTGTATTGATGTTTTATTGTCTTATATTACTAGATCCAACCTTTACTCTGATTGACATATTAATAAAAACTGTTGTAAACCACAAAGCTGTATTAGTGCCATTTGCGTAACCCTTTTTAAAATTATTTGTCATCGCTCCATTGGAAGCGATAAAACAGAGTGCTGCAATTTGTAGAAAACGTACGCTCTGTGACAATATTCATACAGGTTAGTGCCATGATGTTGTATATCCATACAGGTTCGTGCTATGATGATGTTGTATATCCATACAGGTTAGTGCCATGATGTTTTATATCCACACAGGTTCGTGCTATGATGATGTTGTATATCCATACAGGTCAGTGCTATGATGTTGTATATCCATACAGGTTCGTGCTATGATGTTGTATATCCATACAGGTTCGTGCTATGATGATGTTGTATATCCATACAGGTTAGTGCTATGATGTTGTATATCCATACAGGTTAGTGCCATGATGTTGTATATCCATACAGGTTCGTGCTATGATGTTGTATATCCATACAGGTTAGTGCTATGATGTTGTATATCCATACAGGTTAGTGCTATGATGTTGTATATCCATACAGGTTAGTGCTATGATGATGTTGTATATCCATACAGGTTAGTGCTATGATGTTGTATATCCATACAGGTTCGTGCCATGATGTTGTATATCCATACAGGTTCGTGCTGTGTTAATGTTTTATATCCATACAGGTTAGTGCTATGATGTTGTATATCCATACAGGTAAGTGCTATGATGTTGTATATCCATACAGGTTCGTGCTATGATGATGTTGTATATCCATACAGGTCAGTGCCATGATGTTGTATATCTATACAGGTTCGTGCTATGATGTTGTATATTCATACAGGTTTGTGCCATGATGTTGTTTATCCATACAGGTTCGTGCTATGATGATGTTGTATATCCGTACAGGTTAGTGCCATGATGTTGTATATCCATACAGGTTAGTGCCATGATGTTTTATATCCACACAGGTTCGTGCTATGATGATGTTGTATATCCATACAGGTCAGTGCTATGATGTTGTATATCCATACAGGTTCGTGCTATGATGTTGTTTATCCATACAGGTTCGTGCTATGATGATGTTGTATATCCATACAGGTTAGTGCTATGATGTTGTATATCCATACAGGTTAGTGCCATGATGTTGTATATCCATACAGGTTCGTGCTATGATGTTGTATATCCATACAGGTTCGTGCTATGATGATGTTGTATATCCATACAGGTTCGTGCCATGATGTTGTATATCCATACAGGTTCGTGCTATGTTAATGTTTTATATCCATACAGGTTAGTGCTATGATGTTGTATATCCATACAGGTAAGTGCTATGATGTTGTATATCCATACAGGTTCGTGCTATGATGATGATGTATATCCATACAGGTCAGTGCCATGATGTTGTATATCTATACAGGTTCGTGCTATGATGTTGTATATTCATTCAGGTAAGTGCCATGATGTTGTATATCCATACAGGTTCGTGCTATGATGATGTTGTATATCCATACAGGTTAGTGCCATGATGTTGTATATCCATACAGGTTAGTGCCATGATGTTTTATATCCACACAGGTTCGTGCTATGATGTTGTATATCCATACAGGTTAGTGCTATGATGTTGTATATCCATACAGGTTAGTGCTATGATGATGTTGTATATCCATACAGGTTAGTGCCATGATGTTGTATATCCATACAGGTTCGTGCTATGATGATGTTGTATATCCATACAGGTTCGTGCTATGATGATGTTGTATATGCATACAGGTTAGTGCTATGATGTTGTATATCAATACAGGTTAGTGCTATGATATTGTATATCTATACAGGTTAGTGCTATGATGTTGTATATCCATACAGATTCGTGCTATGATGATGTTGTATATCCATACAGGTTAGTGACATGATGTTGTATATCCATACAGGTTCGTGCTATGATGATGTTGTATATTCATACAGGTTAGTGCCATGATGTTGTTTATCCATACAGGTTAGTGCCATGATGTTGTTTATCCATACAGGTTAGTGCTATGATGATGTTGCTTATCCATACAGGTTAGTGCTATGATGTTGTATATCCATACAGATTCGTGCTATGATGATGTTGTATATCCATACAGGTTAGTGCCATGATGTTGTATATCCATACAGGTTCGTGCTATGATGATGTTGTATATTCATACAGGTTAGTGCCATGATGTTGTATATCCATACAGGTTCGTGCTATGATGATGTTGCATATCCATACAGGTTAGTACCATGATGTTGTATATCCATACAGGTTAGTGCTATGATGGTGTATATCCATACAGGTTAATGCCATGATGTTGTTGACGTATTATCTTTGTAATAATCAATGTTCAGTTCATATATTGCCTTTAAATGCCCGTAATACATTCTGTATTTTGTGTTAATTAGATATATATCGCTTATCAAGGCGTTGCATCACGTTCATAAAATGCTTTACCCTGTGACCGCGTGGGTTCGAGTCCCTTTCGGGGCAAAGGACTTAATGTGGAAAGGTCTTTCAACTGACTTGCGATGTGCCGGTGGTTCTAACCAGACATAGGTATGGAGTGTCCTCCACCAAAATAGCTGGACGTCATTAAAATGGTCATTACTGGCCGCTGCGATGTATTTCAAAATTATACATGCTTTACCGTTATTGTTATTTTTAAGCATTACATATATAATTCATTTATATATTGCATATTTATAATGTGTGTACAGCGAAAATACCTGTGTATTTTTATAAGGTCACACAAAAGAGACGGTGGTTTTCACAGGAATGATTGTATATTTTTAAACGATGCCTGGAAAACAATTATAGTATATCTTTGCATTTGTCCATTGTGTTTATATATATATTGTGCAAACCATTTAAATATACTACACACTATCCTCTGTCATAGCCCAAACGGAGTCAGTGACGTGATTATCGGAGACTTACAATTCCAAATTGAAATGTAGCATGTAAGTAGCATGTATTTTATAAGTATTTACAGACACTATATATTATTTTTAGATCATGGTTACTAAATTATGATGTTTTATGTCTATTTTCTGGTCTCTAACCTGGGCTCGATTTTAAACAAAAGTAGGCATTTATGCTGAATAAAACGGACGATGTTTTAAGATGTAAGGGACAATAGAAGTGATTAAAATACCATTGTTTTGTGTCCTTTCATGACAAAATATGTCTTCACAGAAAATATTATGTGGCAGTGTTCCTATTTACAGGTTTCATTAATCAACATACATTCATTCAGTTGGAAACTATCGGTTCTTTAAATGACCGAGATACAACTCATTTTTACTAGATGCCTTGGTGAGGGCACCTATAGTCCTTTACAATGTTGACTATAAGTGGACAAATACTTAACAATTCGAGTTAACGTTTTAAAATGTTTGTTTAAATGCGTAATATGGTAAAACGTCTCCTGTCAACCAGTAAAGCAGCCTCACTTAATTAATGCCAGCGCTTAAATGTTTGAATATAACCGTCTTGTATATATTTTCAGCATCACATTTTACTAGGATGTTTTCATTTAATTATACATTTTCTCTTGACATGACGTTTTTCATAATAATTTTATGTATTTGTATGTTTTAACAGTTTTTTGTCATTAGATTAATATTTTTATCTTTAAACACACTGATCTTGTATTCTGTTACATGCATTTGCATAGTAAAGTGAAAAAGCATTTGAAAACAAAAATAAAATAAACACCAGCCATGTTTTATATCTTCTTTATTCCGATAGATTTGTATATCTATTTCTTTGAATATCGGACCGTTTCCTTGAAAGTCAATTTATTAGATACAAATGAAATAATACAAATTGTCAGACGGTCTCTGGATTTTTGTCTAAAACACAGTATCAACACATACTAAACACGGCATCAATACATGCTTAACACGGTATCAAACCATACTTAATACGACATCAACAAATCGTTTAAACGGTAGCAACACATACTTTACAAGGTATCAACACATACTTAAAAAGGTATCAACGGCATTAACACGTTAATGCAAAACTTTTTTTGGCATCATATATCTTGCCTTATTTATTTGGTAAATATTGATTAAATAAGACTAGACGATCATAAAACGTTCGTTTTTATTGAAGTAATACTTAATAATTTCATCGATATATACAGTCAAGAAATCCTGCAGTTATACAGTTATTATTCTATCTGTTGTAAACATCTGTTGTAATACAGCAAATCATCCTCTGCTTTAGCCACAGCATCTTTTAACACAGTCCGCTTAAACATTCGCTGAAAAAAAGAGCAACGTGTGCAATTAAAAACATTTCAACAGAACACATTTGTATGCTGGTGGGTTGATCCCTCGTGGGTAAAAATTGATACACTAAAAGGTCTGGCTGAATAGTCATGAGATCACATGATAAGGCTTGTTTATATGTTTATCGTCCCACCAACAATATTTTAGTTATCTGGAAACGGTGTTCACTTGAAGCAGATATATTACTGCCTTCACTGTGTATAGCATGCCGAGAACGCCTGCCATGATACAACACCCAGTCACATTATCGGGGGAACCATTCATGGAGCTATCATTGTATTTGCTTAAGCGTTAGCAAGGGAGCTTTACCAATACCATTTTAACGACTTTTGTCGCTGTCCGGGATCGACCCGGCGTCTCCCGTACTTGGAGCCGACGCTTTACCGATTACAATACTAGGTCTGGTACCATGATACGGTCTTAAAATAAGTAGACACAAAGTATATAAAGTCGTAGATGTTAAGGTATACCTTTATTCCCTAGTGTACTACTTATTATTAGTTAGCTGTTCCACGATAGGGTGATTCAATGAAATTAGTATTATTTGTCTATCAGTGATTGCATGACACACACGACATAAAAGCGACTGCCACCTCGACTCTTTGTTAAAACGATGAGCATTTAATATTTCTTTCAAGTTCGTCGATGTATTGTTCGATAATACTGAAGATATGCACAATATCCTCCCGGATTTAGATTCTTTTAAAAAAATCATAAACGGACACAAAGTCAAAACAATGTAGAACACAACGTCTATTATACATATTTTATTTTATATTCTATATACTTAATACGTAAAAATAAATTGTTTACCTATGGTCATGGTAATGGTCATGGTCCGCCGGAACTTGCCCCTGTGGAACTTGGCCTAATGAAACTTGACCCTGTATAACTTGGCCCTGTGGAACTTGGCCTAGTGGAATTAGGCCTAGTGGAACTACATTCTGGGGTAAATTGCCAGTTGTAGTGCTGGGAGTAGTGCCAAAGATTCTAGCGATGATGACCAAGAAGATCAACAGGAGGAGCAGTCCGCCAAACCCTGCAAAACCTTCATCACCAGCATACCTTCCCATTGGCATATAGCTGTAGACATTGTAGAAGGTGCCGCATACCACAGTCACATATGTAGCAGCCAATATAGAGAGGCCAGCCACGTTGTGCAGACGCATTGTCTAGGCTGCAATGTGAAAGAGTCGACATTTAAAACAAGTTTGTCTTTTTTTCTCGAACAGCAGAGACAGGAATAACGTTCTACTATTTCGGGCTTCATCAAATGGACACATCTCAATATAAAACAAGATAGCATTGATGCAAATCATCAAAGGTTGCCGTTGAGGTCCTGGTCAACAATGAATACTTTACATGACAACAAAGCGATCAAGCAACACAAAACCTCATTGTTATGAGACGATTAAAATGCCATCAAATGTTCATGCCTTTAAATTATATCAAAACAGAAATGAATATTTAAACTGTCCCGAAATGAAAGTTCTGTACACAAATAAATTTAAATACCAGTTTCAGTGCCACAACATCATCACAATATTAAAGGAATGTTATGATCACCAACAAACCAGACATTAAAATAAACTTCACTGTTTAAACATAAGATTAACCTGAATAGTTTGTGATTCTCCGTTCTAAGTATGTTCAAGAAGCCCTATGTATAGCTTTGTTGAGACATTGAAGGCTCAACAGCGACATCTGTCTTTGAAACGCAATTACGATGCCGACTATAGCAATGCCGACACTTTCTTAAAAATGATGAGCAGTAAAGATCCTGTTCAAGATGCATGTAATCGATAATGGATAATTGATTACCTCTCGGATTTATAGGACAGCGTAATGTTTATATGTATAACATTAACAGACACAAAGTCGCCCTAGTGTAGACCATACAGACTTTCATTAGTTATTTGTTTGAAGTAAACTATAATCAATCAAAATTTTATGGTCTATAAACTAACGTGAAGTTTGGCTCGCGAACAAATGTTCACCACATTTTCAAATCGACCTAACGTAAATACGAGTACTACTGTTCTGCCACATACGCGAACATACAACTACATTGCAGTTGTGTTATTTTCCACGGAAAAGTTAATATTTAGCTTGTTTTAGGTGCGTTTAAAAGAGCTGAATGCCCCCTTCTATAAGTCGAATGTCATTTATTATGCACTTTCGTCTGCATTCAGTGGCCATTGTTAGTATTGCCACATAATTTCAATGTGTATACTAGTGAGCCTCAGATCTTGCCACTTTGTTTTAAACATGCATTAAAACATTCATTTATTTATTGAAGTAAAAATTCAAACCATTTGTTTGAATTTATCCCCAAACGACCTGAAGAGCTGTGCAATATGTTACTTAAAGTTTGTATCTCATTGTATCAACAACACACACTAGAGTTATCATCTGACTGGTGCCCTGAACTAGGGAGGTGCTCCCCGCGGAGCTTTTACGTCATATGCTGAGAAACAGACCTATCGTGTACAATTATCGGACACAGAGAGAATACGCTTTTAACAAGAAGATGGCTGTCCTGGAAACTAAAAACACTATCAAACTATCACTTCATTACACTGCTATGTGAGAGTCATGAATCGTTACTCAGGTGGGAAGCAGACTATCTGCTTCTTCGCTTTCTTCGTTGTTGTCTGCTACATCTGTAAATACAAGCGGCTAGTTTGCATCAGTATACTCTGTTTCCTTCTTGCAAATTACTGTTACCGCCTTCTATCTTTTTCATAATTACAAGCTACCTTTTATTGTTACAAAACAATTATTTTCAAAAGTGGAATACACGGTCCTTTTCACTGGAAAGTCTCAAAAAGCAACTGCGATTGTTTCTTATTGCCTGCTATACTATCGTCCCAATAAGAAAATGCATTCCATAAGAGGCAATGATGTGCTTTCCAGAGCGGCTTCAGTGACAGTTACAATGTACAACATATATTTAAATCAACCAGAAACCGCTAATAAATCATCTTGTTATCAGTACAAATAATAATGTTACCTTTAGTTTTCCAATGCAGCGATCCAATAAGTACAATCACAAGTAATAAATAACCACATAACATGGACGTGATATTTATAGGAAGACATGCCTATGTTAGTATCAGCTTTTGCTTATCATGTTGACTGTTAGTAACGCAGACGACCATGACTTTAGCAACGTGAATAAAAAATAAACCGAATGTGCACATTTTAGCATTATATCACTACAACTATCAACAGATTGCGATATCACGCTGACAGTATTATTCAAATTTCCAATACACCAAAAGTATTCAACCGGACAAGCACACAGCATCCCCCACCCACGTCTACTTTGTTTGAATAGACTCTAGGTATATGTAGATAGGATAACAAGTGTTGTAACCTGAGCTAAAGACACACAGCCACACAAGCATCCACCCCACCCACACTACCACCTACCTACCCTCACCCCCACCCTCAACCCATCCCACCCCATTACGACCGGTTTCGAGCACACAACCTCCTGCACCGGAATCGAGTGCTCCACCAAATGATTTAATTTAACCGGGACAGAAAGCAATAGGAAAGCATTTTCTCTACTCTCTTCCCTTCTTTTACGTTTTGGAGAAAAACATCATCTGGACAGTAGAACCACCAGCTTTTAGCCTGTAACTATTCCTACACGATGCCCTTTCTGAAAACAAACATATACCCGTCGTCATTGTTTTAAGGCGGGCTGAAACAATAATTCCGACTGGATGGCAATTGTGAAACCACGACATACATCTCAAGAGTAGATAAGTCTGTACTAGCTCAGTACTTGGGAATACAACCCTGGTTAAGCAACACTCTCATTTAATCTCATTTACTTATTGAAGCCAGGCATCAACTCGATAATGCAGGTCGTTTCTAACCTGTTTCTTTTACGCCCCCACCCCGCCCCCACCCACGATGGCCACGATGGCCAACCCGCTTACCGCAATGTTGCGCCAGCATTGTCATAACTGAACAAGCTCTTTACGCAGAAACAACCCAATTATTATTTGGATTTGTATGTTTTGTTTCAACACTTAATGAATATCTTTGTCGTTACGCATTCAGTATACATGCATGTTTAGGCCAAAATAATTCCAATTTATACCAGGTGGACACGTAAATGCGACAGATAGTATGGTAGAACGAGTTAGGTAAAAGTAGCTTAAGAAATTAATAATAAGCTAAAATCTTCAGTAGAATGTGTATGAATTAGATTGATTAATGACAGGTCAACGCGACAAGGCAAACTGAGTAAAGTTACTTATGTGTTCACCTTGACCCGAGCCGAAAAAGCCACAGATTGTGCTGTGTATATGCGACACTATGAAAGGTAAAGTTCTATGACACAGACGGCCATAAACTACATTGTTGAAATTTTGCATAAGCGCAAACTTTGATTTACCACAATACTTCCTACTGAGACAAAATTCCGATTTCGTATACACCATTTACCTTACAATGTTAAGGAATACATATTACAGTGGTATCTTAAAGATAATGTATGGGTTTATACTGAGCAGTCTCAATGTAAACTTGAACATATTTTCAACTGAGAATGTATTCTGCAGTCGGGACCTGTCACTGACCGGATGTTAGTTGAAGTCCATACATAGTTTCCGTGGAGGATGGTTTGCTTGCAGTCCCGAATGTGCCGACTATGCAGCAAATAGGTAAGCGAGGACGGTACGCAGCTAAAAGCCTCAGAAAATAGAATTACTATATTCTAAACAGTTGTGTTCCAATTGCACGCCATTAGGTGGAAGATTCGTGGTGCAGTTTACAAATCAAAAATGTTTTGAAGAAAAGGGGAATTTTAGCTGATGTTTGAAAATATATATGTTTTTGTTTAGCCAGCGGGTACAAAGTGCATCGAGTTTGAGTGAGGCAAAACGTAATCAATAAATTTTCTGCGGATGAGAAAGTAACATTTTTAAGAAGATCAAAATTTAAATTTAAGATTCTTGTCCGCCACGAAATTCGTTAATTTCAGAACAGTTTCCGCATACCTTGTTGTACCGTAATCGCAATATGACTGTTTTCGTGTAATATAAATGTATTTTGATTACGTCATTTGAAAGCGGAAAAAGCCAGATGCTGCAATAAAATTTCCAACGCACTATTTCACATGCTTTGCTGTGCAAAAGGCATATGAGTCTAACAGTGCACACTTGACTTTTAAAGTATCCAAAGCGTCTTACATTTACCATTTTCTCTCGCATTCATTGTCTTAAATACAATTTCTATTAGACAGTCCTCTTTACATCTTTCTTGCATGTTTCTTTAATTCCGTAAGCCCGATTTATTTTTCCTATCATTTTGTGTACACTTTCCTAATTTTTCAACGTTGCCTAAATGAAAAAAAAAACTGAACAGGAAAAAAGAAAAAAAGTGGTAGAAGTTAAAGAAGAAAAAAGAGATTTAAAAAGATGAGGAACGAGAAGAACAACGAAGAAGATAGAAGAGAAGTTGGAGGAAAAAGAAGATGAAGGATGAAAAGGCGAACTGATAGAAAAAAAAACAACACTAAACGTTGAAAAAAATGAAGAAGTAGAGGTATAAATATTGAAGAAGAATAGATAGAATAAGAAAAAGAAGATCCATAAAGATAATAAAATTAAGAAGAGAAATTGCAAAAAGAAAAGAAGATATTGCTGCTGCTGATGATGATGATGTAGATGATGATAACAACGATTATCATGCTGCTGCTGCTAATCATAATGATGATGATGATGATGATGATGATGATGATGATGATGATGGTGATGATGATGGCAACGATGATGATGATGGCGATAATGGTCTGATTCTGATGATGATGATGATGACGATGATGGCTCTGATACTGATGATGATGATGTTGATAATGATGATAATGGTTATGATGATGATGACAATGATGATGGTGATGATGACGATGATTATTATGATGATGATGACAATCTTACTGTTGATGATGATGATGTCGATGATGATGATGATGATGATGATAATGATAATGAAGAAGGAGAAGATGATGATACTGACGATGATGATTATGATGCTGATGTTCATGATCTTTTGACCTTTTATCTTTTATTCCTTCAAATTTGAAGAGCATTTTATATGTACAAAATAGTAAGCAACATATTACAACGAAAAGCTATATACAATGTAAGAAAAGACATTACTGCAAAAGTAATTAAAGCACCACTACATTTTGTTGCTATTTGCAGTACACACCATTAGCAACTACAAAAGAATCATATTTATAATTCTTACCGAAACGAAACGTAAGAAGCAAGAACATAAAGAAAACAAGTTATAACAGAGTTATTATTTCAATTAATATAACTGATCCTGCATATCTATATTTCAGCTAATCATCACTTGATGTTTTTTTTCTGGTCACGAGTTCAATAATCAATACGTTGCTGAAGTGAGTAAGCAAAGGTAATACTTGGGGAAGTGTTTTCGACTATTTATTGACCCTGGGAGTGTATTGACCCCGACACCATATTGGCGCCACGACATCATACTACTCCTATAAAAGACAGAAGTGTTGTTTGTGATACAGTCGCATAGATTCGGGCTAACATAAGGTAAGTACATGCAGCCAACTTTTAATTTATTTTGCTGACGCAATGGTATTTGTTTTATGCTTCTTCTCCGTCTGTCACTTACTCAATTGTAGGCAGGCACGTTGTTTTACATCGTTAAAGGTGTTAAATGGTATCCGGTTCACAAATAATACTTAGAAAACATTCGTCGACCACAATTAAAGACTTTTAAACTTTAAAAAGTAAAAAGGAATAATATGAAACATGGTATAAAACAAAAAATAAACAAAAATATTTGGTTTGTTTTTGAAGGGTTCGATACCTCTTTGTGGCATTCGAGTGCTCCAGTACTCTACTGACTATGCAGATGAGACGTGGTTTATGCTTGTTTATTGTCGATGCATTATTCATGGCAATTTTAACATTTAAATTTCGCCAAAACCTATATTATAATTTTGACATGAATATACCGCCGCTTAAAAGTTTATTATAGTCGAACACAATAAGAAGGCAATAGCAATATACTTCTTGTTTTGAACTGCTTCGTAGCACCAAAATTCTGGAATTAGTACAGCTTGAAATTGTGGCTACCCAATAGATGCATAGATTAAAACATGCTACTAGAGACCGCAGTAAACAGCCAGACCCTCATATGATGGCCTCTTGCATACGCTGACTGATCTAGATCTACATTATATGTACAACCATGATCAGTTCATTAACTACAGGTAGGAGTTTAAGGTTGTACCAATGTTGAAAGTGTTCTCCGTGATCTAAACGTGGAGGACATTTTTTTTCATCTGTATTCATTTTTTTATTATAAATAATTTCTTCTGACAAATGTACGTGTATTACAGATTCTAATTTTCAGGAAAATTGTCTGCAAAAGACGTCTTTATATTTCAAGCCTTGGTGTAAACATGGCTTTACTTCATCATATAGTACTTGCTAACAAATAGGGTTTTCATCAATACATTGTTTCCGCTTTATTCAACTATGAATATTATTGTCTTGCTTTTTGCGAGATTTGTATCTATTTATGGATTGTATTAGGTATCACTGAAACAAAAACATTAAATATGACGTTGTTTTTATAACATGTACAATTTGATATCCCTTGTTTGCAGGCAATACAGAATGAACACCGTGCTCGTCGCAATCCTATCCATCGGGTGCCTGGCCTTCTGTGCCTTAGGCCAAGGTATATTTGGGGGCGGCGGCGGATTTGGTGGCCCCGGATTTGGTGGTGGTTTCGGTGGAATGGGTGGTGGAATGGGCGGCGGTATCTTCGGCTATCTCATATTCCGTAAGTTGCAATCACTTAACTTTATTGTGAATCAGTGTGCTGATGAGCCAAAGTAATGTTAGGATCAGCCTTCATCAGGAAGTAGTAAGAAAATCCCCCCGCTCCGGCCTCTGTAATGAGACTATCTCTATTGACGGCTGTAACAAAGTTGCTGTACAGATATGGAAGCAGTTTCTGGTCTCTAATAATAGTTACAAATCACTCCGGTACTTTAGGTTATCTCGTTAACCGTTTTACTTCCACACACACAACTGGTTGTTCCGAAATAACTTTCAACAAAAACTGCATGTAATGTATTTTTATGTCCATGCAATGCTGCACCATATCTCGAGTAAACTTTGTCACTTCATTACACATCCACGCTCGTACCTTGCTAGTAAGGTGCCTATCCATTTAAAAGGATAAATTTATGCAAATATAGACAAGCATTAAATGTACTTCTAGTCCATAAGAAATTATTAAAGTAAAGTCGCTTAATACAATTCATGATTGTCCATAAAGTCAAAGTTACAGATACACGAAAGGTAAACATAATTTCTAGTCTTATTGTCTTTTTAATGATTTATCGTTGTATTACAATTTTAAAACTTTATTTTTCCATCATAATTAAGAGAATAACTTATTAAATTAACGTTCTCTAGCAATCTTGTACTTTCAGTGTTTGTTTTCATTATTTTGATCCGAGTTCTGTTCAGTGACGGTGGTCTTGGAGGTAGCGGAACTGGTGGCGGTTCTGTTGTTGTACCGGGAGGCGGAATTACTTATGGACTTTAGATTTATATTAAAGGTAAGCGTCTCAAAATGTAACTTAATTGTAAGATAATTGAAGATAAAAGCTTTAATTACTCCTCATGATCTAATTGTATTGTATGTTATGAACGGTACCTAATTAAGATTCTTTTTACACATATAAGTAAATGATATGTTTTGGGTATTAAATCGTAAAGTTTATCGAATCACGACAATCGTCAAGATAGATCGTATAGGGGCAAAATATATCTTAAAATATAAAAAAGTTGTAACACGCATGATACAAATTATATTTGAATATATAGTTAATTTGCTCGCTAAGCATATTAACATATAATTATTTGATATTATTTATATCTTAGAAAGAAAAAAACAACAGCTTTTAATTATTTTACAATATACAACGACATAAAACATGACTCACACATTTTATAAAATGACAAAAGACACACACATGAAATCTGAAAAAGACAGTTCACTATGTATGCTATATCGAGTCTTCGATTTGACGTTGCTATGACAATGTGTAATGTTGTTATAAAAGATAGTATGCTCATATAATATGTTTGCCAACGTTTTCTTCTTTCCTTTCAGATTTAAGGATGAAACGGGTACAGACTACGGATCAACTAGTTCTTATTAATTTGTAATGTTTACTCTAACATTAAAAATGAACATTGTATTTGTGTTTTCACGTCTTTTTTGTTCAAAGCATACTTTTCAGTCAATCAGTAGTGACAATAAAAGAGTGTCAATATCAAATAATTTAAACTTTCTGAGCAGAAAGTAGGAAAATATGACCCTTAACATAAAAACAACAATACAAGCTGGTTTAAGCGTATTTATCCAGTTTTCCCAGCACTGTTTCATACTCACAAAATTTAACAGGATTTGCACATAGCATACCAGTTAGTTGGCGGTTTTTATTAAGCATGACAGCCTACGAGTGTGAGCACAAAGGAGGCTGTCCATTTACTCTCGTTTACTGGATTTACTGAGTATAGAGTAGTATACATAGAAACATACAATTAAAATATTTGCTAGAAAAACAAGAAAAAAAGCATAGTAGGAGGTGAGATAAACTGAATGGTCGGCAAATTAATACAAGAAAAATCCCCAAACACAACATGATTGCACGTTATATGGTTAGAATCTAAAAAATTACATGCTACAAGCAGCAAAGTGCAGTCTCGACCAATGATTAACATCATGTAAATGGCTGGTGTGAACGGGAGTGTGAAAGTGTATATGTGTATGTGTGTGTGTGTGTTTGTGTGTGCGCGTGTGTGTGTGTGTGTGTGTATGGGGGGGGGTATGTTTGTGTGTGTGCAATGGTACGGGGGAGTCGATCAAATCGACATTATTACCATAAGACATTGGACGCAAGCTTCTGTCTTAAAATATTTAATTATGAATACAGTATAACATGCTACATGAGTAACTTTAGGTAACTTTTTTGAACAATAGTGCAAATTATCGCGACATTTGTATTAGCATGCTCAAAATATTTCATTCTACGTTTATATTCATATCAATGTAATACTGATTAGTCGTAGTTCCAGCAGCTATCGCTTCTGTCCAGCTATCAAAAATGGGTTCCAAACAAGCCATCGCCAAGAAGTTGAGAAATATTTTCATCATTCAATTAATGTTATGTTTCATGCTTCTTCAAGTTGATCGTATCACACTTAATTGTGAGTTCATGACCCATGATCTTTATATTATATTTATCAACATATGCTCTAATATTTGTATACATCTCTCATACAAATTAACTACTCACTGTATTGGTTCTGACTAACGTACACACATAAGTATATTCCCACCTGTGTAGTTTAGAGTTTTGATTGGTGGCGAGGTAATGTGCCTTTCTTCCCTGGCTAGGGCTCTGAAAATAAATAAGACGATATAAAATTGCAACAAGTTAAAAAGGAAACCATTAAATACAATGACTATATTTCTTTCAAATGTATCAAGTTTGTAAAAGGAATTGAGCAAGCCTATTTCACTGGGCATTTTCACAGCACATATAAGTTAACAAGTAAACACCATAGTTTGCCAGTGTACTTTATGTGTTTACGCAAGTTTAATAGCCCAAAGCAATCACGTCTCCCGAAGGCAATATTAAGGCACGCCTTTAACGCCCCCCCCCCCCCCCCACACACACACAACTTTCTTCAACATGTTTAATAGAAAGCAAACAGACAGTACATAATAAGTTCCAATTCTGCCACTTCTGCCAGTTTCTATACAGATTTATTCGGACTTCAGTAACTGTCATATAACCATCAAGTATCAATTGTCCCAAAAACAACAACAACAAACAAACAACAAAAAACAAAACAAAAAACAAAAAGAAAAACGAAGAAAAAGAAAGAAAACATGACTTTCTCGCTGCTTAACTTTACTGTTCGCGAGGCTTAAACCAAATAACTTAAATAGATTCTGTCGATCATATACTATGACAGCCAGTCCCAGAAGTATATAATATAGCAGAATAGCCAGTGCCACAATGGTATCATATACCACGATATTTAATCCCACAAGGATACCATATACCATGATATCCTGTCCCACAAGAACATCACATACCAAGATAGGCTGTCCCACAAATACATCATATACAATGAACGCCAGTCACACAAGGACCCCCTTTCTCATGAAAGCCAGTTTCAGATGGCCACTAGATTCCACAATTATTACACTCCTCAAGTAACATCGTCATTAGTTACTCGCGCTTAAAATCAATACAGATATAGAGCACCGAAATGGGAAGGTTAACAGATCTAATGGTGGCTCGCCATTGATATGCTGATCGCAGGTGTTATATGGGCATTATTGTTTTGGAAGTGCAATTGAAATTACTTGCTTATCAAAAGTGTCCATATCCATATAAATTATGTTTTAATCTGATGGCTGAAGCCATGCAATTAGATGAGTCATACCTCTTTAAGACACCCCTGTAAACCGTAATATGTCGTACCGACATCCTGGTTATTGATATCAGCTGACAATAATGGTTCAATAAATAAACTTTATTCACATGTTGAATTGTGCACATATCAGATACAAATCATTTGTTTAACGGATTCATGTTCGAGTATGATAAATAAGCGTGAGAACAAAAGGGTATGTCCTTATACAATGGTGCAAACACAATGTTCCTTAACACTAATACATGTATTTTCTACGTACAGAACCATACGCAAAGAAGCTGCACACATTACATTTGTACAATGAAGACAACTTCAGTATTTAGTTGTTTGTCACCTACTGTTGGCTATGGTATGTTTCCAGTTTAATAGGTCATGCTATATATCTGACCGAACTCCTCTTTTTCTATCTTAGTCTGCCATGTGCAAGACAAACCTTGTATCATACCGACCGATGTACTAACTGTAGTTGTCGTGCACCATTCAAACAAACATGAAGAACTTGGCAGTAGGACTACAACTGTGTTTACCTGTAATTTCTTTACTCTATATGTTTATACTGTGACCACTAGGTTAACAACACTTATAACAAATTAGTAAAACAACACCTTTGTCAAAGCGCATTGTTTAAGATAAGCCTATTACTGTTGACTTAGTATAGATTCACAGATTGCTTCGTTTCGGTAAGTGTACGATATTTTGTCAACGTTATAGAAAGTTAAACTTTGTATGAATTTAGATTGAGTGAATAGAAACCCTACTTTCGTATTAAATATTACTTAAAATTAAACATTGTTGTTAACGCAAAGTACTGAAAATACTATCAAATAACTTTTTTTCTATTATTATAAAATTTTCTAATGATAATTCCAGATTATTTATTTTAAGAACAGTTCCAGTGGAGTTGCTCGTATGGGTTCGTTCGTAAATATATCTTTCATACAGTTACTATTATTAAAGCAAACATTAGAAACAGTCCAAATTAGGTACAAGAACACTGTTTTAAATTTTAAAGAATGCTCAAAACTTTCCTTTTTGGCGTCAGTTTGAATTACAAAAAACATAAACGGTCAGGAACAAATTGATGTTTCGTTCTTACTTCTTAGACATGCTCTGCACGCGTTTTATCGTTTGTGATTGTGTAGATCTTAATATTATTTAATAATTCCACAAGATGATTTCAACACACTTTTGTAACACAATAATAACGTTTTATTTTCTGCAAACAGTTTTAAGCTTATATTAAATTAACATTTTGTCTATGGTCTTCAGTATGTTCAGATACAGGTATTCGCTAGTTTTCCCCGTATGTTTTTGACATTTAACAACAATCAGGTTCAAGGTTAGTTGGATAACAATTACACAACATTTAAAACATGGAGTATTAAGTCACAGTCAGCAGTTCAACGCGTGGCCTAATTACTTCGATTGTATAATTTCACCTACCACTGATGAGCGATAAATACAGGTTTATGAACAATACTTGCCTGTTCAGCTTCGCAAAAATACAAACCCACGAACAGTTATCATAATGACCGGCAGAGGCTTTACTGGCAACAGTCAAGTAATGACGGACATCTTGAAAAATGTTAAAATTTCAAAGCAAAATCTGAGTAAAGTAACAAGAAGAGCCATTGTGCGAAAAAGACATTGACATCTGGTGTAATTGCACTTGGGTCTCTAACAAACCTTCGGAACATGTTTTCTTTTGCATAAAACAGCTTAGAAGAAGGGGGAAAGTCGGTATAATAAGTTCGACTACGGAATTGTTAGCAAGATGCAAGAGAAATCTAAAATAAAGAGGCCGATAAAACAGATCATTGTAATGACAGTCAAAAACAGAAAAAAGTACCAAGAATGTAACTATTCTACTGACTCACCATATTGCCTTGTGAAATCCATATCAAATGTATTTCAAAACTAAACATAAGTGTCTATAATCTTTTTAAAGATCTTCTAAACAAAACAAATTATTACTGGTAATACGTCATCCACTTATTGTAACATTGATCACAATGTCCAACTTCTTGTACAGACGGGGAAGTCATCAGAAATATAAACTAGGCACTGCATGTGAGAGTCAGTGTGTTGGACGTGCTTGAGAGTATGACAGAAGAAATCAGCCGTGCAATATGTTGGTCCCAAAGTACTAAGACCTAAACTGAGGGAGAGAATCAACGGTCTACGTTCCCAGGCATCTCTGGCAATTGGACGAAACTCTAACGAGGAACATGGTAGTCAACAAGCTCATTGGGAACATTTTGAACTGCACTTTAAATATCAACAAACACTTCCAATGACACTGAGTTTATCCTTCCCGAGAGCACATTTGATTTGATTTAATGTTTCCAAGCGAATTTCACATATTCACTAATAAAACACTTAAAACACGCCGACAGTGCTTCATTCCAAATTAGCTAATATTTGAACTTAAGCAAAAAAAAAAATGTATACAGTCGAATTAAAGAAAACTGATGGGTTTTACTGTGTATAGTCTATACTTACCATGTACTCTGCAAATATATTTCCCACAAACGGACACGGAAATTTGTCAGCGTCAGAAATTACTTACTCCTTATTTACTTATGACCACATAAATAAGATCAACTTGTTAGTAGTGTTTAGCAGTATACACGGGACGATACTTCTGACACAAACAATTTTATGAATATTTTAAACATACTTGACACAAATTTATTTATCTCATTAGATATCTGTTGAATTATTAACACATATACAATCGGCCGGGTGACTTAAATAATTAAATAAATATAAAATTTAAATGAGAGTTGCTGGAGTTCTTAAAATATTTACATCCGCGTTATATGCATATGCATTTTAAATTTGAACCCAAATTTAAGTTGTAAGCAATGAAAGCAATTGCTATGAAACTATGCAATTATTGGAAGTATACGATACAATTGGAAGGCCTGAGTTAACCAATATCCACTCAATGAGAAAATGATTATTTCTGTGCTTAATATAACATACCGGTCCAAAGTGGTATGGTTTCAATACAATATCGGGCAAACACTGAATATTCCATTTTAGCCCAATATGCATACACATTACTGCCGTGTTAAATGATTTATGGGAAATCTGATCTCTTTCGAAAGCAGTATTTCGGACGATGTTGACTCCTTTTGAACCCATTGGTCATTTGAACATTTCCGGTACCAGCCCTACACCGCATTGATGCATGCTCGCCCCTGGGCGCACGTACTTAGGTCTTGCGTGCTTCATGTCATCTTCATCATATGTTCGTTTTACTTGATGGCAAAATGTACTTGTATTTTCATATGAAATGAAATGCTCGTTTTAATCACGTCTCATGTCTGCCTTGACTACATTACATTGATTGATTAATTCTTGACATCATTGTCCCCCTTGGTCACATCAAGCAGTGGATATTTTAATCTGCTATCTAGGCATGTCATACTTTTTCCTAAAACTAAATTGCAGATATCTGTGTAATAATGTATATATTGACATTATTCTCATTATGTTATATGCAACGACATTCATTTTGGTCTAAATGTTAATATTTGTTTCTGAACAAAACTATTTATTTGATGACAGTATAATCTCCACATATGCAGGTGTAACATGAATAAAATCACAATTCTACAGGTTTCCCGCAGTTTAAGGCATGCAAGAAGGAACAAATAAAGGTGCAACCTTAAGAATCTATAACCTGATTAAATGAAACGCAAAATAAGAAAGCTATTTAGCATATGTAGAAAGCATTAACACGGGCTGCTTCATAAAATCCAACCCTTAATCAAAGTGGTTATTCGATAAACGACAACAATAAACACAGAATAACATAAGAAAACCGCTATTTGTAGTTAATTACGAACGTTAATTTGAAAGTACCTACAACTGACTAAGATGATCTTTAAAATGTACATTTGCTTGATGATAACTTATAACCGGTGGTATTTATTGTTAGTTTCTTTCGATTGTACACTGCAGCACATTTGATACACTACATAATTTCTATATAATTAACTACATGTATAGACAATGCTGTCTCCGTAACAAAACAAACAAAGCAGCAAATATAATAAATTACACGTATTCACAATGCTGTTCCTGACAACTAAATATGATGATAACACTTATTATTGTAGACAAGCGTAAGACCAATGTGACAAACAAACAAACTATTGGCAATGCTCTTTTCAGTTTAGCCCAGTGAACAACGAACAATTCCGCCATGCGTTACTTTTTCACCCTGTCGGTTTTTGTCCTTGCAATAATAGAGGACACCATGGCCACGTCTAGTCAGTATAGTTCAGGCTATTGGAGCATGGGTATGGGAGGCGGTTACGGTGGTTACGGAGGTTACAATGGTTACGTAGGTTACGTCGGTTACAGTGGTTGCGGAGGTTACGGTGGTTACGGTTTGTTACGGAAGTTACCGTGGTTGCGGAGGTTACAGATGTTTCGGAGTTTACGTGGTTACGGAGGTTACGGTGGTTACGGAGTTACGGAGGTTACGGTGGTTAGGAGGTTACGTTGGTTACGGAGGTCACGTTGATTTCGGAGGTTAAGGAGTTTGCGGTGGTTACGCAGCAGCGGTAATGGCGGTGGAGGAATCTTTGGAATGCTTATGTTCCGTGAGTAGTTGTGTTCTTATCCGTTTACCTGTCAGTTTTATATTAACACTTGTATTTAAATGTTAAATAGTTGATGAAAAAACATATTCTTCTGTAATGGTTGGGCTTCATCCGTATAACAGATCAACATCTCCATATTCATAAGCCGACATATAACTTGAGTGCTGAGAAAGGACAGAACTATCTCTGTCTAATAATATACCCTTATCTAATGAGCGAACTACATATTTTTTCTGTTGTCTATTGTCAAATTATTTATAATTGCACCGTTCATCAAGCTTAAAACAGCAATATCTAACAAGTAGACATATAATTCCAATAATATTAAACCCAACACTAGTCATGATCATTCGGATGTTTTGTTATCAGTCTTAACAAGTTGAATGTAAGAAGCGTGTCCTCTTTTAGATGAATTCCTCTCATTTCTTTCTCGCTTCGGTATTCGTGCTCATCAGTCTTCGTCCGAGTCTTGTTTCCAGCACCAAGACCATCAACCGCAGCCGGCAAATACTTTCAGAATCGTAGTTTCAGTATGGTAAGTAAAGATGAGTAAACTGATTTACATATACATAATTGATTTTGTGGTTTCTTATGTAAAACAATAGCAAAATGGACGACTGGGGAGCAGTTTTATTTTATATATACATGTACACAGATTGCATGTATAAAAAATAAAAGCGAAATGCTAATAAAATAATTTTACCGTTTAGACCTTATGGAAAGAGGTTAGTAACTAACGCCATCAATCAAATATCTTAGTAAACCAATTGTAGTAAAGACAAACCCGTTCCATATTTCTTTTATATCCGGTCTCATTCTTCACAATTCTTATTTTTATATTTAAAAGAAAATAGAAAACAATAATGCATATTCCTTTATTATAAATATTATATTTTAGGATTGCCCTTTTGCTTGGAATGCTGTTGTATGAAAGTGTAAATAAGTTGTTATTATGTTTTATTCAAATTAGTAGTTACTGTGCCTTAGATCCTACACTTGCTTATGCCTTCAGGAACAAAGGTAAGTGAATGGAAAGGGAAGAATGCAAACTTTAAGTTATTTATTTATATTGAAGCTCAATTTATTCTAATTATTGTTCAGTTACAACTTCTTCCAGTCCAAACTATTAATGACTTAATTAAGCTTAATTTAAACACCAACAAACAGTAAACTAGAGTGATGTTAGTTCTGTATGGTTGTAACAGGTTTTGTCTAAAGGACAAAATGCGTTGCCACACTTAAGAAACATCTCTCAGATCCGTATTTCATACACTAAAAGATCACATGATTAGACCTTATGTAATAGTAGGCATGGATAGAAAGACTATCAACATGTAAGTCAGGCTATCGACTAGTAAGTACATTAAATGAAAACCTGGTTGACGCTGGTCTACCACACTCTTATAAACTCTTTCTCCCTCTCTCTGTCTGTCTGTCTCTCTCTCTCTCTCTCTGTCCCCCTTCTTTCTCTCCCTCCCTTTCTCTCTGTTCCCCTCTCCCTCTCTGTATATATGTATATATATATATATGTGTGTGTGTGTGTGTGTGTGTGTGTGTGTGTGTGTGTGTGTGTGTGTGTGTGTGTGTGTGTGTGTGTATTTATGTGTATATGTATATATATATATATATATTCTAGATAAGTTGGTTACAGTCTTATTTCTTCATATGAAATAAATAAGTTGCAATTTTCTTTCTTAACCTGAATACATTATTTACAATGCGTACTTCTATATTATAAATAGTTATATTATAAATAAATGACATACAATGCTCAATTCGTTATTCTTTATAGTAAGTCTCGTTCTTTTTTCTATAATTTATCAAATAAATGAGAATGCTCATTTCTACTTTCAAAAAAAAAACAACAACAAAAAAACTTAAAATTGTAAAGTAAGTCTGTTCAAATCAGACATCATTGTGGACAGTGTTTACTTTTTATAAACATTATCTTCTAAAAGTGTTCAAAAAAGATGAGACTGTTATTTGACATTTGAGTCTTGTTGAATATTAAGTTGATAATCTTGCACTTAATTATAACCATGTTACATATCTTCACTTCGGGAAAATACAATGGCAAACAAACGTTATAGAGTAAGGTCAAATCCATTTAATTAACGTTTAGTTTGTATTAACAACCAATTAATGGGTGTTAAGTTTTAATAAAGAAGAAACACTTATGTTAATGACATGTTTAAAATAAGAATATATGACAACGTCCTATGAGAATTGCAACATATACCAAACTCCGAAAAGGCACAGAACAAAGGTATTTCACATGCAAGCCAAGCGAAAAGAAAGAACAGATTTGTGATAAGTTATTTAACGAAAAGAGCAAACCCGACAGTTACCGCATTGGAACGGTCAGTTGGCAATATGGAAGATTGTAAAAGAATTTGAGCAAGCCTATTACATACGGACCTTTTCACAACACTTATAAATAAACAAGTAAACACCTTAGGTTGCCAGTGTACTTGATGTGCTTACTCAAGTTTTATTGACAAAAGTAATAACCTAAAGCAAAATTGAGGCCAACATTGAAAAAGCGCTATAAAGTATGTTTGAATCTGATAAAGGATTGCCACACCAAGCATCGGCAGGAATTCTACAGAGGACAGTCTGATATTAGCTGACAATACTGGTCCAATAAAAAGCATTCTTCTACATGGACAACTGTGCACATACAAACTACATATCGTTTGTTTAACGGATTCATTTAAGTATGATAAAGTGCATGAGAGAACAAATGGCTTTGTCCGTTTACAATGGTGCAAACAAAATGCTCCTCTAATATTGTCTGCATACAGAACTATAGGCTATGAAGCTACACATTTGAGCAAGGAAGACAACTCCAGTATTTAGTGATTTTTTCACCTAACGTTCGTTCATTATGTTTGTGATATTACAGAGAAACAGTGTCTAAGTCATGTTTAAATTAAATAGTTCACACTATATCCAATCGAACATTTTATTATACACATTTTTTAGTCAGCCTTGCATAAGACAAACATATCATACCGATCCATGTACTTCCGCCATGCACCATTTCAACAGATACACAGATTCACAGATGGCTTCTTTTCGACAAGTGTTATTTTGACAACCTTAATGGAAGGCAAACCTTGTATGAATGTAGTTTGAGTGATTAGGTAATCGTGGGGATTAAAATTAAACATTGTTGCTGTTTACGCAAATTCCTGAAACTATTGAAAAAAAACTTTGTTTTTCTATTATTACGAAAATTTTAACGATATTTCCAGATTAGTTATTTATTTGATCTCAGTTCCAAAGCAGTTGCTGGTATGGGTTATTTCTTATATATTACTTTCATGCTTTCACAATTATTAAAGCAAACCTGAGTAACACTTCAAAGTTGATGCCAGAGCACACGAATTTTTAATTGTTTAAAGAATGCTCGAAGCATACCTTATTAGAAACAGTGGCAATTAAAGAAAAAATAAACGTTAACGAAACAATAAACAATTGGTGTTTTGTTCTTATACGCTCTTTGCTTGCTAGATCGTTGGTAATTGTGTTTATATCTTAATATAATTCTTAAATGATCTCAACACAATTTGTTAGCAAAATAATAACGTTATTTTTTCTGCAAAAAGTTTCAATTTACATCACAATAAAAGTTTGGCTGTTGTTTTCAGTATGCTTAGATACAAGCATTCGAGTCTTTCCTGTATGTTATTGGCATTTAACTACAGGCAGGATCAATATTTGGTGGATAACAAATCCACACATTGTATAATACACTCTATTCATACAAAAACCACCAGAACTGTTAAATAAGTAACATTAAAAATGTGAAATACTTAGTCACAATAACCAGTTCAACACGTGGCCTAATTACTTCATTTTGGCAATTTCTATTTCACTTACCATTGATGACTGATAAATATACCTGGTTTAGTTACGCTAGATATATAAACCCCCGAACATTGTGATCGACAGAGGCTTTAATGGTGCCAGCCATCTTGAAAAAAAAATGTTAAAATCAGAGTAACGTTACAACAACAGCCATATGCGAAAAAAAATATTGGCGTCTGGTGTTATCGCACTGGAATCTCCAATAGCCTTTCATAGTTTTTCATTAGATAATATAGTTTGGAAGAAGAGGTATGCCGGTCTAATGATTTGACAACGGACTTGTAAGCAAGAGGCAAAAGAAATATAATTTCATGTCATATAACGAGACCGATTAACCAAATCATGGTAATGACAGTAAAAACATAATGGAATGACCAAGAATATATTCTAATTGACTCACCATATTGCGTCGAAAAACCTTAGGAAACGCATTTCAAAATAAAACAAAAGTGTACAAAAGGCTTCTTCGCCAAGCGACTGATACCTCATTGGGCGCGCGTCGTCCACTAAGTGTAAAAGCATTGATCACATTGAACAACTTCTTGTACACACGAGTAGAAGATAAACTAGCCACAGGCTGTGAGCCTACGTAGCATCCACAATCCACGTCCAGGGCGACTCACCTATTACAGTAGAGTTTGTAACTAATCGCAGTAGTGAGTCGAGTCGGACCTGTAAATGACCATCAGAGGATGTGAGGGAAGGAATCAGCTATGCACTTTGTATGTCCTCTGAGGAATAAACTGCTAGAGAGAATAAAAGGTCTTCTTCCCCAGGAAACGAACTGTCTCTGGCAACCTTGCCGAAACAACATTGATTCAATTGGACGTAACTCTAATGAGCAGTTCCTCACTAATGTTATGTCCAATTGAATCAATGTTGTTTCAGCACAGTTGCAACTTTAATGGGAACATTTCAAAGTACACTTTAAATTTCGGCTCCAAACCCAACTGACAACATATGCATCCACAGGCACTGAGTTAATCCTGCCTGGGGCACATTTTATTTGATTTAAGGATCCCTGATGAACTTTACTCAATTACATAATCACTTATAAAACACTAAAGCACGCAGACAGTAATTGGTGCATGGTGATTATTAAAATATTAAGGTCTTTTGACATAAAGATATTGTTATAATGCTTTAGTTATATCTTGAATAAACATTTTTAATATTTACGTATCACGTTTGTTTCATTTCAAATGCTTTCTGTTTTATTTATATTCCATACACCCTTTCTTATCTGTGAAACATCCGTGAAATATGTTATTTCATGTGCAGAGTAAATTGTGCGGACGTCGATGTCGTGTAAGTATGGAAAATAATCCTGGTCGTCTGTGGCTTGCTTAAAATATAGCATGTTGACATGCGCAATAACTAAACCCCAAACGCAGTCCCAACACTAGATTCATAACATTTATTGGGCTTCTTTTTTCAAATCGGCTTACATTCGAACTTTACTAAGCAAATTAAATTGGTTTACAGTGGAATTAAATAAATTGATGGATTTTACTGTGTATACTCACCGTGTACTCTGCAAGTATGTTTCCAACAGAATGTACTTGAGTCCTTTATTTATTTATGTCCACATAAATACGATCCTGTAAATAGTGTTAAGTAGTTTACACATGACGATACTTCTGGCACTTACAATGTTAGTAAAATGTTTCATGTTCCTAAAAATCATTTTGTGAATATTTCACCACTTTTTCCTCTCATTAGATATCTGTTGAATTATGAACACATTAAATAGACCGGATTCCTTTTTAATATATATATGCATTTTAAATTTAAACCCAAATATAATAGTTAAGAAGCACGTTACTATATTAAACTATGCAATTATTGCAAGTACACGAGACAATTGGTAGGCAGGCCTAATGAAGGCATAGATTAACCATTATCCACCCAATGGCGAAAGAGTTAATTCTGTGATTTATCGACAATATACCGGTCCAAAAGTGGCATGGTTTCAAATTTTTATTAGATTTAGAAAATTCCATTTTAGTCCTATATACATATACATAGTGCTATATTAAATGATTTCTGGGAAATCTGAACTCTTGCGAAGGCGGGATTGCGGACGATGTTGAACTGTTATGAACAAGCTTGTCGAAGTGTTCAGGCTCTAGAGAACGTGTTGTGACTAAGGCGTAAGGTTTGAAATACAGTTAAAAGTTTCTTAATATTCGGACATTCCCGGTACTGGCAAACACGTAAAGTCCACTGGCTTCACCGCATTGATGCATGGTCATCACATGGCCGCACGTACTTTAGTTTTGCGTGCTTCATATCATCTTTCTTCATGTTTTGGTTTTATCCGTAGGCTAATTGTACTTTAATTTTCAAATGGTAGACATCCGTTTAATCACGTCTCATGTCTGCCTTGACTATAAAACATCGATTGATTTATACTTGAAATCACTGTCCACCTTGGCCACATCTTCAAGTAGCAGATATTTGCATCAGTTCTCGAGGTATGTCATACTTTTGTGTGTTTAATTTTCAGTTTACTTGTCGCATTCAGACTAAGGATTATTATTATTATTATTATTATTATTATTATTATTATTATTATTATTATTATCATTATTATTATTATTATATAATTATGCAATCGGATTATGGATTGTATGCTTGTACCTTTTTAAATTCCATCTTGCATGCGTTAAACTGGTTAAACTGCTAAAAACTTGAACAATTGTTATTTACTTAACTTTTCACCTGCATCTTCTGAGAGCTGTTTACGGTATACAAAAGTAAAGTTAATAAATAAATATTAGCAATTATACCAAAGTAAATGCGGTTACTTGCAAAATGAAATGAATAATGTCGATATACAAATTTATTAGGCAAGAAGTTTAAAATTTTGTTTTAAGATGAGTAAATTATTTGCTTAAGATTATTACCATTTGTTTGAATGCTGCTCATTTCTCTCAAGTGCGTTGGCTGCAACAGCCACAACAACAACAACAAAAACAATAATAATAAAAACAACAACAATAACAATAACAATAATAATAATAACAATAATACAAGTAATAATAATAATAATGATAATGATGATGATAATAATAATAATAATAATAATAATAATAATAATAATAATAATAATAATAATACAAGTAATAATAATAATATCACTATATCATGCGAGGTATTATCAAGTTATTCAACTGTTTATTTATACCTATTGTTATGTTCTTTCCGCAGTTAAATCCTACCGATGTATGTTCTAACGTTAAGTTTTCTCACTTTTGTGCGGTATTTTTACTCTGATTTTTTTAAGAAAAAGAAAAAAACACATTAAGAAGCGCGATATTGGAGCACTTTGAAACCAGAGGTTAGGTACCCTATCCGGTCCCTTGTCTAATCGTTCTAAGGTGGTAACTGTTGTATTTTCTCTATATATTGCTTCGTCTCAGTGTTTTGTCACTATAAACATGGGTGTGTTCGCATTTGCCTAGTGAATATTGATATGTAATTACAATTAGTATTTCTTATTAGACCTTTCAGTATTCTCGATTGGTTAATATTTGAGATTGGCAACAATACGACACTAAAGCACATATAGAATATTTCAATTATCATGTTGTATGCACTAAATAGAAAAACATAACATTGCATGCAATAAATCAAATATACGTATACACAAATAATGACAACCATTGTATGTGCGCAATAAATCGAATAAACTTATACACAAATAGTAGAAATATATTTTCAAACAGAATTTAGAAATATATTTAAACAGTTAAAGTGTGTTTTTAATTCGACGAAAACTGGCCCAATACTTAAAAGGAAAATAAGAAACTTGGAACTTATTGGGTGATTGTATATATGATTTAATTATTTATATCAATGGTGATATGAAATTGAATCCAGCGGACACACATTAATGAAAAGTAATGTTATATCCCTTTTATCCATTGCTATCTAGCGCACGGACTCTGTGATGCTGCAGCACATACATTCAACTACATGTATTGACAATCCTGTCGTTTTGACAACACAACACATAACCATATATAATTAATTTCAAGATTTTAATACCTTATAGATATCTTAGTATAAATTTGAAAATGCAGCACATATCATTAACTCTACGTACTGACAATGCCTTTCTGCGACAATGCGATACTGCTGCATATAAAACAAAGTACGATTGTTGTAAACGCTTTTTATTATAGACAAGCCTCAAGACCCCAAGGTCATTGATATTGTGCAAATTAAATAAAAATAAACTATTAGCAATGCTCTCTCCCGTCTAGACTGTAGAACAGCCACCTCAACCATGCGTTGCTCGATTACCCTGCTGGTTCTAGCCCTGACTGTGCTCGGGGTAACCATGTCTGCCCATGGTCAGTATATGACCTATGGAGGCATGGGTATGACAGGCGGTATGGGCGGTATGGGCGGTATGGGCGGTATGGGAGGAATCTTCGGCATGCTTATGTTCCGTAAGTAGTTGTGTACTTTTCTGTTGACATGTATTTAATTTTACACTTTATTGGAATGTAGAATGAGTTTTCTTTTTTTTTGGGGGGGGGGGGGTGAGGGGGGGGGGGGGGGGGGAACAGAACAATCTCTATCTCATGGTATACCCATTATCTAAGGAGCGAACTGCCGTTGTCAAATTGGTCATAAGTGTATCGCATTTCAATCAAAACAAGTAGATATCTAATTCAGAAATAACATAACCATGATCACTTGTTTCCTTATTAGTCTGATTAAAGTTGAATAAAATAAAAGTATTTTAGATAAATATATCTCTTTATATTTCTTTCTCTCTTCAGTGTTCATGTTCATCCTCCTCCTCCGAACTCTGTTTCCAAACGTTGCACCAGCCCCCGCCCCCGCCCCCGTCCCCGTCCCAGTCGGCGGTTAATTTCGGAATCGTCGTATCAGCATAGTAAGTAGAGAGGTATGAAATGATTTCTAGATCTAAATAATGATGTCATAAAATTAAAACAGAAGTGACGATATTAAAATATCAAGAAATCATATTTTTCCTTTATTCTAAATGTATTTTATTAGGAATGCTGCTGATTGAGATTGTAAATAAATCTATGTTGTTAGGTTTTATTTAAAATAATAGTTACTAGGAAATAGATTTTAAGTTTCTGTCATCTAACACACAAAATATAACGGTTTCGAGTACAGATGCCCATTAATTTAATCACGAAGGCCGTAGGCGTTTGATCATACATTGTTACAACCATTTATTTGTCTCTGGTCATGTTTGTTCATGATTCAGAAAGTTAATTTCTTTTACACTCAACCATTTTTGTGTAGTTTTTCAAAACGAAATAATACCATATTCTTTTCTAAACACTATTTGGACATTATTTTTCAATGACGTCACTACTTTCGTCATAACTTATAGAAATATCAGCGCATGGACATTTTGTATTCAAATAGATCGTTTTTCTTTTCATTGCTTGTATTTGAGAAAGTTGTCTGGAAGTGCGAGGTTAGAGCTCTGTAAAACCGGTTTAAGCAACCCAGTCGGTCTATATTGCCGACTGACCGTTCCAAGGCGGTAACTGTCGGGTTTGCTTTTTTCGTTAAATGACTCATCACAAATTTGTTCTTATTTTTCGCTTTGCTTGAATGTTAAATACCTTTGTTCTGTACCTTTTCGGAGTTTGGTATATGTTGCAATGCTCATAGGACTTTGTCGTATATTCTTCTTAAAAGAATCTGTTTCCATTCTTACACGTTCTACAAGAAATTTCGACTTTAAAGGGACACACATGCATCTCTTTCACCCCCGTACTTCCTGATTTTTTCTAAAAGAACATAAACAACTGACGAACTTGCATATTGTATTCTTTTATTTTTATCACAATTTAATACTTATTCTAATTCTTCTTATTCTAACTAATTACCAAAACCGTTACTTTACAAGATACGGTAAATTTTCGGGGAAGGTTATGCGAACGTAAATATGCCTGCTTATTCAGCAATACGAAAAGGGGTAGGGACAGTAAAACTCTTATTCTAATGCAGTAAAATCGTCCGGAGCTATGCCGTGATATATCGTTCATTTTATTACTGCAGAATGCTTCTTTGTTAATAGAGGTAAACTATTGGTAGTGTTAGACTGTGGCTTAGATCTTTTAGTGGCTCCCAGGTCTTCAGATTGGACTATTGGTAACTGGAAAGGAAAGAATACAAACAAATAAGTAACATTATTCATTTATGTTGCAGCTTATTGTATTCTAACTATTTACAGTTACAACATTTTGAATATTTCTGTAAGAAATCATCTTAAATATTAACAAGTACCAAAATATTAATAACTAAATTAAGCTTAATTAAAATTCCAACAAAAACAAACTAGAAAGATATTAGTTCATAGAGATTTTTCTGAGGTTATAACAGGTTTTCCTTTCAGGACGGAATGCGTAGTAAAACTTCAGAAACATCTCTCATATCCGTATATCATACACTAAATGATCACATGATTAGATCTAATGTAATAGTAAGCATGGATAGAAAGGCTATCAACATGTAAGTCAGGCTATCGACTAGTAAGTACAATAATTGAAAACCTGGTAGACGCTGGTATACCACACTGTTATAATTTGATTTTTTCAAGACATTATATTTATGTCTAATTACAGTAATTCTAAATAAAGTTACAATTCTTATTTCTTTATTCTATATATTAAGCTTCCTTCTTTTATCTATTATTTACCAAATAAATTAGAATGCTAACTTATATTTAATAAAACATATCCGTTCATAACTGATATTATTATTGATTATATTTATTTTGTCTGTACAGAAACTTCTAGAAGAGTTCTAAATAGATGAGAATGTTATTTGATATTTTTATGTTATTTTTCATCTTATTGAATATTAAGTTAATCATCATTTATTAAAAAGTAACCATGGTACATTTACTTCTGGAAACAAACCCCAAACAAACGTTAACGAATAAAATCAAAATTATATGATCAACCTTTAGTTTTCATTAACAACCAAATAATGAGTGTTACGTTTTAACAAAGAAGAAACTATTATATATATATAACGTGTTTGAACCACGATATCCACATTTATCTGAAATTGCTGCAATTGCTGCATATATTTTTTAAACAAAATGAACTAAACATTCTTACAATGAAAGTTTACTTGTACGCTGTATGTTAATAGTCTTTGTTTTGAATTGGTTATGATGATGCATAATGTCAAAATACAAGATCGTATGCTTATATAATACGTTTGAAAACGTTTTCTTTTTTCTTTCAGATTTAAAGACGAAACAGGTACAGACCGAGGATAGATTATATCTAATTACTTTATAATATTTTCACTAACAATTAAAAATTAGACATTGTGTTTGCGTGTTACGTTCTTGGTTAAATAACAAACATTTCAGTAAAGCAGAAATAGTAACCTGAAAAACACCGTTATAATAAAAAGTTTTCGATTAAAAATTAATAAAAAGTCCAAACATATGTAAATTACACTTTCGTTTAAGCAAACTGTCTTTAGCTTTAGCATATATCCCTAGTTTTCCGAGCACTGTTTTCGAATTATCACATTTAAGAAGATCTACAAAAGCCCAATATCCGCTTTCTGTTCACAGAGAAGATCCAGGGAGAAAAAACGGTTTGGGAGTGTAATGAAATATTACCATATAATCATTTGTTTTCAAGTAAATAATAAATGTGTTTGTAGTTTTCAGTTAAATAATAGTTAGTGTTGAAAAATAATTGTTTAGTTAAAGACATCTCGTCGTTAACATTATCTGTGTGAGAATGACACGATTAATAATCAAAACAAGGAAATACACAATAACGCACACGAAACTAAGGCAAACAGCAGTAATGACGCACGACTTAACCAGATTCGGACCATGATTGATTTATACGTCAAATAATAGGAAGAAATCATGGGACACATCGCTGGTTAAAACCACGATTAATAATAAAAGTACATTTTAGCCGTTATTAATACTAACATTATAAAACAATAGACGTAGGTAAGACAATTAGCGAAAGAGATGCAAAGTTATCGTGGTGTATATATTTTGGCTGCTGGGCGAATGTAAGTAGTGTGGATTTGGACGAGACCGAAAAAGGTACTTACGCTAAACTCTTGTTGGATTTATAATTAATTAAATTTGTAATAAAATTGTACTCAGAAGAAGTTGTCCTGTTCTACGGGAGCCCCGTTACGCCTCATAAGTTGGAAAGTTAGGATTTTTTTCGCAGGTTGATAGACTGAATTGGCTAAAAAAATCCCTTAACACAACATGATTAGACTTTATAAGTTAAGCATTTCATGAGAGAATATTTTGTACGAATTGGAAATAATTAAAAAGGAATAGTAAAATAATATTTAACGTCACTAATTATAATGTAAAACGGTACAACAAATTGAATATAACTAAACCCATTCATAGGTAGAGACTTATGGTTATGAGACAATCAATAGGGAAATAATATAATACATGTTTAATAGAACTGTTTTCTTATTCAATATGTAAACCAATATCATTTAACTAAACTGTAGGTTTATCATAAAATTGGTGTTAGTTATTACTCTTTTTTCTCTTATTTCTTATGTAAGTTAGGAATCTCACGTGCATCTGTCAAGTTGTAAGATATTAAACAATAATCTATGCATTATAACATTGTTCAAATCTTACATTTTACCTTAATTTTTTTTTTGACAAACATAAATACGCCAATATTTATTAAAAAAAATCTAAATATCGATTAAAGGTGTTTAAGCTAGATAAAATGCAGGCAAAATATCATTTATTTCACAAAAAAACTTAAAGTGGGATGTTAGCACTTTGTATATATGTGTTAAAGCATCCATTTGGCCCTTTTGCCGACGTTCATTTCCATAACTTTAACCGCTGTGTATGCTTTTGTACATTGCTTATGTACTGTCTCGTTTAAGTGTGTATTTTTATCTTTTACATTTGATTGGCATGTGATTTCATTTGTCTTGTGGCATTTCAATTCTAATATTTGTAGCAAAACTCAGCGGGTCTGATCCTGGTATTATTTTCTTATTGGAAACCATTACTGTAATCTTATTTATTCCGTGGAGCACATGCCGGAAACGTAAATGTGCCCATGTCAAGGAGCGATTTTAGACCGAAATATACTCTACTCACATATTTAAAAGCTGGAGGCGATCGGACCCAGGCTATAGCTTTCCTTATACAGTGAATTTTTAGGCATAAATTCCATGTTTTCAGGGGGGACTTCCCGCACATTGCCTTGGTAAAGATCTCCAGACATCTAGGGAATTCACCTTTCCGCGAGATCTAAAAATAGTAGGGATGTAAATCGAATCCCAAAATGTATTCGAATTATATTCGAATATTCGGAACGAATTTATATCATCGTGACACAAAACACGCTAATTGTCCATTACGTTCAATGTGTTTATTCATTATAAAAAGTTTATTTCTGGTCATAAATTACATTTCTAGCCTTTTTTTGCAGAGGGGATGGAAAATTTATGGTTTTAGCATAGCATTTAATTTTAAAACGACGGTTCCTTCTTTTTGAAATACAAACAGCAATATTATCCATCCGCCATTATCCTGTTTATAGTGAAGGACCAGACCCAGGGGTGTTCTTTTACTAGGTCAGCGGTAATTTGCAAGAGAATACTGTCAATGAATAATGCCAGTAAATGCGTAAACAAAGTCATTTTTACTTAACAATTATTATTATTATTATTATTATTATTATTATTATTATTATTATTATTATTATTATTATTATATAATTATACAATCGGATTATGGATTGTATGCTTGTACCTTTTTAAATTCCGTCTTGCATGCGTTAAACTGGTTAAACTGCTAAAAACTTGGAACAATTGTTATTTACTTAACTTTTCACCTGCATCTGCTGAGAGCTGTTTACGGTATACAAAAGTAAAGTTAATAAATAAATATTATCAATTATACCAAAATAAATGCCGTTACTTGCAAAATGAAAAAAAAATGTCGATATACAAATTTATTAGGCAAGAAGTTTGAAATTTTGTTTTAAGATGAGTAAATTATTTGCTTAAGAATATTATCATTTGTTTGAATGCTGCTCAGTTCTCTCAAGTGCGTTGGCTGCAACAACCACAACAACAACAACAAAAACAATAATAATAAAAACAACAACAATAACAATAATAATAATAATAACAATAATTACAATAATACAAGTAATAATAATAATGATAATGATAATAATAATAATAATAATAATAATAATAATAATAATATCATTATTTCATGCGAGGTATTATCAAGTTATTCAACTGTTTATTTATACCTATTGTTATGTTCTTTCCGCAGTTAAATCCTACCGATGTATGTGATAACGTTAAGTTTTCTCAGTTTGGTGCGGTATTTTTACTCTGATTTTTTTTAAGAAAAAGAAAAAAAAACACATTAAGAAGCGCGATAGTGGAGCACTTTGAAACCAGAGGTAAGGTACCCTATCCGGTCTCTTGTCTATTTGTTCTAAGGTGGTAACTGTTGTATTTTCTCTATATATTGTTTAGTCTCAGTGTTTTGTCACTATAAACATGGGTGTGGTCGCATTTGCCTAGTGAATGTTGATATGTAATTACAATTAGTATTTCTTATTAGACCTTTCAGTATTTTCGATTGGTTAGTATTTGAGATTGGCAACAATACGACACTAAAGCACATATAGAATATTTCAATTATCATGTTGTATGCACTAAACAGAAAAACATAACATTGCATGCAATGAATCAAATATACGTATACACAAATAATAACAACCATTGTATGTGCGCAATAAATCGAATAAACTTATACACAAATAGTAGAAATATATTTTCAAACAGAATTTAGAAAATATATTTAAACAGTTAAAGTGTGTTTTTAACTCGACGAAAACTGGCTCAATACTTAAAAGGAAAATAAGAAACGTGGAACTTATGGGTTGATTGTATATATGATTTAATTATTTATATCAATGGTGATATGAAATTGAATCCAGCGGACACACATTAATGAAAAGTAATGTTATATCCCTTTCATCCATTGCTATCTAGCGCACGGACGCTGTGATGCTGCAGCACATACATTCAACTACATGTATTGACAATCCTGTCGTTTTGACAACACAACACATAACCATATATAATTAATTTCAAGATTTTAATACCTTATAGATATCTTAGTATAAATTTGAAAATGCAGCACATATCATTAACTCTACGTACTGACAATGCTTTTTCTGCGACAATGCGATACTGCTGCATATAAAACAAAGTACGATTGTTGTAAACGCTTTTTATTATAGACAAGCCTCAAGACCCCAAGGTCATTGATATTGTGCAAATTAAATAAAAATAAACTATTAGCAATGCTCTCTCCCGTCTAGACTGTAGAACAGCCACCTCAACCATGCGTTGCTCGATTACCCTGCTGGTTCTAGCCCTGACTGTGCTCGGGGTAACCATGTCTGCCCATGGTCAGTATATGACCTATGGAGGCATGGGTATGACAGGCGGTATGGGTGGTATGGGAGGAATCTTCGGCATGCTTATGTTCCGTAAGTAGTTGTGTACTTTTCTGTTGACATGTATTTAATTTTACACTTTATTGGAATGTAGAATGTAGAATTTTTTTTGGGGTGTGGGGGTGGGGGGGGTTTGGGGGAACAGAACATTCTCTATCTCATGATATACCCATTATCTAAGGAGCGAACTGCCGTTGTCAAATTGGTCATAAGTGTATCGCATTTCAGTCAAAACAAGTAGATATCTAATTCAGAAATAACATAACCATGATCACTTGTTTCCTTATTAGTCTGATTAAAGTTGAATAAAATAAAAGTATTTTAGATAAATATATCTCTTTATATTTCCTTCTCTCTTCAGTGTTCATGTTCATCCTCCTCATCCGAACTCTGTTTCCAAACGTTGCACCAGCCCCCGCCCCCGCCCCCGCCCCCTCCCCCGCCCCAGCCACCGGTTAATTTCGGAATCGTCGTATCAGCATAGTAAGTAGAGAGGTATAAAATGATTTCTAGATCTAAATAATGATGTCATTAAATTAAAACAGAAGTGACGATATTAAAATATCAAGAAATCATATTTTTCCTTTATTCTAAATGTATTTTACTAGAAATGCTGCTAATTGAGATTGTAAATAAATCTATGTTGTTAGGTTTTATTTAAAATAATAGTTACTAGGAAATAGATTTTAAGTTTCTGTCATCTAACACACAAAATATAACGGTTTCGAGTTCAGATGCTCACTAATTTAATCACGAAGGCCGTAGGCGTTTGATCATACATTGTTACAACCATTTATTTGTCTCTGGTCATGTTTGTTCATGATTCAGAAAGTTAATTTCTTTTACACTCAACCATTTTTGTGTAGTTTTTCAAAACGAAATAATACCATATTCTTTTCTAAACACTATTTGGACATTATTTTTCAATGACGTCACTACTTTCGTCATAACTTATAGAAATATCAGCGCTTGGACATTTTGTATTCAAATAGATCGTTTTTCTTTTCATTGCTTGTATTTGAGAAAGTTGTCAGGAAGTGCGAGGTTAGAGCTCTGTAAAACCGGTTTAAGCAACCCAGTCGGTCTATATTGCCGACTGACCGTTCCAAGGCGGTAACTGTCTGGTTTGCTTTTTTCGTTAAATGACTCATCACAAATTTGTTCTTATTTTTCGCTTTGCTTGAATGTTAAATACCTTTGTTCTGTACCTTTTCGGAATTTGGTATATGTTGCAATGCTCATAGGACTTTGTCGTATATTCTTCTTAAAAGAATCTGTTTCCATTCTTACACGTTCTACAAGAAATTTCGACTTTAAAGGGACACACATGCATCTCTTTCACCCCCGTACTTCCTGATTTTTTTTTCTAAAAGAATATAAACAACTGACGAACTTGCATATTGTATTTATTTATTTTTATCACAGATTAATACTTATTCTAATTCTTCTTATTCTAACTAATTAACAAAACCGTTACTTTACAAGATACGGTAAATTTTCGGGGAAGGTTATGTGAACGTAAATATGCCTGCTTAGTCAGCAATACGAAAATGGGTAGGGACAGTAAAACACTTATTCTAATGCAGTAAAATCGTCCGAAGCTATGCCGTGATATATCGTTTATTTTATTACTGCAGAATGCTTCTTTGTTAATAGAGGTAAAATATTGGTAGTGTTAGACTGTGGCTTAGATCTTTTAGTGGCTCCCAGGTCTTCAGATTGGACGTTTGGTGATTGGAAAGGGAAGAATACAAACAAATAAGTAACATTATTCATTTATATTGCAGCTTATTGTATTCTAACTATTTACAGGTACAACATTTTGAATATTTCTGTAAGAAATCATCTTAAATATTAACAAGTACCAAAGTATTAATAACAAAATTAAGCTTAATTAAAACTCCAACAAAAACAAACTAGAAAGATATTAGTTCATAGAGACTTTTCTGAGGTTATAACAGGTTTTCGTCTACAGGACGGAATGCGTAGTAAAACTTCAGAAACATCTTTCATATCCGTATATCATACACTAAATGATCACATGATTAGATCTAATGTAATAGTAAGCATGGATAGAAAGGCTATCAACATGTAAGTCAGGCTATCGACTAGTAAGTACAATAATTGAAAACCTGGTAAACGCTGGTATTCCACACTGTTATAATTTGATTTTTTCAAGACATTATATTTATGTCTAATTACAGTAATTCTAAATAAAGTTACAATTCTTATTTCTTTATTCTATATATTAAGCTTCCTTCTTTTATCTATTATTTACCAAATAAATTAGAATGCTAACTTATATTTAATAAAATATATCCGTTCATAACTGATATTATTATTGATTATATTTATTTTGTCTGTACAGAAACTTCTAGAAGAGTTCTAAAAAGATGAGAATGTTATTTGATATTTTATGTTATTTTTCAACTTATTGAATATTAAGTTAATCATCATTTATTAAAAAGTAACCATGGTACATTTACTTCTGGAAACAAACCCCAAACAAACGTTAACGAATAAAATTAAAATTATATGATCAACCTTTAGTTTTCATTAACAACCAAATAATGAGTGTTACGTTTTGACAAAGAAGAAACTATTATATATATAACATGTTTGAACCATGATAACCACATTTATCTGAAATTGTTGCATAGATTTTTTTTTAACAAAAATGAACTAAACATTCTTACAATGAAAGCTTACTTGTACGCTGTATGTTAATAGTCTTTGTTTTGAGTTAGTTATGATGATGCATAATGTCGAGATACAAGACCGTATGCTTATATAATACGTTTGAAAACGTTTTCTTTATTCTTTCAGATTTAAAGACGAAACAGGTACAGACCGAGGATAGATTATTTCTAATTACTTTATAATATTTTCGCTGACATTAAAAATTAAACATTGTGTTTGCGTGTTACGTTCTTGGTTAAATAACAAACATTTCAGTAAAGCAGAAACAGTAACCTGAAAAACATCGTTATAATAAAAAGTTTTCAGGTATTTTTTTAAAAAATCCCAAAATATGAAAATAACACTTTCGTTTAAGCAAATTGTTTTTAGCTTTAGCATAAATCCCTAGTTTTCCGAGCACTGTTTTCTAATAATCACATTTAAAAAGATCTACAAAAGCCCAATAGTCGCTTTCTGTTCACAGAGAAGATCTAGGGAGAAAAAAAGGGTTGGGAAGTGTAATGTAATATTACTTTATTATTTAGTTTTCAAGCAAATAATAAATGTGTTAGTAGTTTTCAGTTAAATAATAGTTAGTGTTGAAAAATAATTGTTTAATTAAAGACATTTCGTCGTTTACATTATCTGTGTGCACAGAGTTAATTTTGAGTAGGACGAAGAATGACACGATTTATAATCAAAACAAGGAAATATACAATGACACATTCCGAAACTGAGGCAAACAACAGTAATGACGCACGACTTGACCAGGTTCGGACCATGATTGATTTATACGTCAAATCATAGGAATGAAATCATGGGACACATCGCTGGTCAAAAAACACGATTAATAATAAAAGTACGTTTTAGCTATTATTAAAACTGATATTAAAAATGATAGACGTAGGTGAGGCAATTAGCGAAAGAGATGCAAAGTTAGCGTGGTGTATATATTTTGGCTGCTGTGCGAATTTAGTGTGGATTTGGCCGAGACTGAAAGAGGTACTTACGCTAAAATCTTGTTGGATTTATAATTAGTTAAATTTGTAGTAAAATTGTACTACTTTTCTACTGGAGCCCCGTTACGCCTCATAAGTTAGAAAATTAGGATTTCCTTTCGCAGGTTGATAGAGAGAATTGGCTAAAAAAATCTCTTAACACAACATGATTAGACATTTTAAGTTAAGCATCTCATGAGAAAAATGTTTTTACGAATTGGAAATAATTAAAAAGGAATAGTAAATTAATATAAAACGTCACTAATTATAATGTAAAAAGCTACAACAAAATTATAAATATAACTAAACCCATTCACAGGTAGAGACTTATTGTTATGAGACAATCAATAGGGAAATAATATAATACATGTTTAATATAATTTGGTTTCTTATTCAATATGTAAACCAATATGATTTAACTAAACTGTAGGTTTGTCATGAAATTGGTGTTAGTTATTACTCTTTTTTCTCTTATTTCTTATGTAAGTTAGGAATCTCACGTGCATCTGTCAACTTGTAAACTATTAAACAGTAATCTATGCATTATAACATTGCTCAAATCTTACATTTACCTTAATTTCTTTTTTTTGACAAACATAAATACGCCAATATTTATTAAAAAAATCTAAATATCGATTAAAGGTGTTTAAGCTAGATAAAATGCAGGCACAATATCATTGATTTCACAAAAAAAAACTTGAAGTGGGATGTTAGCACTTTGTATATATGTGTTAAAGCACCCATTTGGCCCTTTTGCCGACGTTCATTTCCATAACTTTAACCGCTGTGTTTGCTTTTGTACATTGCTTATGTACTGTCTCGTTTAAGTGTGTATTTTTATCTTTTACATTTGATTGGCATGTGATTTCATTTGTCTTGTGGCATTTCAATTCTAATATTTGTAGCAAAACTCAGCGGGTCTGATCCTGGTATTATTTTCTTATTGGAAACCATTACTGTAATCCTATTTATTCCGTGGAGCACATGCCGGAAACGTAAATGTGCCCATGTCACGGAGCGATTCTAGACCGAAATATACTCTACTCACATATTTAAAAGCTGGAGGCGATCGGACCCAGGCTATAGCTTTCCTTATACAGTGACTTTTTAGGCATAAATTCCATGTTTTCAGGGGGGACTTCCCGCACATTGCCTTGGTAAAGATCTCCAGATATCTAGGGAATTCACCTTTCCGCGAGATCTAAAAATAGTATGGATGTAAATCGAATCCCAAAATGTATTCGAATCATATTCGAATATTCGGAACGAATTTATATCATCGTGACACAAAACACGCTAATTGTCCATTACGTTCAATGTGTTTATTCATTTTAAAAAGTTTATTTCTGGTCATAAATTACATTTCTAGCCTTTTTTTGCAGAGGGGATGGAAAATTTATGGTTTTAGCATAGCATTTAATTTTAAAACGACGGTTCCTTCTTTTTGAAATACAAACAGCAATATTATCCATCCGCCATTATCCTGTTTATAGTGAAGGACCAGACCCCGGGGTGTTCTTTTACTAGGTCAGCGGTAATTTGCAAGAGAATACTGTCAATGAATAATGCCAGTAAATGCGTAAACAAAGTCATTTTTACTTAACAATTATTATTATTATTATTATTATTATTATTATTATTATTATTATTATTATTATTATTATTATTATTATTAATATTATTATTATTATATAATTATGCAATCGGATTATGGATTGTATGCTTGTACCTTTTTAAATTCCGTCTTGCATGCGTTAAACTGGTTAAACTGCTAAAAACTTGGAACAATTGTTATTTACTTAACTTTTCACCTGCATCTGCTGAGAGCTGTTTACGGTATACAAAAGTAAAGTTAATAAATAAATATTATCAATTATACCAAAATAAATGCCGTTACTTGCAAAATGAAAAAAAAATGTCGATATACAAATTTATTAGGCAAGAAGTTTGAAATTTTGTTTTAAGATGAGTAAATTATTTGCTTAAGAATATTATCATTTGTTTGAATGCTGCTCAGTTCTCTCAAGTGCGTTGGCTGCAACAACCACAACAACAACAACAAAAACAATAATAATAAAAACAACAACAATAACAATAATAATAATAATAACAATAATTACAATAATACAAGTAATAATAATAATGATAATGATAATAATAATAATAATAATAATAATAATAATATCATTATTTCATGCGAGGTATTATCAAGTTATTCAACTGTTTATTTATACCTATTGTTATGTTCTTTCCGCAGTTAAATCCTACCGATGTATGTGATAACGTTAAGTTTTCTCAGTTTGATGCGGTATTTTTACTCTGATTTTTTTTAAGAAAAAGAAAAAAAAAACACAATTAAGAAGCGCGATAGTGGAGCACTTTGAAACCAGAGGTAAGGTACCCTATCCGGTCTCTTGTCTATTTGTTCTAAGGTGGTAACTGTTGTATTTTCTCTATATATTGTTTAGTCTCAGTGTTTTGTCACTATAAACATGGGTGTGGTCGCATTTGCCTAGTGAATGTTGATATGTAATTACAATTAGTATTTCTTATTAGACCTTTCAGTATTTTCGATTGGTTAGTATTTGAGATTGGCAACAATACGACACTAAAGCACATATAGAATATTTCAATTATCATGTTGTATGCACTAAACAGAAAAACATAACATTGCATGCAATGAATCAAATATACGTATACACAACTAATAACAACCATTGTATGTGCGCAATAAATCGAATAAACTTATACACAAATAGTAGAAATATATTTTCAAACAGAATTTAGAAAATATATTTAAACAGTTAAAGTGTGTTTTTAACTCGACGAAAACTGGCTCAATACTTAAAAGGAAAATAAGAAACGTGGAACTTATGGGTTGATTGTATATATGATTTAATTATTTATATCAATGGTGATATGAAATTGAATCCAGCGGACACACATTAATGAAAAGTAATGTTATATCCCTTTCATCCATTGCTATCTAGCGCACGGACGCTGTGATGCTGCAGCACATACATTCAACTACATGTATTGACAATCCTGTCGTTTTGACAACACAACACATAACCATATATAATTAATTTCAAGATTTTAATACCTTATAGATATCTTAGTATAAATTTGAAAATGCAGCACATATCATTAACTCTACGTACTGACAATGCTTTTTCTGCGACAATGCGATACTGCTGCATATAAAACAAAGTACGATTGTTGTAAACGCTTTTTATTATAGACAAGCCTCAAGACCCCAAGGTCATTGATATTGTGCAAATTAAATAAAAATAAACTATTAGCAATGCTCTCTCCCGTCTAGACTGTAGAACAGCCACCTCAACCATGCGTTGCTCGATTACCCTGCTGGTTCTAGCCCTGACTGTGCTCGGGGTAACCATGTCTGCCCATGGTCAGTATATGACCTATGGAGGCATGGGTATGACAGGCGGTATGGGTGGTATTGGAGGAATCTTCGGCATGCTTATGTTCCGTAAGTAGTTGTGTACTTTTCTGTTGACATGTATTTAATTTTACACTTTATTGGAATGTAGAATGTAGAATTTTTTTGGGGTGTGGGGGTGGGGGGTTTGGGGGAACAGAACAATCTCTATCTCATGATATACCCATTATCTAAGGAGCGAACTGCCGTTGTCAAATTGGTCATAAGTGTATCGCATTTCAGTCAAAACAAGTAGATATCTAATTCAGAAATAACATAACCATGATCACTTGTTTCCTTATTAGTCTAATTAAAGTTGAATAAAATAAAAGTATTTTAGATAAATATATCTCTTTATATTTCCTTCTCTCTTCAGTGTTCATGTTCCTCCTCCTCATCCGAACTCTGTTTCCAAACGTTGCACCAGCCCCCGCCCCCGCCCCCGCCCCCGCCCCCTCCCCCGCCCCAGCCACCGGTTAATTTCGGAATCGTCGTATCAGCATAGTAAGTAGAGAGGTATAAAATGATTTCTAGATCTAAATAATGATGTCATTAAATTAAAACAGAAGTGACGATATTAAAATATCAAGAAATCATATTTTTCCTTTATTCTAAATGTATTTTACTAGAAATGCTGCTGATTGAGATTGTAAATAAATCTATGTTGTTAGGTTTTATTTAAAATAATAGTTACTAGGAAATAGATTTTAAGTTTCTGTCATCTAACACACAAAATATAACGGTTTCGAGTTCAGATGCTCATTAATTTAATCACGAAGGCTTTCCTTCTATCTTCAGTGTTCATGTTCCTCCTCCTCATCCGAACTCTGTTTCCAAACGTTGCACCAGCCCCCGCCCCCGCCCCCGCCCCCTCCCCCGCCCCAGCCACCGGTTAATTTCGGAATCGTCGTATCAGCATAGTAAGTAGAGAGGTATAAAATGATTTCTAGATCTAAATAATGATGTCATTAAATTAAAACAGAAGTGACGATATTAAAATATCAAGAAATCATATTTTTCCTTTATTCTAAATGTATTTTACTAGAAATGCTGCTGATTGAGATTGTAAATAAATCTATGTTGTTAGGTTTTATTTAAAATAATAGTTACTAGGAAATAGATTTTAAGTTTCTGTCATCTAACACACAAAATATAACGGTTTCGAGTTCAGATGCTCATTAATTTAATCACGAAGGCCGTAGGCGTTTGATCATACATTGTTACAACCATTTATTTGTCTCTGGTCATGTTTGTTCATGATTCAGAAAGTTAATTTCTTTTACACTCAACCATTTTTGTGTAGTTTTTCAAAACGAAATAATACCATATTCTTTTCTAAACACTATTTGGACATTATTTTTCAATGACGTCACTACTTTCGTCATAACTTATAGAAATAACAGCGCTTGGACATTTTGTATTCAAATAGATCGTTTTTCTTTTCATTGCTTGTATTTGAGAAAGTTGTCAGGAAGTGCGAGGTTAGAGCTCTGTAAAACCGGTTTAAGCAACCCAGTCGGTCTATATTGCCGACTGACCGTTCCAAGGCGGTAACTGTCGGGTTTGCTTTTTTCGTTAAATGACTCATCACAAATTTGTTCTTATTTTTCGCTTTGCTTGAATGTTAAATACCTTTGTTCTGTACCTTTTCGGAGTTTGGTATATGTTGCAATGCTCATAGGACTTTGTCGTATATTCTTCTTAAAAGAATCTGTTTCCATTCTTACACGTTCTACAAGAAATTTCGACTTTAAAGGGACACACATGCATCTCTTTCACCCCCGTACTTCCTGATTTTTTTTTCTAAAAGAATATAAACAACTGACGAACTTGCATATTGTATTTATTTATTTTTATCACAGATTAATACTTATTCTAATTCTTCTTATTCTAACTAATTAACAAAACCGTTACTTTACAAGATACGGTAAATTTTCGGGGAAGGTTATGTGAACGTAAATATGCCTGCTTAGTCAGCAATACGAAAATGGGTAGGGACAGTAAAACACTTATTCTAATGCAGTAAAATCGTCCGAAGCTATGCCGTGATATATCGTTTATTTTATTACTGCAGAATGCTTCTTTGTTAATAGAGGTAAAATATTGGTAGTGTTAGACTGTGGCTTAGATCTTTTAGTGGCTCCCAGGTCTTCAGATTGGACGTTTGGTGATTGGAAAGGGAAGAATACAAACAAATAAGTAACATTATTCATTTATATTGCAGCTTATTGTATTCTAACTATTTACAGGTACAACATTTTGAATATTTCTGTAAGAAATCATCTTAAATATTAACAAGTACCAAAATATTAATAACTAAATTAAGCTTAATTAAAACTCCAACAAAAACAAACTAGAAAGATATTAGTTCATAGAGACTTTTCTGAGGTTATAACAGGTTTTCGTCTACAGGACGGAATGCGTAGTAAAACTTCAGAAACATCTTTCATATCCGTATATCATACACTAAATGATCACATGATTAGATCTAATGTAATAGTAAGCATGGATAGAAAGGCTATCAACATGTAAGTCAGGCTATCGACTAGTAAGTACAATAATTGAAAACCTGGTAAACGCTGGTATTCCACACTGTTATAATTTGATTTTTTCAAGACATTATATTTATGTCTAATTACAGTAATTCTAAATAAAGTTACAATTCTTATTTCTTTATTCTATATATTAAGCTTCCTTCTTTTATCTATTATTTACCAAATAAATTAGAATGCTAACTTATATTTAATAAAATATATCCGTTCATAACTGATATTATTATTGATTATATTTATTTTGTCTGTACAGAAACTTCTAGAAGAGTTCTAAATAGATGAGAATGTTATTTGATATTTTATGTTATTTTTCAACTTATTGAATATTAAGTTAATCATCATTTATTAAAAAGTAACCATGGTACATTTACTTCTGGAAACAAACCCCAAACAAACGTTAACGAATAAAATTAAAATTATATGATCAACCTTTAGTTTTCATTAACAACCAAATAATGAGTGTTACGTTTTGACAAAGAAGAAACTATTATATATATAACATGTTTGAACCATGATAACCACATTTATCTGAAATTGTTGCATATATTTTTTTTAACAAAAATGAACTAAACATTCTTACAATGAAAGCTTACTTGTACGCTGTATGTTAATAGTACTTTGTTTTGAATTAGTTATGATGATGCATAATGTCGAGATACAAGACCGTATGCTTATATAATACGTTTGAAAACGTTTTCTTTATTCTTTCAGATTTAAAGACGAAACAGGTACAGACCGAGGATAGATTATTTCTAATTACTTTATAATATTTTCGCTGACATTAAAAATTAAACATTGTGTTTGCGTGTTACGTTCTTGGTTAAATAACAAACATTTCAGTAAAGCAGAAACAGTAACCTGAAAAACATCGTTATAATAAAAGGTTTTCAGGTATTTTTTTAAAAAATCCCAAAATATGAAAATAACACTTTCGTTTAAGCAAACTGTTTTTAGCTTTAGCATAAATCCCTAGTTTTCCGAGCACTGTTTTCTAATAATCACATTTAAAAAGATCTACAAAAGCCCAATAGTCGCTTTCTGTTCACAGAGAAGATCTAGGGAGAAAAAAAGGGTTGGGAAGTGTAATGTAATATTACTATATTATTTAGTTTTCAAGCAAATAATAAATGTGTTAGTAGTTTTCAGTTAAATAATAGTTAGTGTTGAAAAATAATTGTTTAATTAAAGACATTTCGTCGTTTACATGATCTGTGTGCACAGAGTTAATTTTGAGTAGGACGAAGAATGACACGATTTATAATCAAAACAAGGAAATATACAATGACACACTCCGAAACTGAGGCAAACAACAGTAATGACGCACGACTTGACCAGGTTCGGACCATGATTGATTTATACGTCAAATCATAGGAAGAAATCATGGGACACATCGCTGGTCAAAAAACACGATTAATAATAAAAGTACGTTTTAGCTATTATTAAAACTGATATTAAAAATGATAGACGTAGGTGAGGCAATTAGCGAAAGAGATGCAAAGTTAGCGTGGTGTATATATTTTGGCTGCTGTGCGAATTTAGTGTGGATTTGGCCGAGACTGAAAGAGGTACTTACGCTAAAATCTTGTTGGATTTATAATTAGTTAAATTTGTAGTAAAATTGTACTTCTTTTCTACTGGAGCCCCGTTACGCCTCATAAGTTAGAAAATTAGGATTTCCTTTCGCAGGTTGATAGAGAGAATTGGCTAAAAAAATCTCTTAACACAACATGATTAGACATTTTAAGTTAAGCATCTCATGAGAAAAATGTTTTTACGAATTGGAAATAATTAAAAAGGAATAGTAAATTAATATAAAACGTCACTAATTATAATGTAAAAAGCTACAACAAAATTATAAATATAACTAAACCCATTCACAGGTAGAGACTTATTGTTATGAGACAATCAATAGGAAAATAATATAATACATGTTTAATATAATTTGGTTTCTTATTCAATATGTAAACCAATATGATTTAACTAAACTGTAGGTTTGTCATGAAATTGGTGTTAGTTATTACTCTTTTTTCTCTTATTTCTTATGTAAGTTAGGAATCTCACGTGCATCTGTCAACTTGTAAACTATTAAACAGTAATCTATGCATTATAACATTGCTCAAATCTTACATTTTACCTTAATTTTTTTTTTGACAAACATAAATACGCCAATATTTATTAAAAAAATCTAAATATCGATTAAAGGTGTTTAAGCTAGATAGATTGCAGGCACAATATCATTGATTTCACAAAAAAAAAACTTGAAGTGGGATGTTAGCACTTTGTATATATGTGTTAAAGCACCCATTTGGCCCTTTTGCCGACGTTCATTTCCATGACTTTAACCGCTGTGTTTCCTTTTGTACATTGCTTATGTACTGTCTCGTTTAAGTGTGTATTTTTATCTTTTACATTTGATTGGCATGTGATTTCATTTGTCTTGTGGCATTTCAATTCTAATATTTGTAGCAAAACTCAGCGGGTCTGATCCTGGTATTATTTTCTTATTGGAAACCATTACTGTAATGCTATTTATTCCGTGGAGCACATGCCGGAAACGTAAATGTGCCCATGTCACGGAGCGATTCTAGACCGAAATATACTCTACTCACATATTTAAAAGCTGGAGGCGATCGGACCCAGGCTATAGCTTTCCTTATACAGTGAATTTTTAGGCATAAATTCCATGTTTTCAGGGGGGACTTCCCGCACATTGCCTCGGTAAAGATCTCCAGATATCTAGGGAATTCACCTTTCCGCGAGATCTAAAAATAGTAGGGATGTAAATCGAATCCCAAAATGTATTCGAATCATATTCGAATATTCGGAACGAATTTATATCATCGTGACACAAAACACGCTAATTGTCCATTACGTTCAATGTGTTTATTCATTATAAAAAGTTTATTTCTGGTCATAAATTACATTTCTAGCCTTTTTTTGCAGAGGGGATGGAAAATTTATGGTTTTAGCATAGCATTTAATTTTAAAACGACGAATCCTTCTTTTTGAAATACAAACAGCAATATTATCCATCCGCCATTATCCTGTTTATAGGGAAGGACCAGACCCCGGCGTGTTCTTTTACTAGGTCAGCGGTAATTTGCAAGAGAATACTGTCAATGAATAATGCCAGTAAATGCGTAAACAAAGTCATTTTTACTTAACAATTATTATTATTATTATTATTATTATTACTATTATTATTATTATTATTATTATTATTATTATTGTTATTGAAAATCTTACAAAAACTCTACAGTAACTCTACAGTAACCAATCAATATTAAGATGACCTGCAAAGTCCCGTATAATATATAATATAAGAATATATGGCAAAGTCCTATGAGCATTGCAACATGTACAAAACTCCGAAAAGGCACAGAACAAAGGTATTTCACACGCAACCCAAGCGGAAAGTAAGAACAAATTTGTGATGAGTCATTTAAGGAAAAGAGCAAACCCGACAGTTACCGCCTTGGAACGGTCAGTCGGCAATATGGACCGAGTGGGTGCTTAAACCGGTTTTACAGAGCTCTAACCTCGCACTTCCTGACGAGTTTCTCAAATGCAAGCAATGAAAAGAAAAACGATCTGTTTGAAAACAAAATGTCCATGCGTTTATATTTTCTATAAGTTATGACGAAAGTAGTGACGTCATTGAAAATAATGTCTATATAGTGTTTAGAAAAGAATATGGTATTATTTCGATTTGAAAAACTACATAAAAATGGTTGACTATAAATAAAATTAACTTTCTGAATCATGAACAAACATGACCAGTGACGAATAAATGGTTGTAGCATCCTGTTCATGTGAAGATGGAATTGAAGAACCAAAGTTTAATGTCCATCAAAGGAAGTACACATCACAATCCTTATAGGATGAATTAAATGACAACATAGATTACATACACGGGGAGATTTTTTTTTGCGACCGCCACACTGCACAAGTAACATTTATGTGATCATGAATAAGAATATATGGCAAAGTTCTATGAGCATTGCGACATATACCAAACTCCGAAAAGGCACAGAACAAAGGTATTTCACACGCAAGCCAAGCGAAAAGTAAGAACAAGTTTGTGATAAGTCATTTAACGAAAAGAGCAAACCCGACAGTTACCGTTAATGACAGTAAAAACATAACGGAAAATGACCAAGAATATATTCTAATTGACTCACCATATTGCGTCGAAAAACCTTAGGAAATGCATTTCAAAACAAAACAAAAGTGTACAAAAGGCTTCTTCGCCAAGCGACTGATACCTAATTGGGCGCGCGTCGTCCACTAAGTGTAAACGCATTGATCACATTGAACAACTTCTTGTACACACTAGTAGAAGATAAACTAGCCGCTGTCTGTGAGCCTACGTAGCATCCACAATCCACGTCCAGGGCGACTCACCTATTACAAGTAGAGTCTGTAACTAATCGCAGTAGTGAGTCGAGTCGGACTTGTAAATGACCATCAGAGGATGTGAGGGAAGGAATCAGCTATGCACATTGTAGGTCCTCTGAGGAACAAACTGCTAGAGAGAATAAAAGGTCTTCTTCCCCAGGAAACGAACTGTCTCTTGCAACCTTGCCGAAACAACATTGATTCAATTGGACGTAACTCTAATGAGCTGTTACTCACTAATGTTACGTCCTATTGAATCAATGTTGTTTCAGCACAGTTGCAACTTTAATGTCGGTCCATTTCAAAGTACACTTTAAATTTCGGCTCCAAACCCAACTGACAACATATGCATCCACAGGCACTGATTTAATCCTGCCTGGGGGCACATTTAATTTGATTAAAGGATCCCAGATGAACTTTACTCAATTACATAATCAATTATAAAACACTAAAGCACGCAGACAGTAATTAATGCATGGTGATTATTAAGGTCTTTTGACATAAAGATATTGTTATAATGCTTTAGTTATATCTTGAATAAACATTCTTAATATTTACGTATCACGTTTGTTTCATTTCGAATGCTTTCTGTTTTATTTATATTCCATACACCCTTTCTTATCTGTAAAACCTCCGTGAAATATGTTATTTCATGTGCAGAGTAAATTGTGCGGACGTAAGTGTCGTGTAAGTATGGAAAATAATCCTGGTCGTCTGTGGCTTGCTGAAAATTTAGCATGTTGACATGCGCAATAATTGAACTCCAAACGCAGTTCCAACACTAGATTCATAACATTTATTGGGCTTCTTTTTTCAAATCGGCTTACATTCGAACTTTACTAAGCAAATTAAATTGGTTTACAGTGGAATTAAATAAATTTAAATGGAATTTACTGTGTATACTCACCGTGTACTCTGCAAGTATGTTTCCAACAGAATGTACTTGAGTCCTTTATTTATTTATGTCCACATAAATACGATCCTGTAAATAGTGTTAAGTAGTTTACACATGGCGATACTTCTGGCACTTACAATGTTAGTAAAATGTTTCATGTTCCTAAAAATCATTTTGTGAATATTTCACCACTTTTTCCTCTCATTAGATATCTGTTGAATTATGAACACATTAAATAGACCGGATTCCTTTTTAATATATATATATATGCATTTTCAATTTAAACCCAAATATAATAGTTAAGAAGCACGTTACTATTAAACTATGCAATTATTGCAAGTACACGAGACAATTGGTAGGCAGGCCTAATGAAGGCATAGATTAACCATTATCCACCCAATGGCGAAAGAGTTAATTCTGTGATTTATCGACAATATACCGGTCCAAAAGTGGCATGGTTTCAAAATTTTATTAGATTTAGAAAATTCCATTTTAGTCCTATATACATATACATAGTGCTATATTAAATGATTTCTGGGAAATCTGAACTCTTGCGAAGGCGGGATTGCGGACGATGTTGAACTGTTATGAACAAGCTTGTCGAAGTGTTCAGGCTCTAGAGGACGTGTTGTGACTAAGGCATAAGGTTTGAAATACAGTTAAAAGTTTCTTAATATTCGGACATTCCCGGTACTGGCAAACACGTAAAGTCCACTGGCTTCACCGCATTGATGCATGGTAATCACATGGCCGCACGTACTTTAGTTTTGCGTGCTTCATATCATCTTTCTTCATGTTTTGGTTTTATCCGTAGGCAAATTGTACTTTAATTTTCAAATGGTAGACATCCGTTTAATCACGTCTCATGTCTGCCTTGACTATAAAACATCGATTGATTTATACTTGAAATCACTGTCCACCTTGGCCACATCTTCAAGTAGCAGATATTTGCATCAGTTCTCGAGGTATGTCATACTTTTGTGTGTTTAATTTTCAGTTTACTTGTCGCATTCAGACTAAGGATTATTATTATTATTATTATTATTATTATTATTATTATTATATAATTATGCAATCGGATTATGGATTGTATGCTTGTACCTTTTTAAATTCCATCTTGCATGCGTTAAACTGGTTAAACTGCTAAAAACTTGAACAATTGTTATTTACTTAACTTTTCACCTGCATCTTCTGAGAGCTGTTTACGGTATACAAAAGTAAAGTTAATAAATAAATATTAGCAATTATACCAAAGTAAATGCGTTACTTGCAAAATGAAATGAATAATGTCGATATACAAATTTATTAGGCAAGAAGTTTAAAATTTTGTTTTAAGATGAGTAAATTATTTGCTTAAGATTATTACCATTTGTTTGAATGCTGCTCATTTCTCTCAAGTGCGTTGGCTGCAACAGCCACAACAACAACAACAAAAACAATAATAATAAAAACAACAACAATAACAATAACAATAATAATAATAACAATAATACAAGTAATAATAATAATGATAATGATGATAATAATAATAATATTAATAATAATAATAATAATAATAATAATAATAATAATAATAATACAACTAATAATAATAATATCACTATATCATGCGAAGTATTATCAAGTTATTCAACTGTTTATTTATACCTATTGTTATGTTCTTTCCGCAGTTAAGTCCTACCGATGTATGTTCTAACGTTAAGTTTTCTCACTTTTGTGCGGTATTTTTACTCTGATGTTTTTAAGAAAAAGAAAAAAACCACATTAAGAAGCGCGATATTGGAGCACTTTGAAACCAGAGGTTAGGTACCCTATCCGGTCCCTTGTCTAATCGTTCTAAGGTGGTAACTGTTGTATTTTCTCTATATATTGCTTCGTCTCAGTGTTTTGTCACTATAAACATGGGTGTGTTCGCATTTGCCTAGTGAATATTGATATGTAATTACAATTAGTATTTCTTATTAGACCTTTCAGTATTCTCGATTGGTTAATATTTGAGATTGGCAACAATACGACACTAAAGCACATATAGAATATTTCAATTATCATGTTGTATGCACTAAATAGAAAAACATAACATTGCATGCAATAAATCAAATATACGTATACACAAATAATGACAACCATTGTATGTGAGCAATAAATCGAATAAACTTATACACAAATAGTAGAAATATATTTTCAAACAGAATTTAGAAATATATTTAAACAGTTAAAGTGTGTTTTTAATTCGACGAAAACTGGCCCAATACTTAAAAGGAAAATAAGAAACTTGGAACTTATTGGGTGATTGTATATATGATTTAATAATTTATATCAATGGTGATATGAAATTGAATCCAGCGGACACACATTAATGGAAAGTAATGTTATATCCCTTTTATCCATTGCTATCTAGCGCACGGACTCTGTGATGCTGCAGCACATACATTCAACTACATGTATTGACAATCCTGTCGTTTTGACAACACAACACATAACCATATATAATTAATTTCAAGATTTTAATACCTTATAGATATCTTAGTATAAATTTGAAAATGCAGCACACATCATTAACTCTACGTACTGACAATGCCTTTCTGCGACAATGCGATACTGCTGCATATAAAACAAAGTACGATTGTTGTAAACGCTTTTTATTATAGACAAGCCTCAAGACCCCAAGGTCATTGATATTGTGCAAATTAAATAAAAATAAACTATTAGCAATGCTCTCTCCCGTCTAGACTGTAGAACAGCCACCTCAACCATGCGTTGCTCGATTACCCTGCTGGTTCTAGCCCTGACTGTGCTCGGGGTAACCATGTCTGCCCATGGTCAGTATATGACCTATGGAGGCATGGGTATGACAGGCGGTATGGGCGGTATGGGCGGTATGGGCGGTATGGGAGGAATCTTCGGCATGCTTATGTTCCGTAAGTAGTTGTGTACTTTTCTGTTGACATGTATTTAATTTTACACTTTATTGGAATGTAGAATGAGTTTTCTTTTTCTTTTTTTTTGGGGGGGGGGGGGGTTGAGGGGGGGGGATTGGGGGAACAGAACAATCTCTATCTCATGGTATACCCATTATCTAAGGAGCGAACTGCCGTTGTCAAATTGGTCATAAGTGTATCGCATTTCAATCAAAACAAGTAGATATCTAATTCAGAAATAACATAACCATGATCACTTGTTTCCTTATTAGTCTGATTAAAGTTGAATAAAATAAAAGTATTTTAGATACATATATCTCTTTATATTTCTTTCTCTCTTCAGTGTTCATGTTCATCCTCCTCATCCGAACTCTGTTTCCACCAGCACCAGCCCCCGCCCCCGCCCCCGTCCCCGTCCCAGTCGGCGGTTAATTTCGGAATCGTCGTATCAGCATAGTAAGTAGAGAGGTATGAAATGATTTCTAGATCTAAATAATGATGTCATAAAATTAAAACAGAAGTGACGATATTAAAATATCAAGAAATCATATTTTTCCTTTATTCTAAATGTATTTTATTAGGAATGCTGCTGATTGAGATTGTAAATAAATCTATGTTGTTAGGTTTTATTTAAAATAATAGTTACTAGGAAATAGATTTTAAGTTTCTGTCATCTAACACACAAAATATAACGGTTTCGAGTACAGATGCCCATTAATTTAATCACGAAGGCCGTAGGCGTTTGATCATACATTGTTACAACCATTTATTTGTCTCTGGTCATGTTTGTTCATGATTCAGAAAGTTAATTTCTTTTACACTCAACCAATTTTTGTGTAGTTTTTCAAAACGATATAATACCATATTCTTTTCTAAACACTATTTGGACATTATTTTTCAATGACGTCACTACTTTCGTCATGACTTATAGAAATATCAGCGCATGGACATTTTGTATTCAAATAGATCGTTTTTCTTTTTATTGCTTGTATTTGAGAAAGTTGTCTGGAAGTGCGAGGTTAGAGCTCTGTAAAACCGGTTTAAGCAACCCAGTCGGTCTATATTGCCGACTGACCGTTCCAAGGCGGTAACTGTCGGGTTTGCTTTTTTCGTTAAATGACTCATCACAAATTTGTTCTTATTTTTCGCTTTGCTTGAATGTTAAATACCTTTGTTCTGTACCTTTTCGGAGTTTGGTATATGTTGCAATGCTCATAGGACTTTGTCGTATATTCTTCTTAAAAGAATCTGTTTCCATTCTTACACGTTCTACAAGAAATTTCGACTTTAAAGGGACACACATGCACCTCTTTCACCCCCGTATTTCCTGATTTTTTCTAAAAGAACATAAACAACTGACGAACTTGCATATTGTATTCTTTTATTTTTATCACAATTTAATACTTATTCTAATTCTTCTTATTCTAACTAATTACCAAAACCGTTACTTTACAAGATACGGTAAATTTTCGGGGAAGGTTATGTGAACGTAAATATGCCTGCTTATTCAGCAATACGAAAAGGGGTAGGGACAGTAAAACTCTTATTCTAATGCAGTAAAATCGTCCGGAGCTATGCCGTGATATATCGTTCATTTTATTACTGCAGAATGCTTCTTTGTTAATAGAGGTAAACTATTGGTAGTGTTAGACTGTGGCTTAGATCTTTTAGTGGCTCCCAGGTCTTCAGATTGGACTATTGGTGACTGGAAAGGGAAGAATACAAACAAATAAGTAACATTATTCATTTATGTTGCAGCTTATTGTATTCTAACTATTTACAGTTACAACATTTTGAATATTTCTGTAAGAAATCATCTTAAATATTAACAAGTACCAAAATATTAATAACTAAATTAAGCTTAATTAAAACTCCAACAAAAACAAACTAGAAAGATATTAGTTCATAGAGACTTTTCTGAGGTTATAACAGGTTTTCCTTTCAGGACGGAATGCGTAGTAAAACTTCAGAAACATATCTCATATCCGTATATCATACACTAAATGATCATATGATTAGATCTAATGTAATAGTAAGCATGGATAGAAGGCTATCAACATGTAAGTCAGGCTATCGACTAGTAAGTACAATAATTGAAAACCTGGTAGACGCTGGTATACCACACTGTTATAATTTGATTTTTTTCAAGACATTATATTTATGTCTAATTACAGTAATTCTAAATAAAGTTACAATTCTTATTTCTTTATTCTATATATTAGGCTTCCTTCTTTTATCTATTATTTACCAAATAAATTAGAATGCTAACTTATATTTAATAAAATATATCCGTTCATAACTGATATTATTATTGATTATATTTATTTTGTCTGTACAGAAACTTCTAGAAGAGTTCTAAATAGATGAGAATGTTATTTGATATTTTTATGTTATTTTTCATCTTATTGAATATTAAGTTAATCATCATTTATTAAAAAGTAACCATGGTACATTTACTTCTGGAAACAAACCCCAAACAAACGTTAACGAATATAATCAAAATTATATGATCAACCTTTAGTTTTCATTAACAACCAAATAATGAGTGTTACGTTTTAACAAAGAAGAAACTATTATATATATATAACGTGTTTGAACCATGATAACCACATTTATCTGAAATTGCTGCAATTGCTGCATATATTTTTTAAACAAAATGAACTAAACATTCTTACAATGAAAGTTTACTTGTACGCTGTATGTTAATAGTCTTTGTTTTGAATTGGTTATGATGATGCATAATGTCAAAATACAAGATCGTATGCTTATATAATACGTTTGAAAACGTTTTCTTTTTTCTTTCAGATTTAAAGACGAAACAGGTACAGACCGAGGATAGATTATATCTGATTACTTTATAATATTTTCACTAACAATTAAAAATTAGACATTGTGTTTGCGTGTTACGTTCTTGGTTAAATAACAAAAATTTCAGTAAAGCAGAAATAGTAACCTGAAAAACACCGTTATAATAAAAAGTTTTCGATTAAAAATTAATAAAAAGTCCAAACATATGTAAATTACACTTTCGTTTAAGCAAACTGTCTTTAGCTTTAGCATATATCCCTAGTTTTCCGAGCACTGTTTTCGAATTATCACATTTAAGAAGATCTACAAAAGCCCGATATCCGCTTTCTGTTCACAGAGAAGATCCAGGGAGAAAAAACGGTTTGGGAGTGTAATGAAATATTACCATATAATAATTTGTTTTCAAGTAAATAATAAATGTGTTTGTAGTTTTCAGTTAAATAATAGTTAGTGTTGAAAAATAATTGTTTAATTAAAGACATCTCGTCGTTAACATTATCTGTGTGAGAATGACACGATTAATAATCAAAACAAGGAAATACACAATAACGCACGCGAAACTAAGGCAAACAGCAGTAATGACGCACGACTTAACCAGATTCGGACCATGATTGATTTATACGTCAAATAATAGGAAGAATTCATGGGACACATCGCTGGTCAAAAACACGATTAATAATAAAGTACATTTAAGCTATTATTAATACTAATATTATAAAATGATAGACGTAGGTAAGACAATTAGCGAAAGAGATGCAAAGTTAGCGTGGTGTATATATTTTGGCTGCTGGGGGAATGTAAGTAGTGTGGATTTGGACGAGACAGAAAAAGGTACTTACGCGAAACTCTTGTTGGATTTATAATTAATTAAATTTGTAATAAAATTGTACTCAGAAGAAGTTGTCCTGTTCTACGGGAGCCCCGTTACGCCTCATAAGTTGAAAAGTTAGGATTTTTTTTCGCAGGTTGATAGACTGAATTGGCTAAAAAATCCCTTAACACAACATGATTAGACTTTATAAGTTTAGCATTTCATGAGAGAATATTTTGTACGAATTGGAAATAATTAAAAAGGAATAGTAAAATAATATATAAAGTCACTAATTATAATGTAAAAAGCTACAACAAAATTATGAATATAACTAAACCCATTCACAGGTAGAGACTTATGGTTATGAGACAATCAATAGGGAAATAATATAATACGTGTTTAATATAATTTGGTTTATTATTCAATATGTAAACCAATATGATTTAACTAAACTGTAGGTTTGTCATGAAATTGGTGTTAGTTATTACTCTATTTTCTCTTATTTTTTATGTAAGTTAGGAATCTCACGTGCATCTGTCAACTGGTAAAATATTAAACAGTAATCTATGCATTATAACATTGTTCAAATCTTACATTTTGCCTTAATTAAAAAAAAATGACAAACATAAATACGCCAATATTTATTAAAGAAATCTAAATATCGATTAAAGGTGTTTAAGCTAGATAAAATGCAGGCAAAATATGATTTATTTCAGAAAAAAACTTGAAGTGCGATGTTAGCACTTTGTATATATGTGTTAAAGCACCCATTTGGCCCTTTTGCCGACGATCATTTCCATAACTTTAACCGCTGTGTTTGCTTTTGTACATTGCTTATGTACTGTCTCGTTTAAGTGTGTATTTTTATCTTTTACATTTGATTGGCATGTGATAACATTTCTCTTGTGGCATTTTTACCTTTATTATTTGTAGCAAAACTCAGCGGGTCTGATCCTGGTATTATTTTCTTATTAGAAACCATTACTGTAATCCTATTTATTCCGTGGAGCACATGCCGGAAAGGTAAATGTGCCCATGTCACGGAGCGATTCTAGACCGAAATATACTCTACTCACATATTTAAAAGCTGGAGGCGATCGGACCCAGGCTATAGCTTTCCTTATACAGTGAAATTTTAGGCATAAATTCCATGTTTTCAGGGGGGACTTCCCGCATATTGCCTTGGTAAAGATCTCCAGACATCTAGGGAATTCACCTTTCCGCGAGATCTAAAAATAGTAGGGATGTAAATCGAATCCCAAAATGATATTCGAATATTCTTTAACATGTATTCGAATTATATTCGAATATTCGGAACGAATTTATATCATCGTGACACAAAACACGCTAATTGTCCATAACGTTCAATGTGTTTATTCATAATAAAATGTTTATTTCTGGTCATACATTTACATTTCTAGCCTTTTTTTTTCAAAAAACTCTACAGTAACCAATCAATGTTAAGATGACCTGCAAAGTCCCGTACAATATATACGTCATTATTTAGTCACCTTAAACTCGGGTGCCTTTTTGTTACGTGTTGTACTTCGTGCAATAATCTTTACAATTTAAGACATTGTGCGTACTTAATTACTTATTTGTATAAACATTTGACGTATGAAAAGAGCTACCTTTTAATGTTAACATATCTATTTAATGAGACCGTATTATTATTTTTGTCGATGAAACTGTACAGCACATGCAAAATAGCTCACAATTTAAATATTTTACTCTACTAACAGCAAACAATGTATAACCACAGTCAGTTAGGTTTTGTGAACTAATCTTATAAAATACAATAATCATTCAAGGAGACATTTTTAAAAGAACAAAATGCGGGTGATACTGGATGGACTGTAAGACAATTAGGCAAAACCACGAAGGTTTTATGAAGGGAAATCGAAAGTGTACAGCCAATTTACGAACTGGACTGGTTGGAGTCGGATTGATGTTTAATTGTGATTGGCTGACATCGCTAAGGGTGTTAATCCAAAGCCATAACATGTCAATTAGGGACATTTAGTTACCAATACACAAGTGACAATTACGAACCTGCTCGCCATATGCCTATGGGTGAAAGGCGAGGGTAAACCATTGATGACGACAATTACTGTGATTGGCTAGTGTCAAGATTACCTGACTGTTGATAAACTGATGAAGTACCAACCAATACATATATAAAGAATTATTTAAATTGTAAATTGTGAGTTTTAAGTGTGTTAAGTAAACCTATGACGAACAATTAAAAAGTCTGTAGATTTCGGAGAGAACGAAGCAAAAACAGAGAACAGAAAATCGCGGGGACAAAAAATAACAGATGTCGCGGTATTGTATAGGAATAAAATAAAAAGTATGAAGTAGAATGACAAAAACAGAAAGTGATTGCAATTAAAGTTTGTTTGACAGAGATCTAGTTGTGCTTTCTAAAAGTAAAAGAAGCTCTGGTGGACTGTTATCAGTAAGTATAGCCTTAAATTATGTATTTATTACAAACTATCCCGACCGAAGCTGGGTAGAGTCAGTGTTACGTTATTGTTGTAGCTAATTACCGCAGCATTGAACTGATATGTGTGTTTATTGAACTTTGGCTACAGTTTCCACAGCTGTATGATGATGTGACAGGGTCTAAATGGGAGAGGGGGCAGAGAAGGGGCTGTGCGCGGTAAGGTGACTTCATGCTGTTAACCAGATGGCAATTTGTTATCAGGAGACATGACCCACCCCCTATATCTTAGAGCGAGCGCAATCACATATCGCCAGTGTCTTAAGTCGTTAGGAGACAATACGATCAACTAAAGAATTGTCTTTTCAATTTTCCTTTAAACTTAACAAACGTGAAATAAAAATGATAAAATATTCGAAGCCCAAAATCTTTATTCGAATAGCGAGTTGATATTCGAATATTCGTTAACATCTCTAAAAATAGATATTACGCATTGTGTATTAGCATGGAATTAGCCAATCACATCTCGTTGAATGACACTTTACCTGCGTTGTGCTGATTCTCACTTACACATTGTCCCACAAGCAATGATTTTGACAAGCGATCAGTTTAAATCTGTTTGAGCCTTTGGTTCACTTTAATAGCAACAGGGTTGTTTGTTGTTTGTGGTTTGCAAGGAATCGTGCATTGCTGTAATCGCTTCTCTGTTTGCATCTTAATTTAGTTTATTGGATGAGTCTTGTCCATTTCTGCATCGAAAGGTATGATTTCGCTGTAGACAGCAACAACTTTCTTTCATAATTTTGTGTCATGAATGCATCATTTGGGTGAAACTGTCCTTATCTTCATCGAAACATCTCCTTCACAAGCTCTTTGCATTTGGCAGATATCAAATTAAAATGTTTTCGCGGATCTGTAATATCTGTCACTTTAAATCAGGTTGTTTGTGGGCAAGTGGGCGGTGCTAAAACTCTATTTTTAGACTCGCGGAAAGGTAAATTTTTGTAGAAATACTTGATTACACAAGCAGTTGTAAAACATATAGATATTAAGTTGTCATTACATATTGTTTTTAACACAAAAAAACGATATCTCCTTACAAATATTATAAATTTAGTTAATCTGTTCATAAAACTTAAAACTTTAATTTATCCACGGTTCATTCAAGTTGATAACAAGAAGACAAACACATACTACCAGCAGCAAAGCACAGTCTCGCCCAATGATTAACATCATGTGATCGGCAAGGGTCTATGGAATTGTCTGAGTATGTATATATGTGTGTGTGTGTGTGTGCGTGCGTGTGTGTGTGCGTGCGTGTGTGTATTTTGGGTGGTATGAGTTGGGGCGGCGGAGTTCTTGTTCAAGTAACCATCTTTAACATTAGACAATGGACGCAATCTTCTATCTCCTGTCTTAAAATAACTATTAATACAGGCTAATATGTTACATAAGAAACTGCAGGTAACAGTTTGTTAAAAATATTCCTACTTTTGTATCGGCACAGTCAAGATGTTTAGATTGGCTCTATGATATTTTTCATGTAAAAATTGATTCGCATTAGTCATTTCGCATCTGTCATGCTTTTAAGGAAGGGATGAAAAACAAAGCATCGCCAAACAGTAATAATTTCATCATTCAATTAATGTTTTGAGTCAAACCAAATTCTTGTCACAATTACTTGTAAGTTCATAACACATGACATTCACATTCTTTACATATACTTAATATTTTTATACAATTATTTCATACTAATAAATAACTCACTGTATTGTTTATGACGGACGTATACACATAAGTATATTCCCATCTGTGTAGTTTAGAGTTTTGGCTGGTGGAGGGGTAATGTGCCTTCTTTCCCTGACTATGGCTCTGAAAATAAATAACACGATATAAAATTGCAACAAGTTAAAAGGGAAACCATTAAATACAATGACTAGGTGCGTTTCACATGTATCAAGTTTGTTAAAGGAATTGCTATTACACATGAACATTGTCACAGTACTTTTAAGTAAACATAAACAAGTACATATCATAGGTTGCCAGTGTACTTTATGTTAAATAGCCGAAAGCAATCACGTCTCCCGAAGGTAGTTCTAAGGGGGCCTTTACATGCCGCATAAATAACTTTCTTTTAAAAGTAAATATAAAGCAAACAGTTCATAATTAGATCCTATTCTGCCAGTTTCCATACAGACTTCAGTCAATGTCATATAACCATCAACTATAAACTTTCAACAACAACAAAAAAAAGAAAACCATATGACTTCCTCGCAGCAGAACTTAAAATACGGGATGACTAAACGAGGTCCTATAAATGAGATGGATACTATCGATGATGTATAATGATGGCCAGTAACAGAATGACATCATATGTTACGATAGTAAGTCCCACATGGACAATATATATCTTGATAGAAAGTCCAACAAGGGCATTATATAACACGATATGAAGATTTTGAATGATATCATATACCATAAAAGCAAGTTCCAAAACATCATATACCATGGTAGAAAGTTCCACAAGGACATCATATACCATAACAATATGTTCCAAATAAAAATCACATATCAAGATTGCAAGCCCCACAAGGACATGACATACCAAGATAGAAAGTCCCTGAAGGGCATCATATACCATTATAGCAAATCCTAGAAGGACTTCATGTACCCTGACAGCCAGTGCCAGATGACCATCAGAAAACACAATAGACAGCCCATGATACCCATCATATACAACACGAACCATTCCCATATGACCTTCATATAAAGTGAAATCCAGTACGATAAAACGATTATAAACATTTCCAGAAGGAAATAACGAACTTTAACGAGTAGTTTAAAGAGACCACCATGTACCATGCATAGCATGATATCCAGTCTTAGAAGACTATCATACACCGTGATAGCCAGGAGATAAGCAGATCATGTGCCATGATAGCCTGTCAAAGATGACCACACGGTATGCCATTATGACCAGTCAAAGAAAACCGCCCTCATATAACATGATAACCAGTCATTGAAGTCTATCATAAAACATGATAACAAGTCCCAGACAGACATAAAACACCATGACAGCCAGACACAATTGCGATAACATAACATGATATCGAGCCCAATAATCATATTCCACGATAGGCAGTCCATGAGGGAGATCATATACCAGATTAGCCTGTCCAAAAAGGACAGTCGGCTTGCGGATCGGGAGGTCGCAGTTTGAAACCCCGGCCGGATCAAACCATAGACTTTAAAGATGGTAGCAGTGGTTTCCCTCTTAACGCTCGGGGCTAAGAGGGCAGCATTACGCCTGACTCGTCGATGTCAGTATAATAGACAGGCCGGGTTGGGTCCCTAGGCACCTCATGAGTGCCCCTGTGCTAAAATGGTAGAAATGTCGCTGCACAATATCGGCAAAAATATATCGGCAAATCCGAACCCATTCCAAAAGGACATCATATACCATAATAGCCAGTCCATGTGGAAGATCATATACAATGATATCCAGTCTCAGAAGGACATGACATACCATAACAGCATGTCCAAGAAGGACATTATATATCACGATGGCTTGTCTAAAAAAAATCCAATACCATGAAAGCCATTCCCAGAAGGACACAATGTACCATGACAGCAATGCCAAGATTGACACCATAAATCATGATATCATGTCCAAGACGTAGATCATATACCATGCTAGCCAGTCCCACAATGACATCACATACGATGAAACCAAGACCCAGAAGAACATAACATACCACGAAAGCAATTCTCACAAGGATAACAGACAGCCTGAAAGCAAGTCCCACTCATAATATATAATGATAGCTAGTCTGTGAATGACATCATATACCTTGATAGACAGTCAGTAAGGGACATCATATACCATGATAGCCAGTCTATGAAGGACATCATATACCATGACTACTAGGCGAATGTAAGGGACATCATATTCCATGATAGACAGTCTGTGAAGGACATCATAAATCATGATAGCCAGTCTGTGAAGGATATCATATACCATGATAGCCAGTCTGTGAAGGACATCATGTACCATGATAGCCAGTCTGTAAGGGACATCATATTCCACGATAGACAGTCTGTGAAGGACATCATAAATCATGATAGCCAGTCTGTGAAGGACATCATATACCATGATAGCCAGTCTGTGAAGGACATCATGTACCATGACAGCCAGCCTGTGAAGGACATCATATACAACGATAGCCAGCATGTAAAGGACACCATATACCATGCTAGCCAGTTTGTGAAGGACATCATGTACCATGATAGCCAGTGTGTGAAGGACATCATATACCATGATAGCCAATCTGTAAAGGACATCATATACCATGATAGTCAGTCTGTGAAGGACATCATGTACGATGATAGCCAGTCTGTAAAGGACATCATATATAATGATAGCCAGTCTGTGAAGGACATCATATACCATGATAGCCAGTCTGTAAAGGACATCATATACCATGATAACCAGTCTGTAAAGGACATCATATACTACGATAGCCAGTCTGTGAAAAACCTTCTAGACCATTATAGCCAGTCTCTGAAGGACATCATATACATTTGTGTACCATGATAGCCAGTCCCAGAATGACAGCATAAACCATGATAGCCAGTCCCAGAATGACAGCATAAACCATGATAGCCAGTCCCAGAATGACAGCATAAACCATGATAGCCAGTCCCAGAATGACAGCATATACCATGATAGCCAGTCCCAGAATGACATCATATACCATGATAGCTAGTCCAAGAAGGACATCTTATACCACTACAGTTAGTCTGATAAGGACCTCCTTCACTTCAATAGCCAGTCCCAGAAACCGTTATATATCACGATGGCCTTACCCACACTATTGGATACACTATTTACATGTCCCAAGTAAAATTGGTACCGATAGAGAGCATTAAAATTGGAATGAAAACAGATCTAATGGTGGCTTGCCGTTTATTATCCGAGCATAAAGTTCAAATCCATTATTATTTTGGACGTGCAATTTCAATTTCTTGCTTTTCATAAGTGCCATACAAAGTATGTTTTCATCTGATAAAAGACTGTCAATTCAAGCATCGGCAGGATATCCTGAAGATGACAGTCGGATACGCACCGGGCTGAAGCTAGTTAACGGAATTATGTTAGAGTATAATATACCGCTTTTGTTCGTATATAATTGCGCGAACAAAATGTTACTTAACAATACTATAACTGCACACAGAACTATAGTCAAAGAAGCTGCACACACAGCATGGGAACAAGGAAGGAAACTCCCATATTAAGTTGTTTAGTCACCAAACGTTCGCTCATTATGGTTTGTGATACTATGTTTCGGTTAAATAGTTCATACTAAATCCGATCGAACCCAATTTGTTCATTTAGTCAGCCTTACGTAAGACAAACTTATCATAACGATCCACGTACTAACTGTAGTTCTTGTGGCGTGTATTATTGTAACAGACACGTTCTCACTCATTCGCTGATATATTTGTTTCGACAAGTCTTTGATATTGTGACAACCTTAATGAAAGGCAAACTTTGTATGGATTTTAGTGATTTAGAAAACCTGGGTTCATATTAAATATCATATAAAATGAAACATTAATGCTGTTAACGCAAAATGCTGTAAATATTATCAAAAAATGTTGTTGTACTATTATTTCGAAATATTATCATGATAATTCCAGATTAACTATTTTTAACATCATCTAAGTTCCAGTTGCTCATATTGGTTATTGCTCAGCAAATCTAAGTAATAATTCAAGTTAGTTGCAAGAGCACGGTATTTTATTGTTAATTTTAAATAATGCTCAACACATCTTATTGGCCTCAGTGTCAATTTCAGAAATCAGAAAGGTTCAGTAACAAATTGGTGTTACTTAAACGCGCTTTCCTTGTGTTTTATCGGTGGTGATTGTGCATTCCTAGATGATTTAAACACATTAGTAGCAAAATAATAACGTTGTATTTTCTGCAAAAGATTAAAGCCACTGTCTCTGGCATCTTTGTCGAAACAACATTAATTCAAATAGACGTAACACTAACGAGAAAATGTGGCATCTTAGTAGCATTTCGACTGCACTTTAAATTCCGGCTACAAACACAAGTCACAACAAATACATCGATTAGAACTGACCTCATCCTTCAAGATAACACTTTTGATTTGATATGTTGATGTTTCCTGTGGTAATGTATTCAGTTTACATAATCACTAATAAAACTCATGACAATACTTGATTCATTGTGATTATTAATGTCTTTTGACAAAATATAGTATTATAAAGCTTTAGTTCTATCATGCAGGAACACATTATTATTATTTTAGTCATCAAGTTTGTTTCATACAAAATTATTTCTGTTTTGTTCGGATTCCATACACTTTTTGTTATCTTTGAAGACCCTATGAAAATTACATCGCTTTTATTTCAAGTTTACCTGTATTGTTTTTACAAAAGCTGGCGTGAACAGATGTGGAAATTTGTTGTCTCATGTGCAGAGTAAATTATGCGGACATAATTGTCGTATAGGTATGAAATAAATCTTGGTCGTCTTTAGGTTGCTGAAAATATAGCGTGTTGACATGTGCATATTGAACGCCCATCGCAGTCCCAACACTAGATTAATAACGTTTATTGGGTTTGTTTCTTCCCAAATTAGCTTATATTAGAACTTTAGCAAGTAAATAAAACATTATAACGGGGAAGTAAATACATTTTAATGTGTGTATAGTTTACTTACGATGTACTCTGCAAGTATGTCAGCCACAAACTCACGAAAACTTGTCAGTGTCTCTATTTACTTCAGCCCTTCTGTTATATATGGGTACATAAATACGATCATTCTGTTAATAGTGCTTAGTAGAGTTCACATGACGATTACTTTCGGCACGTTAACTGTATGTAAATGTTTCTGGATTACTACAATTTATTTTATGAATATTTCAAACATAATTGACACCACTTTATCCATCTGCTAAGAGATCTTTTTCCATTATGAACAAATATATAATACAGCAAATGCCGGGAATAATTATATAAATAAACTATAAAATTTAAGATTTTCAAAATCTAAAAGATTGACATCTGCGTTTTATATGCATTGTAAATTTGAACCCAAATATAAGTTATGACTCACATTGCTATAAAACTATGCAATTATTGCAAGTACAGAAACAATAGGTAGGCAGGTCAAATGAAGACATATGTTAACCAATATCAACTCAATGGGGAAATGGTTAATTTCTCTGCTTTGTCGACAATATGGTTTGAAAAATCTAACGAAAATTCCATTTTAGTCCAACATACATGTACATACTGCTATATTAAAAGATTTCTGGGAAATCTGATCTATTGCAAAGGCGGGATTTCGGAGGATGTTTAACCGAAATGAATACCCTGGTCGATCTGTCAAGGCTCCAACAGGATGAGATGTGAGTAGGGGGTAAGGTTTGAAATACAGTTTACATTTTCTTATAATTCGAACAATTTCGGTGTTGGCAAACACGTTAAGTCCAAGGTCTACACAGCATGAATGCATGGTCACCACCTGGACGCACGCACTTACGTCTTGCTTGCTTCATGTCATCTTTTTATGGTTGTTTTGTCCGAAGGCAAAGTGTACTTTGATTTTCAAATGAAAAGAAGTCCCCGATTAATCACGTCTTATGTCTGCCCTGACTATAAAACATTGACTGATACACACTTGGAATCACTGTCCATCTTGGTCACATCTTCAAGCAGCAGATATTTGAATCTTCTATCGAAGTATTTCCTACTTGTGTGTGTTTGATTTTACGTTTTCTTGTCCCTTGCATTATTGAACAATATTTAAAGCTATCAAGCGCACCTAAGTCAACTGAGCAACATTCAGACTAACGATAATATTCATAATAAGAATATATGACAAAGTCTAATGAGCATTGCAACATATACCAAACTCCGAAAAGGCACAGAACAAAGGTATTTCACATGCAAGCCAAGCGAAAAGTAAGAACAAATATGTGATGAGTCATTTAACGAAAAGAACAAACCCGAAAGTTATCGCCTTGGAACGGTCAATCGGCAATATGGACCAACTGGGGTGCTTAAACCGGTTTTACAGAGCTCTAACCTCGCACTTCCTGACGAGTTTCTCAAATACAAGCAATGAAAAAAAAAACGATCTATTTTAATACAAAAAGTACAAGCGCTGATGTTTTCTTTAATAATTTATGACGAACGTAGTGACGTCATTAAAATAATATCCACAAAGCGTTTAGAAAAGAATATGGTATTATTTCGATTTGAAAAAAACTACACAAAAATGGTTGACTATAAATGAAATTAACTTTCTGAATCATGAACAAACATGACCAGAAACGTATAAAAGCTGGTAGCATCCTGTCCAATGCCCAACAAAGGATATGCACGTAATAATCCTTATATGATGAAGTTAAATGACAACATAGATTACATGCACGGGGAGATTTTTTACATTTACTCATCTTAAAACTAAATTTCAAAGTTTCCACTTAATGATGTATATATAGATATAAGTCTCTTCATTTTACAAGTAGCGGCATTAATTTTGTTTTAATGGTTAATAATTATTTCTTAACTATTTATTTGTTAACAATATAATCTCAACAGATGCTTAAATAACATTTGTTCAAGTTTTCTAGCACTTACAGGTGTGCAAGATGAAATTAAAAAAAAACCGCCCATAACCTAATAAAATGAAACTGAGAAATAAACAAAGCTATTCAGCATAAGAAGAAACAACACCGTATGGAACATAAATGTAAATCAAACATATTATTAACGTGGTCATTTTGTCGTTTGGAGTGTAACTTTCTGCGCGGTAGAATTGATACGTTCGTTGAATGATAATACATAACAGAGAATCAGAAAACACCTATTGTAGTTACTTTCGACTGTTATCTCGAAAGTACCGACAAATTACTAAGGCGAGCTTGGAAATATACATTCGATTAATGATAAGCTATACTCGCTTCTCGAGACTATATTTTGTTTCGTTTGTAGAAAAGGTACACGCTTTGCCACTTTCCTAATGTTCAAGTCACAGAACTGTACCTAAATGTCCCAAAATAGAGCTTTGTTTCATTTTATAATATGACGTCAATGACTAGTTCCTATTATAAGTCTTGGCTTGAAACTATTTTTAACTTTCAAAGTGATTTCTCTCTAAGGATACCTGAGTTGCCGAGGCGTGTATCAAGTGATTCAACTTTTCTTCTAGTTTATTACCTTTGTTATATTCTTTATGCAGTCTTTCCTCAGTTTAACCAGTTAAATCCTTCCGATGTAGGTTTTCTTACTTTGATGGGATATTTTTACTTTAGTTGTATTTGAGAAAAAGAAAAACAATAAGTGCAAAGTTAGAGCACTTCGCAACAAGAGGCAAGGCACCTTAGCAGGTCTCTAAGATTCTAAGGCGGTAACTGTTGTGTTTTTCTGCATGTAATGTTACGTCTCTGTGTTTTTGTATACATAAACATGCATGTGTTTGCCGAGTGTATGTTTATATTTAAATATAATTGGTATTACTTATTAGATATTTCCGTTTTCTCTACTGGTTAATATTTGAGATAAGCAAAACTGCAACACTAAAGCACATATAAAATATTTCAGTTCTTATGTTGTATGCATTTAACAAAAACACAACATTATGTATGCTTGCAATATATCAAATATACGTAAACACAAATAATAACAACCAGTGTATATGTGCAATTAAACAAACAAACTTATACACAAATAGTAAAAAGATATATGCAAAGAGAATTTCAAAAAATATTTAAACAGAGTGTGGTTATAATTCGGCAATAAGTGGCTCAATACTTAATAGGAAAATAAGAAACTTCGAACTTATGGGTTTTAAGTGTATAAGTTTCCATTAAACTCTCATCCGAAATGAGAGGGCGTCATACATTTAACAGATCACATGCCTCGATACTCATTAGCAGATATAGGACCTATTTGTAGAGATAGGACATAATAGTCTCTATCTTTGATATATCCTTACCTAAGGAGCGAACTGCATATTTGCCGTTGTCAGATTGGTCATAATTGTATCGTATTTCAATCTATAACCAGTAGATATCTTCTTCAGATATAACATAACCATGATCACTTGGCTGTTTGCTTATAAGTCGTATTAAATTTAAATAAAATAAAAGTATTTTAGATAAGTATGTATCTATATATTTCTTTATCCCGTCAGTGTTCATGTTCATCCTCCTCATCCGAATTCTGTTTTCAACATCAGGCCCCCGCCTCCGCCGCCGCCGCCGGTTAATTTCGCAATCCTCAGTATTATCATGGTTAGAAGAAAAGTAAAAACTGATTTACAGATATATATCATTGGTCGATTTTGTGTTTCTTTCCTTGGAAATAGCAAAGGCAATCGCAAAACGCCTGACTGGGTGATATAACAGCTTTACACAGCTGATTCCTACTACATTTTGTAAATATATGCAGCGAAAATAAACCAATCCATGATAAAAAGACCAGATGATGACCTGTACATAGATTTAAATAATGATGTCATAACATTAAAATTGTAGTGACGCAATGTTGCTAGATTGCTTGCCCTGTTTGCCTGTTCTATTCCTCTCCACTCCCCCCTGCCCCACCCGTACATCCTGCTTTTTTCTAGAAAATAAACAACCGACGAAATTGCATATTTGATAAATTTATTTATTTTGTATCACAGCTTAAAAGTTATGATATTTAACCTAATAACAAAACCGTTACTAAAGTGTCGGGAAAAGGTCTGTGACCAAAAATATATCAGCTTGGTCAACGATACGAATGGTTAGGAAAATTAAAAACATATTTTATTGCAGTAAAAACGTCCGGAGTTATGCTTGATTATCGTTTATTTTATCCCGACAGAATGCTTCTTTGTTTATAGAGGTTAAATATTAATAGTGATAGAATGTGGCTTAGATCTTATAGTGGCTCTCATGCCTTAAGACTGGAATATAAGTGAGTGGAAAAGAAAGAATACAGAAAAGTAACATTTACGTTATTTATTTATATTAAAGCAATCTAATTACTGTATAGTTAAAACTTTTTAAATATTTCTTTAAAAAATCATCTGAAATTTTAATAAGTACCACAACTATCAAGACTTAAATTAAGCTTGATTAAAACCCCAATAAAAAACTAGTGAGATGTTAGTTCGTAGAGACTTAACTGTGGTTGTAACAGGTTTTCATCTGGAGAATGGAATGCGTTGTCAAACTTGAGAAACATCTCTCAGGTCTTTCTATACTACTATAAATGATCACATAATTAGATCTTGTAATTGAAAGCATGGATAAAAAGTCTATCAAAATGTAAGTCAGGTTATCTTATATATTCCTGTCATAAATCAACCGTAATATTAATAATTCCCAAGTATTAATCATGTACAAATATAACCAGTCACAGAAGCCTGTAATAAAACATAACCTGTCCAAGATATTAATTACTACAGAATAATTTAAACCCCATAAAAAAACTACAGAGATGTTGGTTCATATCGAATTTACTCAGGTATAATAGGTTTCCGTCTGGAGGACGGAATGCGTTACCAACCTTGAGAAACATATCTCATGGTCTTACATCGTTCACATAATGATCACGTGATGAAATTTATGTTAATAGTTAGTATGGATAGAAAGACTATTAAGATGTACGTCCGGCTTTCTTCTATCAAGTACAATGAATCAAAACCTGTTAGGCTCTGGTCTACTATACTGCTAAAAATTACCAAGTTACAATTCTTAATATTTATTCTAATTAATATATTCTAATTGATTATTTAAAATGCTTTTTTTTCTTTTAGTGAAATAGATTAGTTTAATACTTATTTTCTTATTAATGAATTAATTAGTTACAATGCTTATATATTGTTTTCTATATAATAAGATTCATTCTTTTTTTCTATTATTATCAAATAAATAAATGATCATTTCTATTTTTAAATTAATTTTTAAAAATCTAAAAATATTCCATGTTTGACATCATATTGACACAGAAGCTCCTGAATGATAGATTAGACTTTTATTTGACAATTAAGAGTTTCATCTTGTTGCATATTAAGTTGATCATCTTTCATTTAAATGTAACCATGATACCCTTCTTCACGTTTATTTTTTTAATTTTTAAGAATACTTAAATCATGCTTTATTGGCATCCGTGTCAATCACAGAAAACATTAACATTCAGGAATAAATTCGTGTTTTGTCTTTAAAGGCAGTCTGCGAGCGTTTTATCGTTTTCGATTGTGTGTAGATCTTTATATTATTCCCAGATGATTTCAACACACTTTGTTAGCAAAATAATGACGTTTCATTTTCTGCATTCTTTAAAATTTACATCAAAATAACATGTATATTTTCTTCAGCACGTTTAGAAATACAATTTCGTGTTTTTCCATTCTTCCATGTGTCCACAGTTTTAGTTGAAAAACAATATCATGCAATTGTAAGATGCACTCTATTCATACAAACACGCTCAAACCTGTCTAATATGTAATATTAAAAATCACCTGTTCAGCACGAAGCATAATTTCTTCCGCCGTACAATTTCGATTTCATCAACCACTGTTGGGCGATAAATACATGTTTATGAACAATTCTTGTCTGATTACTGTTGGCGTCGTGTCATCGACTTAGTGTAAATACATTGAACACAATGACCAACTTTTGAGAGAGAGAGATATAGATAGAGACATACACGCACAGAGAGAGAGAGAGAGAGAGAGAGAGAGAGAGAGAGAGAGACAGACAGACAGAGAGAGAGACAGAGAGAGAGACAGAGAGAGAGACAGAGAGAGAGAGACAGAGACAGAGAGAGACAGAGAGAGACAGAGAGAGAGACAGAGAGAGAGAGACACAGAGAGAGAGAGAGAGAGAGAGGTATACGATCGTATTTTACTCAGTTTACAGAATTAAGGATTAAAGGCGTTTATGTACAAATTAGATATACGGCAACTGACATTTCATGGCACTATCAAACGCACAATCAATACATTCAATCCCTATAATTGCATCATTTTTTTCGTTTTTTCTATAAAGGATCATTCAAAATTATAAACGAAAAGCACAAGACCCTTTGTTTTCGACACATGTACACTTTCGCGTATGAGTACTTTTTTACATAACGTTTACTTCAGCTGTACAGCAATCTCTTTGTTGAAAACAAACGGATTTAGAATGTGAGGTTGCTTTAGATATTCGTTCGTTTGCTGTTATTTTATTTTGGAGATATTTCCCGTGAAGGCAATTCACGATTGTAATTACTTTATATTTTGCATGTCTATGCTCTTCTTTGTCAAGTTAGAGTATAACTTACACAATAAAGAAGGTCAACATTTAAATTCAGTGGGGAATGTTTAGCCGTCAGGACACAATAAATACCGCATTTTATTTTGTTAATGTAGCTGAAGAATTCATCTGAATATTGTAAAATCTTTATTAAGGATATGTGTGTCAATTTAGACAGTTTAACTTGGTTAAACTACATTATGTCAGCATTTAACGTAGATCGCACGTGTAAACATGTGTGTAATCACTGGAAATACGGTCAAAGATTGTAACATTAACATATTTATTAAATCATTTTTCAATGGAGAAAACTTGAATCAATTAAGATAACATTGAAAACTTAGTCAACTATTTGATGATATACATTTTATAAGCAGAAAAGTATATTGTCTTTGTAAACATTAAGCAATGAATGTCACTGCAACAAAAATAGCTGTTTATTTATAAATTAGCAATACAGCTATTAAATTCCACCTGGATCTGGCAGTGTGTTCATACCATAAACAACATGTCCTCGAGGACATAAATCTGTACTGATTGTGAAAGTGCAGTTGATTAATGTATACGCATAGGGACATATAAGGCTCATTTGGAAGTTTTGGTTGCAAATTGCTACTTTCTGTTTTTTTTGCATCATTGCTGCTCATGATTCCAGTGGTCAAGATTGTAAGGACGAGCGACATCTTCCTCTTTTTTATATATCGCTTGTGGTGCCGCAGCTGTAGATCTGGAGCCTCAATTCGGTGTCCAATATTAAACATTATATGTCGGGTTTCCAACCAGGCATCATCCAGTGCATGCGTTGCAGTTGCTCAAAGACAGTGAGCAGTGTATCCGAAATGAAAATATGTATAATATTTATAGACTGTTATAAAAAAAGTCAGGGTGTTAGAATTTGGAATTGGTAGGACTTTCAGTTTACTGCATTGTGTTCTTAGTTCTACCAATACTTTTTCCGCCTTCTTTTATATTACAGAATGTTGACAACATAACCATTTTCAATCTAGTTTTTGAACAACGGTTGTCAAAAACAATATAAAAAATTTAATTTTAAACAAAATATTAAGATTTTTTTTATTTATTATTCTTCATACGACAGTAAAATCAATTCATTTACTGTTCACCTTAATTTGGCACAGTGTGTCCCAAAGAAAATTAATACATAAAAAAACACGTATGGATAATATTCTATTTTATCATTTGTGTTTGTAAAATATGTTTCACATAGTCTCAAGTCCTGCATTTCTACAGATGTCACCCATACAACTGGTAAGTTGGTGCTGTTTTACAGGCTCAGCAGTATACCATGTTGTTGTTATATGTTGGGACTGTACATCCCGCTTGGTAATGTGTCAAAACAACTTTTGAGCGCCAGGTTTACATTTGGTCAGGAAGTACTTCAAGCATTTCATTCATCAAACCTATTTGATTTTGTTCTTTTCATTCAGTTCATGGCTGAGTTTGAAGAATTCCCGCCCGTTTTTATCATTGCAGACTCTGAAATTTTGTTGGTGAAATTCGAGCGCCCGGGAAAACATACTGTATGAATATATAAGTATGAACAATACCTGTATCTCAAATGGATTGTTCTGCTAAAAAGGATTTAAAGATCCCCTGCTGGAAAATTGGCTTTATGTGTGGTCGTTTTGTTGTTAGCTTGGCATCAAGCACGTGGTTGGTTTTCTTAAACTCTGGATCTCGCACCATGTTGATGTTTCTGCCGATTCCAGAAAGAATTATTGCAGCTTATGCATTTTTAAATGTGTTTTGGTCCTGTGTCTTTTTTAATTTTTGTATATGTTGCAATGCTAATCGGACTTTGTCTTATATATTGTTATTCATGATCACAACAATGTTACACTTGTGCATTATTATTGTACCAAAAATGGTTTGGAAAGTTAACGTTTCTGCCTTTAATATAAACGAGTCATAGAAAATACCAAACTGTTTGTTGTAAAAAAAAATGCCCTCCATACATAAGAAATGAAGGTCACTGGAGTTAATCTATGATAGTGAAGAGTCATCAGAATGGATTTTTCTTGTTAATAAATTATGACTACTAACGATGCTGGATAAATCTATGTGTACTAAAGAAACATGGTCTCATGTCTATGAGATTGCTCCAGGTTCTGAAAGACATCCTGATGCATTTTGGTGGCCATAAAACGCATAATCACGACATTCAATCCTTAACTAAAATAATTATGTTATTAATAAAAACATAGTTTCTCATTGTTTTATCAATATAGAAATGTACTGTTTTATGATAGCATTTTTCAAGTTAACACATTATAGTGTTATCCACAAGGTGACCTTGAAGAAGATTGACTCCCCATTTGGCGTTTGTTTGTTTTTGCAGAGAGTATTTCTTTTCCCTCATTTCACTGAGTTCTTCCTCACTCAAGGTATTGAATATTTCGTTTCATTGAAGCCCGTAACGGAATGAGATGGGTCTGTAGATCTGGCAGCATTACTGTTAACAGAATTAAATCCTCAAATGGAACGTCAAGCAAATTCAGAAGCACCGGTGAATTTTCAGCACTAACTATATACAAATATATAAAAATATAGATAGAGAAAATAAAATAGAGAAAGGAAAAATAAAAAACCCATAAAAGTATTTAAAGTTTATTGCGATTTTCTTCACTTTCGTAAATTTAAAATATATATTCTCCGCAGTTGTATATGGAAGCAAACATGGCCAAATGGATAGCAACATCAGCAAAAAGTAAAATGTATACGGTGATGAATATTAATGGGTCGAGAGAGGACTGCGTTCCATCGTGAAATAAAAAGCAGTCACAAGATCTTTCTTAACTAATTAGGTATAAAGAAAGCATATTAGTTGTAATTATTCACTAATAAATCACTGATGCACGCCAACAGTAACTAATTCATTGTGACTTTTAAGGTCTTTTGTAAGAAAGATATTATAATAATGTGTTAGTTATATCTTGCTTAAACCTATTATTGTTATTTTCAGGTTGGCTTTATCTCGATATTTTTCTGTTTTATTTGGATTGCATAACCCTTTCTTATCTGTACAAACCCCATAAATTATCTCGCCTTTTATGTCCAGTTCGCTTGCATTGTGTTCACACATGTTGGCGTTAACGAAGTATGAAATATGTTGTATCATGTGCAGAGGAAGTTGTGCTGACATAAGTTGAGGTCGTGTGTCTATGGAAATAAATCTTTGTAGTCTGTGGGTTGCTGAAAGTACATCACGTTGACAAGTGCAATAATTGAACCCCATGACAGTCCATCAATAGATTGATAACGATTCCTGGGATTCCTTACTTTCCAAATTAGCTTCTGTTTGAACCTTAACAAAATTGATGGAGTTAAATGTGTGTATTTGTTCTTTCTTAAAAACTGACACGGAAATTTGTCAGTGCCACAATGTACTTCAGATCATCTTGTTAATCGTAGTTTAATAGGCTACACGATACTTTTGGCATTTTAAATGTTGGTAAAATGTTGCTTATATGTTATAAAACATTTTAATGAATATTTAAACAGATTTGATACTACCTTATCCATCTAATCAGATGTCAGTTAAATTATTAACATATATACAATAGGTCAGATGTCGCGAATAATTAAATAAAAAATACACGTATAATCAAATTTTGGTTGTCGGAGTTCTTAAACATTTGCATCTGCGTTGTATATGCATATCCATTGTAAATTTACACCCCAACATAAGTTGTTAGCCAGCACGTTGCCATATAACTATGTTATTTCTGAAAATTTCGATCTCTTTCGAATAATGTTAGGCCTACACCACCTTGATGCATGCTCAAGCCCTGGACGCACGTACTTCAGTCGTATGCTGAACTTCGAAAACAGAGATTAGACACCCCAGTCGGTCTCTTGTCCAACCGTTCTAAAGCGGTAGCCGTTGGTTCTTCTCTATGTCTGAAAATTCGTCTCGGTGTTTTTGTCACTATACATGATAATGTGTGTGTTCGCATTTGCTTAGCAGAAGTTAATCTGCTGTCAAATTATTCATAATTGCATGGTTTATCATGATTTAAACAGCAATATCTAATATCTAATTTTAATAATTATCATGATCATTTGGTTGTTTTGTTATCAGTCTTAATAAAGTTAAATGAAAGAAATGTGATTTAGTTAATTACATCTCTTTTCTTTCTTCCTTCAGAGTTCGTGTTCATCATTATCATCTGAGCGCTGTTTTCAAACGTAACACCTTCCCCAACCACGGCTCCCGCCCCGCCGAAATTACGAAATAGCAGTTTAAGTAATGTCAGTACAGAATTATAAACTGCTTTACATATATATTTCATTAATAGATTTTGTGTTGTTTTCTATGTAAAAATGGCAAAAAACAATAGCAAATGGACCACCTGGGGGCGGGGATTAAACAGCTTTACAGAACTCTAATCTTGCAACTCCTACTGGATTCCTTAAATATCTACAGCGATTATTAACACATTTATTTGATCCTTGATGATTTAAACCCAGATCTAAATAAATGTGAATGATTTTGTCTATCTTCAAATTTATTTTTGTAAAAATATCATTATATTTCTGACATTATGTTGACAAGTTTAACTGTTTTCTTTACAGAAGCTTCTAAAAGTGTTCAAAATAGATTAGAATGTTATCTGACAATTGAGTCTTGTTGAATATTAAGTTGATCATCTTGCACTTAATTGTAACAATGATACATTTCTTTACTTCGGGATAATTCAATAACAAACAAGCGTTATAGAGTAAATTCAAATCAATATAACTAACTTTTACTTTGTATTAACTACCAATTAATGGGTGTTATGTTTTGACAAAAATGAGAAACACATTTATTACTTAAATTGCTGCAACCATTACAACAAAGTTCCTTCCTGGCATTACTGAGCGGATATTAGAAACAAACGTGGACGAAACATTCTTAAAATGAAAATTTCAGATTGTATGCTTATCAAGTCTTTGTTTTGCCTTTGTTATGATAATGCATAATGTCGATATAAGTAAACGTATGCTTATGTAATACGCTTGCGAATGTTTTCTCTATTCTTTCAAATTCATTCACGAAACAAGTACAGCCCGAATATAGACTTTTTATATTTACTTCTAATGTTTTCGTTAACATCTAAAACTGAACATTGTGTTTGCGGTTTTACTTTCTAAAAACAAACATTTCAGTAAGGCAATAGTACCATGAAAATATTATCCTTATAAAAAGTTTAAAGGCCATAAATAGGAAAAAGGACAAACAATATATAAATGCCAATACAAGTTCGTTTTGTGTCTAGTTTTAGCATATTTCCTGTGTTTCGAGAACTGTTTTCTACTCACCATATTTAACAGGATCTACAAAAGCCTGCCAGTTAGTAGGCCATGTAAGCAAAGAGGAGGCTTTTTGTTCAAACAGGGAAGTTATTAAAAGGTACTATAAAATAACTACATATATTTAAATCTGAACTACCTCTAGACAAAGGCATGAAAAGTAGGTTTAAAATAACAAACGCACAGAGACGAGACATTACATACAAAAAAGATGCAGCCTCATAACGGTCAGTCGGCAAAAAGACCGACAGATGTGATTTGTGACTTGGTTTGTGTCACGCTCCAACCACGCAATTTCTAAAGGTTTTTCTAATAATCGAACAAACAGTGTAAAAGAAAAAGAAATATCAAAGTTAAACAGATTACAGCCAGGATCTGCATCTGGATGTCCTTCATAGGACGTACTGTTTATAGAATAAATATAATGTAAAAAATATGTAAGAGGGCATAAGAGGGGGTAAGAATGAAGATCAAGAGAGAAAATGGATTAGGAAGAAGTGAAAGATCCGAATAACAATAGCAGCTTGATAGCCTGAATGGAGGTAACATCCCTATACACAAGATGATTACATTTTATGTCTTTAGCTTCTCTACAAGAAATATAGAATACTAAGACCTACCACAGGTAGAGACTTATGGTCACACAAATAAAGACATGTGAAGAAAGAACTGGACATCACACGCGAAGAAAAACAAACCAAAGAGTAATTATAAAGTCTTTTTATGCTAGAATTTCGATCGAGAACCCTGGTTTCGCACTAAGATAAACAATTAACTGTTTCTCCACGAGAAGTATTCTTTACTTCTCAGTGCCCAAGTTAGATACTATTTAGGAACTTCTAAGGAATTCAATCCAGGAAGTGGACAGTCAAAAGGGCTTTATATATTCAGATTTAGCAATCGTGTTTTTATCCACTATGTAAGTCTTTAAACATTTATACTTATATAGTTAAATTTATGCATTGTCCGTTCTAGTTTCTAGCCAGTACGCAAAAAGTGCAGTCGCTCTGGAATTCGTGGGATCTTTATCATAATACATTGGACGCAAACTTCTCTCTAAAAATATTTCACTATTAAAACAGAATAGCATGCTACATAAGTAACTTCTGGTAACGTTTTGAACATTTGTGCAAAATATGTCGGCTCCTTTTAAGCTTGCTGAAAATATTAATAAACCTTATATTATAACCTAATATTTATATACATCTCTCACACTATGAGCCACTGTATTGTTTATGGCTAACGTATACTCGTAAGTATATTCCCTCTTGTCCAGTTTAAAGTTTTGGTTGGGGGTGGGGTGCATGTGCATTCCTTCCCTGACTTTGGCTTAGAATATAAGTAAGACCATATAATATTGCACAAGTTAAAAACTAAACTATTACATATGATGAATAAGTACCTTTCTATTGTATCAAGTTTTTAAAAAAAGGAATTGAGCAAGTCTATTACAGACGGACATTGTCAATTAAACGTCATGGGTTGCTAGTGTAAGTTGACAATAGCCAAAATAATGTAATAATGTATCCCGACTCCCGAAGGCAATATAAAGGACTTACTAAAACAGTTTTTATATTAAGTAATCATTTTATAATTAATTCCAAGTACCTATAGAAAATTAATTTGCCTTCGGTAATGGTCATGTTAGCATCAAGTATCAAGTCTCAACAAAAAAACAACAATTTTATGACTTCCTCGCAACTTTACTTAAAAATTCGCGATGGCTAAACCAGACCAAAAATGAAATTGAAACTACCGATCATATAACATGATAGCAAGTCCCGAAAGAATGCCATATACTATGATAGCAAATCCCACAAGGACATCATATACCATTAAAGCAAGTCCTAGAGTACTTCAAATTTTCCTGACAAACCAGTCCCAGATGACAACCAGAAAACATCATAAATAGTCCCACAATATCCATTATATACCACACGAGCCATTCCGACATGGTCATTATATAAAATGAAAGTCCAGTTTAACAAGGCGATTATAAACATTTCCACAAGTAAAAATAGCAAACCATGACAATCAGTTCAAAGAGACCTCTTATGACCAGTTGGACAAGACCACAAAAAAAACATCACAGCCAATCAAAAATAACCACCAAATATCATCACAGCCAATCAAAAATAACCACCAAATATCATCACAGCCAATCAAAAATAACCACCAAATATCATCACAGCCAATCAAAAATAACCACCAAATATCATCACAGCCAATCAAAAATAACCACCAAATATCATCATAGCAAATCCCAGTCAACAACCATAAACCGTTATAGCCAGGGTCATAAGAACATGATGTACCATGATAACCAGTCAAAGATTTCCACACTGTATACATTATAACTAGTCAAAGAAGACAACCATAAACCGTAATAGCCAGAGTTATAAGGACATCGCTGTTTTTAAAAAATGAAATAGCGAAGATTAGTTATTACTAAAATTAGTACTTATTCCATTCCACATTCAAGTAAATAACTGTCGCGTCTGTTAATTTAGAAGTCGAGTAGAAACCAAACAAATTCAAATATTATTTTAACAACATAAGACGAGAGTTTCATTCGTTTGAGTATACGAGATATTCAAATAAAATTAAGTGCTGACGGTCCGAGAACTGGCAGCAGACTGACCCGAACTGCATAACCCAAGTCACGAGAGCGCTTGATACCCGTCCAAACTATCACCGTGACGATTACGTTGACTAAATTTAATGCAACGGTCGAGAAATGAATCCAGTAAATAAATGTACTGAAAGTTCACCCCGCTACAGTTATATCGTGCATAAAACACATTAGTATTATTTTAGGTATCCCAATTCATGTTTGTTTCATTCATAATGCTTTCTGCTTTGTTTTACTTCCAAATACAAGTACACTTTCTTGTCTGTAAAAAAACCAATGAACATTTTATTTTAAGTTAATTTGTATTGTTTTCAAATAGGCTGTCGTAAACAAAGGCTGAATTATGTTGTCTTATGCACAGAGTAAATTGTGCCTACGTAAGTCGGAGTCGGGTAGCTATGGACATAAATCTTGGTTGTCTCTGGGTGGCCGAAAATATACCATGTTGACATGGGCAATAAATGAACCCCCAACGCAGTCACAAAACTAGCTTGATAACGTTTCTTGGTGTGTGTTTTTAAATTAGCAAATATTTGAACATTAGCAAACAAATAAAATTGTTGTTTTATTAGTTTTGGGATTACATCACAGCAAGCAATTATAATCATTATGGCGAGGTGCCACTATGTGGTAGAGGAAAACCTCAGACAAATGTCTGGGTAGAACCACCGGCGCACCGCAATTCAGCTGGAAGACCTTACCATGGTAAGTTCTTCGCCCCCGATCTATACTCGAACCCACGCTGTGAGATACGAAACAGTCAGCATAGTTACAGGTCAGCGATTCTACCATTACGCCTTAATAAAATTGGTATTCAGTCAAAATACATAAAATGGATATATTTTAATTGGATTTTAATGAGTGCACTGTTTACTTATCACGTACTTAGCCATTATATTTCCCACAAATGGACACGTAGACTTGTCAGTGTCACTAAGTACTTCAGTTCTTCATCTTTTTTATGACCGCATGAATACGATCAACCTGTGTAGCAGTATACGCGTGACGATACTCCGGGCACGTAAAATAGTTGTTAAATGTTACTTTATTATTACAAACCATTTTATGAATATTTTAAACATAACTGGAATCACTTTATCCATTTTATTAGATATCTGTAGAAATATGAACATATACATATAAGGGCGGACGCCTTGAAAAATTAATTAAGTTAATAATTAAATTATATACATATATAATTAAGTTTGAGTCTTTGGAGTTCTTCAAATATTTGCATTTACGTTATATGCTTATGCATTGTAATTTTGTACCAAAATATAAATTACTAGCTTGCATGTTGCTTTAAACCTTGCAATTACTGCAAGTACACGAGAAAATTGAATGGCGGGTCTAATGAAGACAAGTGTTTACCAATTTTCATTCAGTGATTAAAGACTTATTTCTGTGCTTTATCGGCAATATACTTTTCCAACAGTGGCATGGTTTTAAAACTCTATTAAACAGATATAGAATATATCATTTAAACCCTATATACAAATCCATATTGCTACATTAAATGATTTCCGGGCCATATGATCTCTTTCGATAGCAGGATTTCGGACAAAGCTGCCCCATTATGTACATGCCTGTTGATTTCTAGAAACTCCAACAGGACGAGATGTGACTAAGGCGTAAAGATTAAAATATGTGTTTTATCATTCGGACATTTCCAGCAGTGGCAAACACGCTAAGCCCAAGGCTTACACCGCATTGGTGCATGTTCACGCCATGTCGCACGTACTTTAGTCTTGCGTGCATCATGTCATCTTCACGAGTTCGTTTTATTCGATAGCAAAAATGTACATTGATTTTCAAATGAAAAGAAATTCTTGTTATATCACGTCTTATATCTGCCCGGACTATATAACATTGATTGACCATACATGGCATCACAGTCCTCGTTGGTCACATCTTCAAGCAGCAGATATTTGCGTCATTTATCGAGGTATGTCATACTTTTCTGTGTTAAATTGTTGTTTGCCTGTATTGCATAATATTTAAAACTAATGAATGCCTTTTAGCAAACTGAGCAGCCTTTAGACTAGCGATAATAGTCTTAAATAAAGTAATTTACTTGTCTTAATACAAAATTGCAATAATCTCAACAGTCATGTATTCTCTTAATTTTACATGTCACGGCATTAATTTGGGTTTATCTGTTAATGTTTTTTTCTTAATGAAACTATTAATTTGATAACAATATACTCTCAACAGATGCAGATGATGCATTAATTAATGCATACATGTACAAGTTTTAGGCCGACAAGAACTTTCCAAAAAATGTGCAACCCTAAGATCCCATAAAAACTTAATCAAATGAAACTCAAAATAAGCAAATATATTTAGCATGATGTTAAATAGCACTAACACCGTCCGCGGCATAAATGTAAATCCAGGCTTTTTATCCAAGTTGTTATTCTGTCGTTTTAATGGGTCATTTTGCGCACTAGAATTCTTAACGTTCGGAGAAAGACCGAAAATACAATACACAGAATAAGATAAAAAAAACAACGGCGCATTGTAGTAAATTACGAGCGTAAAATCGAAAGTACCTACAAATGACTAAGGTAAGCTTTAAACTGTAAATAACCTATAACGGGTACTATATTTGGTTTCGTTTCTTTTGATGATACTCTTTTTTACACTGTTTACATTTTTATCTCATTTTGATTGTAAGAGAAATTTGAATCGTTTTTAGCAAATTATGTCTTTTGTGATAATTTGACTCATTGACTAGTTCCAAAAGCACATCATTGCTTGAACATTTGCTGAAACTGTTGTTTTCTTTATGTCTGTAATATTTCGTCTCGGTGTTTATATCATTATACATAACTATGTGCGTTTTCACATTTGCAGGTGGGAGTTCAAAACTTTAAATATAAGTAGTATTTCTTACGAGGCATTTACGTTTCCCCTACTCGTTTATATTTGAGATTTGTAACACTGCAACCCTTTAGCACATATTGTTTATTTCCATGCCAATGATGTATGGTCCAAACAATAATGCGACACTGTAGCACATAAGGTACAATTCCTTTGCCATGTTATATGTGCCCAACAACACTGCGACACTGTAGCACACATAGTGCAATTCCTTTGCCATGTTATATGGCCCAACAACACTGGGACACTGTAGCACATATAGTACAAATCCATTGCCATGTTATATTGGCCAAATAACACTGTGACACTGAAGCACATATAGTACAATTCCTTTGTCATGTTATATGGGCCCAACAACACTGTGACACTGTAGCACATATAGTACAATTCCATTGCCATGTTATATTGGCCAAAAAACACTGTGACACTGAAGCACATATAGTACAATTCCTTTGTCATGTTATATGGGCCCAACAACACTGCGACACTGTAGCACATATAGTACAATTCCATTGCCATGTTATATTGGCCAAAAAACACTGTGACACTGAAGCACATATAGTACAATTCCTTTGTCATGTTATATGGGCCCAACAACACTGCGACACTCTAGCACATATAGTACAATTCCTTTGTCATGTTATATGGGCCCAACAACACTGCGACACTGTAGCACATATAGTACAATTCCATTGCCATGTTGTATGGGCCCAACAACAATGCGACACTGTAGCACATATAGTACAATTCCTTTGTCATGTTATATGGGCCCAACAACACTGCGACACTGTAGCACATATAGTACAATTCCATTGCCATGTTAAATGGGCCCAACAACACTGCGACACTGAAACACATATAGTACAATTCCTTTGCCATGTTAAATGGGCCCAACAACAATGTGACACTGTAGCACATGTAGTACAATTCCTTTGCCATGTTATATGAGCTCAACAACAATGCGACACTCTAGCACATATAGTACAATTCAATTGCCATGTTATATGGGCCCAACAACAATGCGACACACTAGCACATATAGTACAAATCCATTGCCATATTATATTGGCCAAAAAACACTGTGACACTGAAGCACATATAGTACAATTCCTTTGTCATGTTATATGGGCCCAACAACACTGCGACACTGTAGCACACATAGTACAATTCCTTTGCCATGTTATATGGGCCCAACAACACTGCGACACTGTAGCACACATAGTACAATTCCTTTGCCATATTATATGGGCCCAACAACACTGCGACACTGTAGCACATATAGTACAATTCCATTGCCATGTTATATTGGCCAAAAAACACTGTGACACTCTAGCACATATAGTACAATTCCTTTGTCATGTTATATGGGCCCAACAACACTGCGACACTGTAGCACATATAGTACAATTCCATTGCCATGTTATATTGGCCAAAAACACTGTGACACTGAAGCACATATAGTACAATTCCTTTGTCATGTTATATGGGCCCAACAACACTGCGACACTCTAGCACATATAGTACAATTCCTTTGTCATGTTATATGGGCCCAACAACACTGCGACACTGTAGCACATATAGTACAATTCCATTGCCATGTTGTATGGGCCCAACAACAATGCGACACTGTAGCACATATAGTACAATTCCTTTGTCATGTTATATGGGCCCAACAACACTGCGACACTGTAGCACATATAGTACAATTCCATTGCCATGTTAAATGGGCCCAACAACACTGCGACACTGAAAACACATATAGTACAATTCCTTTGCCATGTTAAATGGGCCCAACAACAATGCGACACTGTAGCACATGTAGTACAATTCCTTTGCCATGTTATATGAGCTCAACAACAATGCGACACTGTAGCACACATAGTACAATTCCTTTGCCATGTTATATGAGCTCAACAACAATGCGACACTCTAGCACATATAGTACAATTCCTTTGCCATGTTAAATGGGCCCAACAACAATGCGACACTGTAGCACATGTAGTACAATTCCTTTGCCATGTTATATGAGCTCAACAACAATGCGACACTCTAGCACATATAGTACAATTCAATTGCCATGTTATATGGGCCCAACAACAATGCGACACACTAGCACATATAGTACAAATCCATTGCCATGTTATATTGGCCAAAAAACACTGTGACACTGAAGCACATATAGTACAATTCCTTTGTCATGTTATATGGGCCCAACAACACTGCGACACTGTAGCACACATAGTACAATTCCTTTGCCATGTTATATGGGCCCAACAACACTGCGACACTGTAGCACACATAGTACAATTCCTTTGCCATGTTATATGGGCCCAACAACACTGCGACACTGTAGCACACATAGTACAATTCCTTTGCTATGTTATATGGGCCCAACAACACTGCGACACTCTAGCACATATAGTACAATTCCTTTGTCATGTTATATGGGCCCAACAACACTGCGACACTGTAGCACATATAGTACAATTCCATTGTCATGTTGAATGGGCCCAACAACACTGCGACACTCTAGCACATATAGTACAATTCCTTTGTCATGTTATATGGGCCCAACAACACTGCGACACTGTAGCACACATAGTACAATTCCATTGCCATGTTAAATGGGCCCAACAACACTGCGACACTGTAGCACACATAGTACAATTCCTTTGCCATGTTAAATGGGCCCAACAACACTGCGACACTGTAGCACACATAGTACAATTCCTTTGCCATGTTAAATGGGCCCAACAACACTGCGACACTGTAGCTCACATAGTACAATTCCTTTGCCATGTTAAATGGGCCCAACAACACTGCGACACTCTAGCACATATAGTACAATTCCTTTGTCATGTTATATGGGCCCAACAACACTGCGACACTGTAGCACATATAGTACAATTCCATTGCCATGTTGTATGGGCCCAACAACAATGCGACACTGTAGCACATATAGTACAATTCCATTGCCATGTTAAATGGGCCCAACAACAATGCGACACTGAAGCACATATAGTACAATTCCATTGCCATGTTAAATGGGCCCAACAACAATGCGACACTGAAGCACATATAGTACAATTCCATTGCCATGTTAAATGGGCCCAACAACAATGCGACACTGAAGCACATATAGTACAATTCCATTGCCATGTTAAATGGGCCCAACAACAATGCGACACTGAAGCACATATAGTACAATTCCATTGCCATGTTAAATGGGCCCAACAACACTGCGACACTGTAGCACTCATAGTACAATTCCTTTGTCATGTTATATGGGCCCAACAACACTGTGACACTGAAGCACATATAGTACAATTCCTTTGTCATGTTATATGGGCCCAACAACACTGCGACACTGTAGCACTCATAGGACAATTCCTTTGCCATGTTATATGGGCTCAACAACACTGCGACACTGTAGCACATATATTACAATTCCTTTGCTATGTTATATGGGCCCAACAACACTGCGACACTGTAGCACACATAGGACAATTCCTTTGCCATGTTATATGGGCTCAACAACACTGCGACACTGTAGCACATATAGTACAATTCCTTTGCTATGCTATATGGGCCCAACAACACTGCGACACTCTAGCACATATAGTACAATTCCATTGCCATGTTATATGGGCCCAACAACAATGCGACACTGTAGCACATATAGTACAATTCCTTTGCCATGTTATATGGGCCCAACAACAATGCAACACTGTAGCACATATAGTACAATTCCTTTGCCATGTTATATGGTCCCAACAACACTGCGACACTGTAGCACACATAGTGCAATTCCTTTGCTGTGTTATATGGGCCCAACAACAATGCGACACTCTAGCACATATAGTACAATTCCTTTGTCATGTTATATGGGCCCAACAACACTGCGACACTGTAGCACTCATAGTACAATTCCTTTGCCATGTTATATAGGGCCAAATAACACTGTGACACTGAAGCACATATAGTACAATTCCTTTGCCATGTTAAATGGGCCCAACAACAATGCGACACTGTAGCACATATAGTACAATTCCTTTGCCATGTTATATGGGCCAAATAACACTGTGACACTGAAGCACATATAGTATATTTCCATTGTCATGCTGTACTGGCCCAACTACAATTATTCACATAACAGGAAAGGATAACAGAGTTCTTTAACAATAAAACAATAGTTACAATCAGTGTATGCATGTAATAAAATATACTTTAACACAAATAATAAAAGATGTATTCAAACAGATTTTAAAATATATGAAATATCTCTCTCACTGAAGCAAATTCTACAAACTGCAAGCAGTGATCTATTCATTGAAACTCTTACTCACTACTGTACGGCTTTGTAACACTGCAGTACATAGTCGTCTACACGTATTCACAATGCTGATCTTGCAACAATCCGACACTGCAGAATAAATTATAAACTACGTGATTTTTAATATTGTTTATGTTTTCAAATGCGACACTTTAGCAAGTATATAATTAATTTACAAGTACAGACAATGTTGTTACACTGTATTTAATTGTTGTACAAATAAATAAAAATAAACTATTGGCAAATGCTCTTTTCAGTTTAGCCTAGTGAACGAACATTCCGACCATGCGTTACTCAGTCACCCTGCTGGTTCTGGTCCTGGCAATTCTAGGGGTCACCATGGCCATGTCTAGTCAGTATAGTCTGGGCTATAACAGCATGGGCATGGGAGGCGGTTATGGAGGTTACGGCGGTTACGGAGGATACGGCGTTAATGGCGGTAGTGGCGGCGGAGGAATCTTTAGCATGCTTATGTTCCGTGAGTAGTTGTGTACTTATCAGTTTAACTGACATTTAGTTTTGCACTGTATGTAATTGTTTAATAGTTGATGAGTTTAAAAAACAATCTCATCCGAAATGAAAGGGTTTTATCCATTTAAAAAATCAAATACTTATAAGCCGACATAAAACCTTAATGTTGAGAAAGGACCGCACAATCTCTATATAAAGATATACCCTTATCTAATGATCGAATAGCATATTTTCGTTGATCTTTTGTCAAATTATTCATAATTGTATCGTCTATCAGGCTTAAAACACCATTATCTAACAAGTAGACACCTTATTACAATAATCTTAAACCCAACATAGTCATGATCTTTGGGATGTTTTGTTATCAGTCCTAATAAAGTTGAATGTAAGAAGCGTGTTTTCTTTTAAGATAAATGCATCTCATTTCTTGTTCGCTTCAGTGTTCGTGTTCCTCATCTTCATCCGAGTTCTGTTTCCAGCAGCAGCACCAGTAGCAGCACCCGCTCGCTAATTATATCGGAATCTTCATGGTAATTAAAGATGCGTGGAATGATTTGCAGAAATATATCACCACACTAATTGATTTTGTGTTTTAGGTCAAGACTAAAAAGCAAAATTGGACGACTAAGAAACACTGATATTTATATATAAACATATTGGACATATCATAAATAAAAGTGAATTGCTTATAACATAAATTTACCGTTTAGCTTTAATGGAAAGAGGTTAACTGAGTAAATGACGCTTTCTATTAAATATATATGTAAAGGCAAGTCTAGTTAAGAAATATTTCTTTTATATCAGAGCTCATTCTTTACAGTTCTTATTTTTATGTTTAAAAGCAAATAACAAAGCATATTCTTTTATTTAAATAATTATATTATAGTAACCCCCTTTTACTCGGGATGCTACAGTATGAGACTGTAAATTAATTTGTTTTTACATTTTATTCAAATAAATAGTTACTGTGGTTAAGGTCTTGTAGCAGCTATCATGCCTTCAGGCTCTTATATAAGTGAGTGGAAAGGGAAGAATGCAAATATATAATATTGAAACTCAAAGCATTCTAATTATTGTTCAGATAAAACGTTTTTAAATATTTCTGTCACTTATCTTAAAAAAAAATAAGTACCCCAAATATTAACAACTAAATTAAGCTAAATTAAAACCTCAACAAAAAAGACAATCTAGAGAGATATTAGTTCACAGACTTTACTAAGTTTGTAACGGGTTTTCGTCTGGAGGACGGAATGTGTTGCCAAACCTAAGGCACTCTCAGGTACATTTATACTACACAAAATGATCACATGATTAGATATAATGTATTAGTTAGCATGGATAGTAAGGCTATCAACATGTACGCCCGGCTATTGACAATGATGTACAATCAATATAAACCCGGTAGACGCTGGTCTAAGACACTTTTTTTCAAATTAATTAGTTACAATTCTAAACAAATATATTCTAAATTAATTAGTTAAAATGGTTTCTTTGAAAATACATTAGTAAAATTCTTATTTTCTAATTCGAAATAAGTTAGTTACAATGCCTACTTCTGTATTATAAATTGTTATATTCTGAATAATTAAATTAATTAAGTTTTAATATATATTAACAACCAATTAATGGGTGTTTTGACAAGAAGAAACACTTTTATTAATTATGTTTACAACCATTACAACAGTTTGTACCTGATATTACTGCACGGAATATGGAAACAGACATGAACTAAATATTTTATATTACAGTCTATGTTTTGCCATTGTTATGATAATGCATAATGTCTATATCAAAGAGCGTATGCTTATATAATAGGTTCACGAACGTTTTCTTTATTCTTTCAGATTAAAAACCGAAACAGTTACAGACAGAGGAAATACAAGTTGTAATTAGTTTACAATATTTTAGCTAACATTAAAAATTTAACATTGCGTTTGCGTTTTGTTTAACGTTCTTTAAAAATCAGTAAGGCGGTAGTAGCATGAAAATATTATTCTGATGAAAAGAAAAAACAGTTTATGGCAAAAATATGAGAAATATGAAATTATCAATACATTCTGGTTTTCCGTACGTATTTTCTCAGAAGTTACCGCATTTTCTCCAATTTTCAGACCTTGTTTTCTACTCACAACATTTAACAGCATCTCTTATAGCCGTCCAGTTAGCTGGTTGTGTGACCGAAAGGGAGACCTTCTGTCCCAAACGTAAGTTATAAAAGGGTGCTATAAAATTATCGCAGACGTTTAAATCTGAACTACCTCTGGACGAAAGCACGGAAATCAATTTAAAAGTCACACAAATACAGAGACAAAACATTACACACAAAAAGAAAAAAAACGATTACCTCTTTGGAACGGTCAGTCGGCAAAAGGACCGACGTTGGTGCTTAAACTTGCTTTGTGTAATTCGCAATTCCTAAAGGATTTTCTAACAATCGAAAACATATTGTAGAGAATAACATATTCTATCAAGGTGTAACAACAAGGTTTTAGGATGTTCATCGATAGTTACAACACTCGCCTTCATTGGAAATACTTTTCACAGAGCAGTATACATGCAATTATAGTGTTTAAATATATACTGGAGATGAAAAATAACACATAAAAGAACGCACAGTAGGATATAAGATTTTTTATGAAGATGTAGTTAGAAAAACGTAGGTAAAGACTATAAGGAAGCAGGAAAAGATATAAAAACATTTAGCAGCTTCAAAATCTAAATTGGTGGCTTATAGATACAAGAAAAAATCCCTAAACAAACATCTCAAAAGAAATTATGTGTACGAAGTGGAAATAAAAACGATGATAACCAGGTCCAGAATGACATCATGTGCCATTATAACCTGCCCAATCATGACCTTATATACCATGATAACAAGTCCCGGTAGAATATTATATACCATGATGGCAAGTCCCAGAAGGTTGTCCCAGGATTATAAACTCCTGAAGAATATCCCCTACTATGGTAACCTGTCTCAGAAGATCATTATATACCAGGACGGCCAGACACAGAAGGCCATTAGAAGGCCACATTTATTATACTCCACCTGTACATCGATCTGGCAAACTTTTTATTAACTCTCACTAAAATCAGATCAGTACCGACGAAGAAAACCTAAATGGAATTATATCAGATCTATATAGCCGTTGATCGGCTGATCACAAGGTTTGAAATACAGCTGAAATGTCCTTATCATTCTTAAGTCAAAGGCCTACACCGCACTGATGAAAGGTCAAATGGACGCACGTGCTTTAGTCTTGCATGCTTCATGTCATCTTTTTATGGTTGTTTTATCCGAAGGGAAAATGTACTTTTCTTTTCAAAGGAAAAGAAATCCCCGTTTAATCACTTCATACTTGAAATCACTGTCCTATTGTCATTTAACCTATTGAAAAATTATTTAAAGCTATCCACCGCACTTCAGAAAACTGAGCACCATTCAGACTAATGATAATATTCCTAAAGCAGACAATTTACTTCATCTTAAAACTAAATTGAAATCTTCCTCGCTTAATAATGTACATGTAGGCATTATTTTCTTCATTTTACATGTAGCGCAATTAATTTTGGTATAATTGTTAATATTATTTCTTAACTATTTATACAGTATACTCAAACCAAATGCAGGTGAAAGCTGAATTAAATCATAATTGTTCAACTTTCTAGCAGTTTAATGCCTGCAAGAAGGAACCAATAAATTTGCAAACCTTGGCACAAATAAGCTGATAAAATAAAACGCAAAAAAAGAAAGCAATACAGCATGACTAGACAACAACAACATCATTAAATGTAAATCCAACCTTTTATCAACGTGGTTATTTTGTCGTTTTCATAGGTTATTTTTGCGTGTAAGAATACAAAACTGAGAATAAAAAAACAGTTTCTTATAGTTACTTCCGACAGTTAACTCGAAAGTACAGACAAACTACTAAGATGAGTTTGAAAATACACGTTCGATTTATAATAACCTACAATCGCTCCACGAGAATGTTTTTTTTTCATTTGTTTGGGTGGTACTCGTTTTTCCATTTCTTAATTTTCAACTCAGGCTCGATCATATTGATCGTGTCAGAATCTTGAACTTTTTGCCCCAAATTATGTCTTTGTTTATTGTCATTTTTTGACGTCATTGACTATTTCCTGTTATAAGTCTTGGCTTGAACATGTCGTTTAACTTTCAATATTTTTACTCTGATTGTCTTTAAAAAAAAAACCATCAGGAAGTGCGACATTGGAGCACTGCGCAACCAGAGGTAAGGCACCTCAGTCGGTCTCTTGTCTGATGCGGTAACTATTTGCTCTGTATGTAATATTTCGTCTCTGTATTTTCGTACACATTAACATGACTTTGTTCGTGTTTGCCTATCGGGTGTTCATATTTAAATATAATTGGTATTTCTGATCAGACCTTTTCGTATTCTTGATTGGTTAGTATTTGAGGTTGGCAACACTGCAACACTAAAGCACATATCGTATACTTCCATTCCAATGTTGTATGCACTTAACAGAAAAGCATACATCGCTGAGCTACTCCTATCCAAAACTGGACCATCTTCCGGACAAATCAAACGCAAGAAAGCGCCTTCGAATAATAACGCACGTCAGTTTTGCTTTTCCGAGGCGTAACTGACACACTCTCCTTGACAATAATCAAACCAATCGCTGTTAGAAATTTACCTTGCATTATTTCCACCAAGCTTCTTTAACGGTGCGTTTTATTGGTTCATAGCCTAGGAAAACGCTTTAAATGGTCGGAATACATATCGCCGAAAAGCTGCCAGCAATAGAGCACCTGACCGTCTAGCGTGTATCTAGGATTCTGAAAAATTACAGCGACGCTTTGAAAATAGCTGATATAGGCTTGAATATAGGAAAGTGGAAAGTGAAGTATATAAAGATGTAAGTTGGATTTAAGTTATTCATTTATATTAAAGCTCAGTATATTCTAATTATTGTTCTAGGTTTTAAACTATTTCGGTTACTAATCATCTTAAAAACTAACAAGTACCCAGAATATCAACAACTAAATTAAGCTTAACTAAAACTCTAAGAAAAAGACACACTAGACAGCTTTTAGCTAATAGAGACTTTACTAAGGTTGTAACAGGTTTTCGTCTGAAGGACGCAATGCGTTGCCAAATTTGAGAAATATTTCTCATGTCCTTTTCTACTTCACACAATGATCACATGATTAGAAATTATGTCTTAGTTAGCATGAACAGTAAGGCTATCAACATGTATGTCATGTACGTCAAGCTATTGACAATTTAGAACAATGAATACAAAACCTAATAGACGCTGGTCTACAACACTATTATAAATTGATTAGTTACAATGCCTAATATCTATTCTAATTAAATATATTCTAAATAAATTTATTAAAATGCCTATTTCTTCTTTAGAAATAAATAAGTTACATCATTTAAATATTGTTTGAAACAAAAATAAAATCCTGTTAGAAATATTATGAATTTAGTTAATTTGTTTAAAGTTCGACTTATCCACGGTTCATTCCAGTTTATAAGCAGTACACAAACTGCTTATAACCAGCAGCAAAGTGCAGTCTCGCCCAAAGATTAACATTGTGTGATCGGCAAGGGTCTACGGAATTGTATGAGTGTTTATGTATGTGTCTGGTGACATTTTGAGCATCTGTGCAAAATATTGTACTTTTGTATCAGCGCGCTCAAGGTATTTGACTCTATGTTTACATTCGTGTCAAATTTAATACTCACCCGGCTGTCATTTCGCTTCTATTGTGCTTTAATTATTATAATAATTATTATTATAATAATTTCATCATTCAATTTATGTTTTGTTTGAAATCAAATTCTTGTCACAATTAATTGTGAGTTCATGACCCATGATCCTCACATTGTATTTATTTACATATACTTTAATAAATTCTATATTTATAGATTTCCTTCATAATGATGAGTCACTTTTTGAATTGCTTATGACTAATGTATACACATAAGTATATTCCCACTTGTGTAGTTTAGAGTTTTGGTTGGGGCGGGGTAATGTGCATTTCTTCCCTGGCTATGGCTCTGAAAAATGCGCTTTAAATGTATCAAGCTTGTAAAAGGAATTGCGCAAATCTATTTTACACATGGACATCACTTATTAGTTAACATCTAAAGATCAAAGGTTGCCAGTGTACTTTATGTGTTTACTAAGTTTAATAGCAAAAATGTAATCACGTGCTCGAAGGCTGCATAAATAACTATCTTTAAAATGTTGAACATAAAGCAAACATTTAAACTTAGTTCCTGTTTTGCCAGTTTACATACAGATTTAATTAGACGTCAGTAAATTTTATATAAGCATTAAGTATCAACTTTCAAGACGAAACTAAAAAACATTATGACTTCCTCGCAGCATGACGCGATGACTAAACGACGCCAGATAAATTAGATGGATACGATCGATAAGATAGTATGATAGCCAGTAACATTATGGCATCATATACTCTGACAGCAATAAGAATATATAACACAAAGTCCTGTGAGCATTGCAAACGTACAAACATTGAAACGACACAGGAACAATGTATTCAAACGCACGCCAAATGTAAAAGTGAGAACAAATCTGTGATGAGTCATTTAACAATAAGAGCAAACCCGACAGTTACCGCCTTGACACTGTCAGTCGGCAATATGGACCGACTGGGGTGCTTAAACCGACCAGATGTCATGATAACACGTCGGAAGAATACCATATACTATGATAGCAAGTCTCTCATTATATAACACGATATGAATGGCATCATATACCATGGTATCAAGTCCCACATGGACATCACATAGCGTGATAACAAGTCTCTGAATGGCTTCATATGCCATGAGAACCAATCCCCGATGACCATCAAAATAGGTAAAGCCAGTCCAGCAACACCATTATATACAACACGAGTCATTCCCATATGTTCATCATATAAAGTGTAACCCAGTTTAACAAGGTAATTATTATTATTATTATAATTATACAAGGTAACATTCCAAGCAGGGAATAACATACTTTGACGAGCAGTTCGAAAAGATTACCATGTACCATGATGGCCTATTCAAGAAGACCGTAAAAATCCTCACAGTCAATCAAAGATGGCCACCATATAGCGTGATATCCGGTCTTAGAAGACTACCATAAACCATGATAGGCAGGATCCTAAACAGATTATGTACCATGATAGCCAGACAAAGATTGCCTCACTGTATACCTGTATAACCAGTCCCTGAAGACAACCATAAAACATAATAGCCAGGGTCAAAACGATATCATGTACCATGATAACCAGTCAAAGATTGACTCACTGTATACCTTTATAACCAGTTCCAGAAGACAACCATAAAATATAATAGACGGGGTCATATACCGTGATAACCAGATAGAAAAAACCATCATATACCACCATAGCCAGTCACTAAAGCCTATAATAAAACATGATCACAAGTCCCGAAAAGAAATACCATGACAGCCAGATTCAAAAGGGCATAAGATACGAAGATGGCCGATCCCAGATTGAAATAACATACATGATATGGAGCATACGAAGGACACCATATACCATAATAGCCTGTCTATGAGGGACTTCATGAAACATGATAGGCTTTGTCAAAAAGACACCAATAACAAGAAATCTAGTGAAAGAAGGATATTATATATCACGATTGCTAGTCACAGAAAGATATCAAATACCATAAAGGCCAGTCACAGAAGGACACAATATACCATTACAGCAAGGACAAGATTGACATCACATACCATGATAGCCAGTCTGTGAAAGACAATGTAAACAAAGATAACCAGTCCGATAAGTACACAATATATGATCAAAGCCAGTCCAACGATGACCTTCTATATTATGATAGACAGTCTGTGAAGGGCATTATATTCCAGGATATACCATGAAAGACAGGTTGTAAAAGACATCATATACCATGAAATCCAGTCCCAGAATTACATCCTATATCATGATAGCAAGTCTGTGAAGGACATAATATACCATGATAGCCAGTCCAAGAACCTCTTATGCCATGATATTAAGTTTCAGTAGGACGTCATATACCATGATAGACAGTCTGTGAAGGACATCAGATAAAATGATAGCCAATCTGTGAAGGACTTCATATATAATGATAGCCAGTAGCAGAGGGACATCATATACAATGATAGCCTGTCTGTGAAGGAAACATATACTATGATAGCCAGTCCAAGGAGAACACAATAAATCATAATAGCCAGTCCCACAATTACCTTCTATACCACGATAGCCAGTGTGTAAATTACATCATATACCATAATAGCCAGTCTGTAAAGGGCATAATATTCAATGTTAGTCAGTCTCTGAAGGAATCATATACCATGATAGACAGTCTCTGAAGGACACCATATACCATGATAGCCATTCTGTGAAGGGCATCATATTTAATGTTAGTCAGTCTCTGAAGGAATCATATACCATGATAGAAAATCTCTGAAGGATATCATATACTATGATAGCCAGTCTGTGAAGGACATAATATACCATGATTAAGCCAGTCCAAAAACCTCTTATGCCATAATATCAAGTCCCACAAGGACATCGTATACTATGACAGCCATTCTGTCAATGGCATCATATACCATGATACCAAGTCATACAAGGATATCTTATAATATTATTATCTTTCAAAATGAAACATTATTGCTGTCAACGCAAAGTAATGAAAATGATTTTTATGGTTATGAAATGTTATAATGATAACTCCAGATTATTTGGTTTAAGAGCATCTCAGATCCAGTTGCTGCAATCGGTTATTGCTCACCTGAGTAATTGTTCAAATTTAGTTGCCAGAGCACGCTGATTTTTAAATTTCAAAGAATGATCAAGACATTCCTTATTGTCATCAGTGTAAATGACAGAAAATATAAAGGTTCAGGAACAAATTAATTGTTCTTAAATGCGGTCTGCGTGCGTTTAATCGCTTGTGACTGTGTGTAGATCTTAATATACTTTCTAGATGATTTCCACATACTTTGGTAGCAAAATAATGACGTTTCATTTTCTGCAAGATTATTTTATTTACATTGAAATGACATTTTGTCTATTGTCTTCAGTATTTGCAGATACAAGCAACAGTGTCTATCCTGTATGTTATTAGCATTTAACTTCATGGCAGAATAAAGTTTGGTGGATAAAATTCCACGCCGTTATGATCAAACAACCGCGTTCAAAATCGTCTAACTTGTAACATTAAAAGCGTGGATTTCTTAGTCATAGTCACCAATTCAACACGTGGACTAATTACTTTGTCTGTACAATTTCTAATTCACATACCAATGATGACAGGTAAGTACATGTTTATGAACGATTATTGACTGGTGTCATTACGCTAGAGTTCGAATCCCGGAACATCGTGACCGACAGAGGCTTTACTGGCGCCATCCATGTAATGAGAGACATCTTGAAAAATGTTTGAATCGCAGGTCAAAATCTGACTCAAGTAAAAAGATCAGTCATTATGCAAGGAAATTATTGGCATCTAGTGTAATCGCACTGGAGTTTCCAATAACTCTTATGGTTCATCTTTACATTAAATATTATAGAAAAAGGGGAAAGTCGGTTTGACTACGGATTTGTTAGCAATAGGAACGAGAAATACAATGCCATGTCGTATAACGAGACCGATGAAACAAATCAAGGTAATGACAGTAAAAATGACCAATAATGGATTCTACTGGCTTACCATCACATTCTCTTGTAAACCCGTGTCAAATGCATTTCAAAACTAAAAAAAATGTGTTCTAAATATTTCTAAATGCTTCGCCAAGCGACTGATACCTTATTGGTGGGCGTGTCGTCCACTATGTGTAAACACATTGACCACGCTGACCAGCTTCTTGTACAGACGGGTAGAAGATAAAGTAGCCATTGCCTGTGAATAGGTAAATAAGAAAAGGTCCTATCAAAATTTTCACAGATATTTAAATTTTATCTACCTGCAGACCAAGGCAGACAAGGTAAATGTAAATGTGACAAAAAACACAGATACGAGACATAACACACAAAAAGAAAAACCATCAGTTACCGCCTTGGAACGGTCAGTCGGCAAAATGGCCAACTGGGGTGCTTAAACCTGGTTTGTGGAGCGCTCCAACCTCGCACTTCCTGACGGTTTTTCTATCAAACAAACAGTGTAAATAAAAGTATCCCGTCAAAGTGACACAACTAACAATAAGCACCTGCATCGGGAGTTAAAACAGATATAATGAACATATGTACAGTATTTACAGTAGATAAAAGCCTCGGCAACCAAAAAATGCCAAATGAGAGAGTAGTTTAAAATAAAATAAAGCAGTACAAGCGCTGATATATTATAAGAACCATATAATGACGTCATAAATGCCATGACGTCATATGCCAAAAGTGTCAAAAGTGAAATGTAAACAATATGGAAGAAACAATAGAATTTTAGAAAATCAACAAAATAAAACGTAGTATTGTTTAGAGTTAATCGTTTAAAAAAACATATTATAAACGCCGAGGATTTATCCGCAGTTGACATATTATATATGATAAAGATTAAAAAAATCCCGATGTTATACCTACTGTGCAATCTCACGTAAAGGGTATGGAGACTGCTCAAGTTGTCCCACCTATATAGGGCACGACTGGAGAGATGAAGAGACAAGAAATCCAACAGTGACTGTCCAATTATGGCTTTAAGTCACTGTTTTCATATAGTCTCAACGACCTGTCCGGTCATCGTGTAATTTAAAAGCAATGCAAGTTCTTGACTGTAAAAGGGTCAATTGCAAGCAATGCAGTACATCGAAGTATTCCCGGGTTGTAACCGTCTGCAATAAATTTTCTGATAAGTTTTGTAAAGTGGTCAGAAAAGTTATTGAGACCCTTGATCTTCTTTAACTTGTATAAAACATTTCCATAAAATGCAGGATGGCTTATGCCTTTCTGCATAAGTGTTTTCATACTGCTATTATACTTAGAAGCAATAAAATCATTGCGGTGAAAGAATTTTGAAAACGCCTTTCTTAATTTATGAAAACGAAAGCCTTGCTGTAACAGTTTAGAAGAAATAAACAGGTTTCTAGCATTGAAATCTTCTACTTTAGTACAAACTCGTGCAAACCTTGTAAGTTGTGATATGTAAATACCATAGGAGGTAGCACGAGGTGAATCACCATCAAGGTATGGATAATTCACAATACTAAAGTTGAAATCATCTCTCTTGTCATAGATTTTAGTAGAGACGTTGTCATTGGAAATATTGATCTCAATGTCTAGAAATGCTGCATTTAAATGTCAGTTATTTGCTTTATTAAGGGTAAGTTCTGGAGGGTAAATCAGATGGATCATTTGAGAAAAGAAAGGATTATCTATAGTTCATAGATGTGAGACATGTAACTTCCGCAAATCACTGCTAGGGCGACTCGACCATTAAAATAGTCTGTAACTTTGTGCAATCTGTATGTCCCAAACAACAACGTTATCTGAGGAATAAACTGATAGAAAGAATTAAAGGTCTTCTTCACCAGAAAACCAACTGTCTCTGGCATCGTTCCCGAAACAACATTGATTCAATTGGACGTAACACTAACGAGCAATTGTGGCATGGTAGTTAATTAGGTAAATTGGAACATTTTAAACTGCACTTTAAATTTCGACTACAAACACAACTGACAACAAGTACAACCATTTGCACTAAGCTTATCCTTCCTGAGAGCACTTTTGATTTGATATGTCATTTCCTGTTGTAATTTATTCAGTTCATATAATCACTTATAAAACACTTTACACGCCGATGGTACGTCATTTATTGTGTTTATTAAGTTTGTTTTTTTTTTGACACAAAGAAATTATAATACTGTTTTAGAAATATCTTGCATAACCACATTATTATTATTTTAGGCCTCAAGTTTGTCTCATACCGAACACTTTCTGTTTTATTCGAATTCCGAGTTAATTGTGTGGAAATAAATCGGTGTATTGTAAGTACGGAAATAAATCTTAGTCGTCTGTCATGTTGACATGTGCAATAATTAAACCCCCATCGCAGTCCCAACACTAGATTCATAACGTTGATTGGGTTTGTTTCAATCAAAATTAGTTTTCATTCGAACTATAGCAAACATATAAAATTGCTTTACAGTGGAATTAAATAAAATTGGTGGATTTTATTGTGTGTATTGTGTACTTACCATGTACTCTGCATGTTTGTTTTCCAGAAACGGACACGAAGATTTGTCAGTGTCACTTTGTACTTCAGCCCCTCATTTATGTTTGTCTACATAAAGATGATCATCATTTAAATATTGATTAGTAGTTAACACATGACATTACTTTTATCACGTAATATGCTTGTAATCTTTTCTTGAATACTTCAAATCATTTTATGAATATTTCAAACATAATTGATACCACTTTATCCATCGTGTTAGATATCTGTTAAATTATGACCAAAATATAATAAGGCAGCAGAAGCCGTGAATAATTAAATGAATATAAAACCAAGTTTGAGTTCTTGGAATTCTTAAATATTTACATGTGCGTATTTTATACAAATGCATTGTTAATTTGAATCCAAATAAAAGTTAAGACTCGTTTCTATTAACTTATGCAATTACTTCAAGTACACGAGACAATTGCTAGGCAGGTCTAATGAAAGCATAGATTAATCAATATCCACTCAATGGGGAAATTGTTATTTCTGTGCTTTATCGACAAAACACCTGTCAAAAAGTGGCATGGTTTCAAACCTTTTTCGGCCAGATATAGAAAATGCAATGTTGGTCCTATATACAAAATCATACGGCTATATAAAATTATTTCCAAGGCAGGATTTCGGACGATGTTGAATCCATTATGAACACGTTGGTCGATGTGGTTTTTTTTTCAGTCGGACGAGTTGCCACTAAGGCTTAAAGTTTTAGAAATGCATTTACCATTTTTTTTACAATTCAGACATTTCCGGTACTAGCAAACACGTTAAGCCCAAGGCTTACACCGCATCGATGCATGACCAATCCCTGGACGCACGTACTTTAGTCTTGCGTGCTTCATGTCATCTTCCTTTTATGGTTGTTTTATCCGAAGGCAAAATGTACTTTGATTTTAAAATGAAAAGAAATCCAAGTTGTATCACGTTCATGTCTGACCTGACTATATAACATTCATTGATTCAAACTTGACATCAGTGTACACCTTGTTCACATCTTTGAGCAGCAGATATTGGAATCTGCTATCGAGGTATGTCATACTTTTATATGTTTGATTTTATGTTTACTTTTCGTTTGCCTAATTGAACAATATCTAAAGCTATCCAGCGTACTTCATACACCTGAGCACCATTCACACTAACAATAATATTCTTTAATTAATTAATTTACTCATATTAAAAAATTTAAAGTTCTGGCTTAATATTATATTATATATGTAGACATTATTCTTTTTCATTTTACAAATAACGACATGAATTTTGGTATAATTGTTAATATGAATATATTTGACAAAGTCCTATGAGCATTGCAACATAGACAAAATTTAAAAAGGCACAGGACAAAGGTATGCACATGCAAGCCAAACGCAAAAGTAAAAAAAAACTCTGTGATGAGTCATTTAACAAAAAAGCAAACCCGACAGTTACCGCCTTAACGATTTACTTGTAAACAGTATACGCTCAACACATGAGGTGAAAAATTAGTTAAATAAAAATTGTTCAGGTTTCTTGCAGTTTAAGGCATGCGAGACGGAATTAAAAATGTGCAACCCTAAGAATGGATAAGCTGATAAAATGAAATGCGAAGTAAGTAAGCTATGTAACATAAGCAGAAAGCAACAGCACACAAACATAAATGTAAATCCAACCTTTTATCAACGTGGTCATTCTGTCGTTTGGTGAATGTTTTTTTTGCGCGCTTGAATTAATACGTTCGGTGAACGACAATACAAAACAGAAAATAAAACAAAAAAAAACGTTAATATCAGTTACTTTCCACTGTTTATTCAAAAGTATTCACAAATTACTTATTGAGCTTGAAAATATACATTCGATTAATGATAACCTATAATAACTTCACGAGGCTGTATTTTCTTTTGTTTGTCTGAATTGTTATCGTTTTGCCACTTTCTTAATTTTGAACTCAGAATCGATCATCTTGATGTAAGTTGAAACTTTTGTCCCAAATTATGTTTTTATTTCTTTTTATAATTTGACGTCATTGACTAGATCCTATTTTTAGTCTTGGCTTGAACATGTCCTTTTTACTTTCAAAGTGATTTCTCTCTAACAACACCTGAGTTGCCGACATGTGTATGAAGTGGTTGCTAGGTGAAATACCAATTGTTAAATTCGTGTGCACTTTTTCCTCAGTAACGTCCTCCCGATAAAGGTGCTTACATTAAGTTTCCTCACTTTGATGGGATATTTTACTTTGATTGTCTTTGAGAAAAAGAAAAACATCAATAACTGCGAAATAGGAGCACTTCGCAACCAGAGGCCAGGCACCTAAGCAGGTCTCTAAGATTCTAAGGCGGTAACTGATGATTTTTTCTGCATGTAATGTTACGTCTCTGTGTTTTTGTATAGATAAACATGCATGTGTTTTCCTAGTGTATGTTTATACTTAAATATAATTGGTATTTCTGATTAGACTTTTCCGAATACTCTACTGGTTAATATTTGAGCGACATTAAAAGAAAAAAATATAACTTAATGTATGCATGCAATAAATCAAATATATGTATACACAAACAATTACAACCAATGTATGTGAGCAATAAATCAAATAAACGTATACACAAATAGTAGAAAGATATATTCAATCAACTTTTCAAAATATATCTAAATTGGACAAAAGTGGCTCAATTCTTGATAGCAAAGTATGAAAATTGAAACTTATTGGGCGATTGTATTTATAAAATGACTAAATTAGCATCAATGGTGATATGAAATTAAATCCCGCTGACGCACATATATTTAACTGAAAGCAATGTTCTATCACTTGCATTCCTTGGTAACTAGCGCGCGGGCACTGCGATGCTGCAACATATACATTCAACTACATGTATTGACAATCCTGTCGTTGCGACAAAACAACACCGAACCATGGATAATTAATTTCACGATTTTAATACCTAATACCTATTTTAATATAAAAGTGAAACTGCAGCACATATCATTAACTACACGTACTGACAATGCTGTCTCTGCGACATTGCGACACTGCTGCATATAATAATAAATTGACAACACTTTTTTATTTAAGTGAACCGGTAAGGCCCAAGTGACATTTACAGAGTGCATATAACATAAAATATAAACAATTAGCAATGCTCTCCTTTTAGACCTTTTCTCCTTTTAGACTGGTGAACAAACACTTCGATCATGCGTTACTTTATCACCTTGCTGGTTCTCGCCCTGGCTGTATCCATGGTCACCATATCCGTCTACGGTCAGTATATGACTTATGGAGGCATGGGTATGGGAGGCGGCGGAGGAATCTTCGACATGCTTCTGTTCCGTGAGTAGTAGTTTACTTATCCGTTGACATGTATTTAATTTTACACTCTACGTAAATGTTGCAAAGTTTATGAGTTTCAAGGAATATCTCATCTATAATGAAGGGCGTCATCCGTTTAACAGACAAATGTCTCCATACTCATAAGCAGATATAGAACCTTAGTGTTGAGAAAGGACAGAACACTCTCTATCGAATAATATACCCTTATTTAATGAGCGAATTGCATATTTGCCGTTGTCAATTTATTCATAATTGTATCGTCTTTCTAGCTTACAACAGCTATGTATTACAAGTAGATATTTTTTAATTAAAGCCTAACATAACCATGATCATGTTTGTTATTTCCTTATTAACCCTTATTAGTCCTAGTTGAATAAAATAATATATTTTATATAAATATATATCTCTGTATATTTCTTTCTCTCTTCAGTGTTCATCTTCATCCTCTTCATCCGAACTCTGTTTCCAAACATTGCACCAATCATTACCCACATACGATACCAAGGCATAGTGAATATTGTATATACACACACAGAATCCCTGAGTCATAATTAAAGTCGAAAGTCTAATAATATATTTTAATCGTCTTACCTTAATTGGCAGAGGTTAACCGTGTAACTGATGTCATCCATCCAATATACTTGTCAAGTAATTCGAGTAAAGGCATACCCTTTTCATATTTCTTTTTTCGATATTGTTATTTTTATATATTCAAATGAAATCTTAATGGCTTTTTCTTTATTCTAAATTTCTTAATATATAATAATATCGCATTTTACAGGTGATGCTGATTAAGATTGTAAATAAATACATGTTGTTACGTTCAATTTTAGATAGTAGTTACTTAGGAAATAGATTTTAAGTTTTGTGATTTAACGACCACTCTATCACGATTTCGAGTTCAGGTGCATATTAAAACACATCAAGAAATTTTGATGTAAAAGGGACACAAATGCGCACTACAATTTACGCAATGTTGTTAGTTTGTTTGCCCTGTTTGCGTGTTCTACTGGCACCCCGCGTACTTCCCGCATTGTTTCTAAAAGAATATAAACAACTGACGAAATTGCATATTTTCTTTATTTATTTTTTATCACAGTTTAAAACTTAGGTGTAATAATTATTTTCGTACAGTGAATAACTGAGTTACAATGCATACTTTTATAGTATATATAGTTATATTCGAAATAAATTAGTTACAAAGCTTATTTCTTTATTCTGTATAATGAGCTTCATGTTTCTATAATTTATCAAGTAAATTAAAATGCTTATTGCTATTTGCAAAACTAAATAAAATAAAAAAATATATATCCGTTCATAGCTGACATCATTCTTAACAATGTTTACTTTTTTCTATACAGAAGCTTTAAATGTGTTGAAAATTGATGAGACTGTTTTTTGACAATTGCAAGTTTCATCTTATTGAATATTAAGTTGAGCCTCTTTCATGTTACCATGATATATTTCTTTACTTCTTGAAATACGACCCCAAACAAACGGTATAAAATAGAATAAAATCTATAAAATCAACGTTTAGTTTGCATTAACAACCAAATAATGGATTGTTCAGTTTGGACTAAGAAGAAACAATTTTATTAATTAAATTGTTTGCAACCATTACAACCAAATTTGTATGTGACATTACTGCACGGATTTAGGAAACAAACATGACCTGAACAGTCTTACAATGAAAGTTTGCTTTGTATGCTTATCAAGTCTTTGTTTTGCCTTCGTTATAATAATGCATAATGTCGATATAAAACACCGTATGCTTACGTATGCGAACGTATATTATTTCAGATTCAAAGACGGAACAGTTACAGGCCGAGGATAGACTATTTCTAATTACTTGATCATATTTTCGAAAACATTAAAAATTGAACATTGTGTTTGCATTTACATTTTTTTATTATAAAAAACATTTCAATAAGGCAGTAGTAAGATGAACATTTTATCCGTATAAAAATAGTTTTAGGGCAAAAATTAGGGAAAATGACAAAAGTATGAAAATAATATAATTTCGTTAACCATATTTAACTCACCAAATTTAATAGGATCTACAATAGACTGTCAGTTAATTGGCTGTGTATTCAAAATTGAGGCTTTCTGTTCAAATACGTAAATTATAAAAAGGTCCAATAGAAATATCTACATATAATTAAATCTGAACTACCTCTGGACGAAGGCATGAAAAGTAAGTTTTAAATTGGCAAAGTCCAGAGACGAGGCATTACACACAAATCAAAAAAAAACAACATCAGAACACACAATTACTGTCTTATAATGGTCAGTCGGCAAAAGGACCGAGAGATGTGCTTTATCTTGATTTGTGTAACGCTCCAACCTCGCAATTCCTCAATGTTTTTCTAACTCTCAGTGTTAAACCAAACAGAAAATATCCAAGTGAGACAACTAGAACCAGCATCTGCACCGGGTGTTGAAACTTTCGCCTTCATTGGAAATATGGTTTATAGAATGGTATTCATGTTCAACGTTCTTGGTTAACAAGTATTAAAGTAAGGCAGTAGTAACAAGAAAAAAGTATCTTATAAAAAGTTTTGGGGGCAAAAATTATGAAAAAAAGACAAATGTATAAAACAATGTAATTTCGTTTTAGCGTATTGGTTATAGTTTTAGCATATAAATACGGTCATCCTGTTTAGTGGTATATACACGACGGTATATCGGGCACGTAAAATGTTGGCCAAAAGTTGCGCAAATATTACGAACCATTTTAGGAATATTTTAAATATAATTGACATAACTTCATCAGATATCTGTCGAATTATGAACACATTATAAAAGGCCTGATGCATTGAATAATTAAATATATATAAAGTTAAATTTGAGTAGTTGGAGTTCTGAAAATATTTACATTTGGTTTATATACATAAGCATTGTAAATTAAAAAAAACAACTGTTGCATACATGTTTCTATAAATGGAATTACTGCAAGTACACTAGAAAATTGGTAGGCATATCTGCTGAAGGCATGGGTTAATCAATATCCACTTAATGATAAAAGATTTTTTTCTGTGCTGTATCGGCAATATACTGGTCCAAAAGTGGCATAGTTTCAAAACTTTATCGGACAGAAAAAGAATAATCCATTTTAGTCCATTTTAGTCATATATACAAATCCATACTGCTATATTAAATGATTTCTGGGACATATGATCTCTTTCAAAAGAAGGTTTAAAATTCAATTTAGTGTGTTTTATCATTCGGATGTTTCCGGCACTGGCACTGGCAAACACGCTATGATCAAGGCCTACACCGCATTGATGCATGCTTACCTCTGGACGCACGTACTTAAGCCTTTCGGCTCATGTCATCTTCATATGTTCGTTTCGTCCGATGGCAAAATGTACTTTGCTTTTGAAATGAAGGCATATCCCTGTTTAATCACGTCTTAGGTCTGCGGTGACTATATAACATTGATTGATTCTTACTTGACATCACAGTCCACGTTCCTCACATCTTTAGGCAACAGATACTTAAATCAGTTATCCAGGTATGTCATACTTTGTGTGTTTAGTTGTCGTTTGCCAGTATTAAACAATATTTTAAGCCAATCAGTAAACTTAAGCACACTGAGCAGCATTCAGACTAACAATTATAGACTTAAAGCAAAAAATTAACTTATTTAAAAACTAAATTGCAATTATATCATAAATAATGTATATATTGACAATGCCGTCTTCATTTTACAAGTAACCACATTATTTTTTGTGCCACTGGTTATGTCTTAGTCTTTATTAAACTATTTATTTGATAACAGTATACTCTCAACAGATGCAGGTGAAGCATGAACTAAAGCATCATTGTTCAAGTTTCTACCAGTTTAGGGCCTGCAACAACGACCAATAAATGTGCAAAGCTTAGAACCCACGACTTGATAAACTGAAACGCTAAATAACAAAGCTATTCAGCATTAGGTGATGCAATAAATGTAAGCCCAACCTTTTATCCAAGTCGTTTTCTGCGGTTTTGATGTATAATTTTGCGCGCCATAATGGCGAACCTCCGCGAGTTGTCTCCCCAAAGTTAACTATAGAGGGCGCTATCAGTAAGTGGGTCCCTCACTCGAACAGCCTCGAACTTTATCATTCTATACGGTCGCCATTGTTATTGACACGTTAGATTTGTTTTTAATGAATGACCCCCTCGATAATGCGGCACTGTACAAACCAAAGATAAAAATATTATCCATCCTCGTTCTCTTTTAGCTGTTGAACGAACTCCTCGACCATGCGCTACTATTTCACCATAATGATTATAGTCCTTGCACTTCTTGGGATCACCATTTCCGTCAATGGTCAATTTGACATGGGCACTTGTTGCATGGGTATGGGTATGGGAGGCGGCGGAAGAATTTTCGGGGCATGCTAATGGGTCGTGAGTAGCTGTGTACTTATTCGTTGACCTATCAATTTTTATTTACATTGTGTTTACAAATTGAAAGCTTAAGTTAAAAGAAACCAACTGATTGGTGATGAATGGATCTATTTCATTCAACATATCACATAATCTTCATTCTAATGCTCACACATTTGTCATGATTGAACTATCTATCAAGCATTAAAAAATCCTTCTTTCTCGCTTCAGTGTTCATGTTCATCATCCTCACACAAGTTCTGTTTCCAGTACCAGCTACAACAACAGCTACAACAACAGCTACAACAACAGCTTCAACAACAGCTACAACACCAGCTACAACACCAGTGACAACATCAGTAACAACACCTTCTTCTGGTTAATTTTTGACATCTTTGTTTAAGCGTGGTAAGTACGGTGATATGAACTGATTTAAAGTTATATGGCACTTATCGAGTTTGTGTATTGTCTGTAATAAAAAGCGATAACAAAATATGACAAGGTCCTATGAATATTAAATATATATACGAAAAGGCACAAAACAAAAAGTATTTAAAAGTCAGTCAAACATAAAAATCTGATATGAGATGTTACAGAAAAAAGAAATAGAATGATCAAAGCGGTTTTCAAAGGTCTAATTTTGCACTGTCTAAGAGAGTTCTTAAAAAACATTTAGTGAAAGGAAATAGATCTATTTGAAACAAAACATTTCATGTGATGACGCAGACGTAAATCTTAGTAATGACGTCGTCACCTAGAGCAAGTAGTGACACAAGCATAAAAATAATGTCTGCATTCTATTACAAAATGACATAAGAAAATTGTACCGATACTCAGAGACTACAAAACACCATAGCCCTTTATTGTGAACAGAGCAAGTTTGCCTTATTAAAGTAATAAGGAAATAAAAGGTAGCTACATCAGCAAACGGTTAATGTTTCCAAATAAATGTTTAAGTAGGCTACCTGTGTCTTGTGCCTTTTCAATGTTTGGTATATGCTGTGCTGCTCATGGGACTTTGTCATATATTCTTATCCAAGATTACAACAACGTTACTTGTGTAGGTGGCGGTCGTAAAAAATCTCCCCGTGCATGCAATCTATGTTGTGATTTAATTAATCCCATAAGCACTGACATCAAATACCAACTGCAGGATTTAACATTTTATTAAGAAAAAAGCATTTCATATAATTTACATGTTTACAATTTTTCTTACCTGGTGCTTATTGTACGGGTCATGAAAAAGGCCGCATTTCGGTCCTGCTTTAATAGACTCGACCTTTACTTATTTATTTTCAGCTCTAACATGCTAATCTTTATTCTCTTTTAAGAAACATGCAGACCAACTATTTGCAAGAAATGACCACGAGTTTGGTTGCTGAAAAACTTGATGTGTTTTTTTTCATTCTCTCTCCAGGTGACATACGTGCTACAAAGATTCACCATGGACACTCTGGAATACCTTTGTTTGCCAGCTACCAATAAAAATAAACAGAAATAGTGGTTTATTTTGCATTATAACATTTCCTTCTAACTTTGGGACATAATAAAAGCAATTGATAAATCGGTGTATTTGATAATTACTAATGATATTATTTTATCACGTTATTTTGGTTGATATTATGACAATGTTGTTATCCGTGCTGTATTTGTTACATGCCATTTTAAAGGTTAATAAAGGTTTATTCTTAAACTTAAATGCTTGAACCTTTTTGACGTAATCATAGCTAGCACATTACATTACATTACAACAATTCTAATTTCTCCATTGGTGGATATTTCCTTTATATGGACAGAGTTCAGTTAAGGTAATTATTCGAGGTTGATCGTTTCATAATTCCCGTGACTATCACGGTTCAGCAGCTGTGTTTATCAAGCCGTTATAGTCACTTTTAGTGTAATTTTAAACAATGGCGATCTTGTCGCTAATTAACTTTTGTAACGTGTATCAGAAATATTCGACAAACTAAACTGTGAACTAAAGTGTGTACGCATTCATTCAGTATAAACCATCACTCGGAGTATGTCAACAACACACTACTGAGATACATAGTCTAGTGGCCTTCTTATCTAGACATTGTGTCTTCGAATCCGGCCATGGAAAAAAAAGTTTGCTGAAGAAAGTTTAAGTTTATGATTCGTTTTATTTATCGTGCTTAAGGCCCGTATTTTAATGATAGTTATCATCTTGGTTAAGCCGCGCCTGTTGATGTACGAAAACACTTTTTGCTTTTCCGTTTAATGTTGAAAATACTAAAAATCGAAAAATATTGAGGTATTGTTTTGAACGTGTAGGTTTTATTGGTTTTCTGTAGGACATATTGAAGACGTGTTGGCGATTAATAAAAGACTAACAGTTATAACTACATATTATACAGACACACACACACACACATAAAAATGTAATACAAAAAATAAGTTGTACGTGGATTGAAACCTGCAACACTTCAATTACTTTCTTGCAAATAAGGCACGCTATGGCGGCTACTTGTTGTATAGCTTTAAAAATCAAGGAATAATCTTATCGGTACACCATTTGATCGCTCTTTCTGAAACGTTTACCGAGTTAAGCAAGAGTAGCGTAAGGATTAAATCTAATACGCAACGAGAGAAAGTTCAACAGTGTTTACTTAGTAAATAAATGTTTACTTAATCACAAGTCCACTTATTTTTCCTGGCAGCTATCATGTATAAAAATAACATTTGCATCTGATTACAAATTTGGATTGTACCAAATTATACATGAAACCAAGTAACCATGAATACATACATTCCTATTCAAATCTTAGTATTTCTTTGATTGACGCCGTTACAAAACCGGGCACTTACTATGGTCTTATATATGTATATATATTGCCCCTCAACCACAAGGACGACTATTCAGCTGAAGAATAAATACTTAAATACAATAGTGGGTTCAATTTATTCATAGTAACTACTTGCAAGATAAACACAATATTGATAAAGGTCTGAGTAAATATCAGACGATACCACCCCCAAAACTTATCAAATAGTTGTTTAGTAACATCATCTTCCTGTTCTGAGGACAGAGAAAAACGAGAGGCCGGTTGGAAGTTTTAATGTCCATTTGCTACTGTTTGTGAGCTGCATGACTGTATGGCTGGGATAGAGTATTCATGGACCTTAAAATCTCAGCAGTGCTGGTCAACTAAGAATGCAAAGTGTTTTGTTTTCAAAATGTGGTAAGTAGTGTTACATTATTGTAATGTTTTTTTCAGTAAGGAGCGTGAACTTTATATACCTTGTCCCAGTCATATGCAGTCCCATATTTATCATTTAACTCAGCTTATTGTGTCTTGCTTATCTTCCTACTTCCTGTGACAAGGAAACCCCTTTTAGTTATTGAATGATCATCCTGAACACCTACTTCATAATTTCTGTCACAATAATTTCTTTTCAGTTGAGACCGTACACCTAGAATGCAATCTTTATAATGTGAGACAGAAACCTTTCTATCCAAATCAATAGCTTCCCTTAAATAACTACAGGTAAATGACAGTCATAAGAAATCGTCTGTTGCACTTTATCTATTCTGTTAACTATTGTTTCCAAGACTGAAGCTTACCATGATGACCGGACTTACATGGGCTGTATGTGTGTTCTGTGAATACCGATGGACATGGGCGTTAGGTAAATGCCTTGGAAGTTTCAGAAACTGATCCTTGAATATAAAAAGAAAAAGATTTTAACCAATTCCAAGCGAACAGAAATATAAAAAAAACAGTTAGTAGCAATTTTAATAGACGTGTTCTGTCAACAATTGCATTTTTTTCTGGGGTCAGTACTGTGCCCCTCCTTCAAACAGAAGAGTATTACTTTCTCCCACAAATGTTATAGAAATTTCCCATTGTTTTTGACATTTTCAAACAAACGCAAAGGAGTTTTGGGTGTAAATTGCTGACCTGTAATAATTGTATTTTGCCTCGTTTATGTAACGTTAAACGGCCCATTTACTGTTCTGAACCCCACCACCCTTCCGAAACCAACAAAGAAATAATACACATGTAGATATGCCGGTAGATTTAAATGTTTCGGGTACAATGAAACTCCAAAAGGTGCTGGGTATTTCAAGATGGAATCACAGAAGGTCTGGGAAAACCGTTTCACATAAAAGTTCTTTATCCGACCCGGAGACGAAACCACTTTGCTTAGCCACGACGAACCCTAGTCAGTTGGTGCTAAAATGCACGACATACCATGAGGAAGACCTGCTACAGCTTGCAGCATTTTCCAGATTTGCACTGGTTTCATGCCATCTTTCAAGTCAGCTCCTTACAAATGCTTTAGGTCTTTACTTTATATACTAGGTTCATCACACTTGATCAACATAATTAGCGATTGCTGTTTTTATTCTTTTATTGTTAACAAATGTTTTTAACTGAGCCATTGGCACTAAAGTTTCTGAAACAGTTCTTCAGCTGATTTTGTGTTATGCCGGGTTGCATGAAGTAATAAACTTTTCAAGGACTGATGACGACTTTTCTGTTTGTTGCGATGGTGATATCTCATGATATCAGGTAATACAGGATTTCATGTAATACATTATTTCAAGCAGTACAGGATTTCAGGCTTAAGGCTGTAACAAAACAAAACAAAACCTAAAAAAAGTAAAAAATACCTGATACGTATAGGAAATAATTCATATATGCATACGTTATTGGCTCAAATAAACACAGAAAAATCGTGCAAAAGTCTGAAGAAAATCTATAAAGTGTCTCACGAAAGATTAATATAAAAAAGAAAGATAACTCTGTATGGGCCTAAAGTTGTCAAGTTTACCATATTTTTTAAAACAATAAATGTTTTAAATAACATATTATAAACAAGTATTGTTGTCATTTATTAAGCAAAACCTAAAAAACAAAAAGATGACTTACACAACATGACAAACCCTATAATTGGAAAGAAATAAAAACAAACTTACAGCGATATGAAACACAACTTTTACTAGGCTAACCGGTGTCATCATAAATTAAACACGACAATAACAAATACGTTACATTTTGTGCCTATTAAGAGTAAGATATTTACCGTTAATTTGATTGACATATACAATTACAACCCGTGAGTATTTAAGGCTTTAATGCACTCACATAATTGCATCTTATTGATACACACCTAAAATGAAATTAACTGCTTTTTTTATAAACAACAAAGTGAAGCAATCAACAATATTTCACCAAAATCAGTCCGACCTGAATTACTTGTATTTATTGTAGTTCAATAGAGCTGTCGTACAAACTTTACTGTTTTCTTTGTCAAATGATTTTCATTATGAACTTGTTTATTTTCTTACAATTAATTGCTACAAGCAGGCAATTTGTGTTTTGATAAACAAGAAAAAATATTTTTGCAATATGATTTTAACGTTTAAGGTGCGAACACATTTCTTGAAACAAAATCGTGTTTACTATCAACCTCTTGATCATCTGGTGAATTAAAGGACAAAGGCTATTAAAAGCTGTTGATAATGCAAGAACAAGTGATTTTGCCGTTAAATGATTGGCCCTGGAAAAAGTTATTGTCAGGCACTTATGAATGCATTTGTTGACAAATGCAATCTTGTGAGTTGTAAAAGATGCTGAAATGATGAGTTCCACAATAGATGTTAATGTCTAAGGTACATCTGCCAAACTCGATTTACTGTGTCTTTCTTGAAGCTTGAAATCAGCCATAGAAACATTCTTAAAATATCTAATTTTGGAAAGCATGCCCACTTACTGTTTCTATAGACCCAGCAAATAGTATAAACTTTACTTCTACGGTTCAGCTGATCGCATGTAAATCAACTTAGTCCAATACAATATTTGATTATTACAACCATATCATAGCTCGATTAAACATGGGGTAATGAAACGCTGCATGGAAAAAACAAAACCTCTTGAGTGAAAAGTTTGCTTGATTCGCTTTTGTAACTCGAGTTCAGTGCCAGAATTTAAATTTTTAGCAGAACTATCAAAAGTCCTTAGGATTTATTGGATTTAACGGCATTATCTGCCTTTTGCTTTCACAACACCCACAGAGGGAAATTTAGGTAAAAGTCTCAATATATCCTCCAGTAGTATGCAAACCAAAGTTATCGCAGAATATATAATCAAACCCTATTAACAACTTCTTCATTGAGTTCAATTCCATTTTCTCCAAGTCTTGAACAAGCCTTTGGAACACAACTGTCAGATACATTTCCCTAACGTACCAGCAATTGTTGAATGTGGTCTATGTTAGAGCCCTTTTCTGCATCAAGGTTGACAAGTGGATAATTTACGGCTACAAGTGTCTGCGTTTTCCTTGCTGATACTTTGCTGATACTGATACAACTGAAGATGCATCAGATTTTGTTTCTTTGAAAAGTACAATTTCTTTAAAATCAGTTCAGTCACAAACATCAATGAGGTATTCATAATCATCTTGGATATCAGTGTTCTTGGAGGGGTAGTGTGTCTACAAATATTTTGTAAAACCACCTTATCAAGCTGACACTTAGGTGTATGAACAAATTTTGTACAAAAGTAGACTTTCATTGTAAATATAGCTTATACCGACGACATTATTGAATCTTCCAAATTTATGTAGAGAGATTTTGTTTGTGCTTGTTATAAGAAAAGATGAAAATGACTTATGAGGAAAAAAAACACAAAAGGTGACAAAATCACTGAAATTAGACATATCACACAGAGAGTCAGAACATTTGTAACGCCATTGGAATGTTTAGTCGGCAATCGTACCGACTATGGATCTTAAACCTGCTGTATGGAGCGCTCAAACTTACACATTATATCGGTTCTTCTCAAAGACAAACACTATCCACCAAAATTAGACAATAGTCATTAGCGCAATCGTGAGTAAACGATTGAACAATTAATACAGTACAACTCCAAAGGCAAATGACAATTAGAATGTGCAAGGTAAGTATGCGAAATAAATGCCTCGGAAACTTAAAGGTTCATTACAAAAGATCACTTAAAACAATCCCATGTTTGTTAAAAGTATTTATTGTTAATTAAATTCCGCTATATGCGCTGAACTGTAAGAATTATCACAGAAACATTTCGCTAACTTTCAATTGTAATGATATCTGCTATCTAAGCAGTCGATCTCCACGCCGGCGGTTACGTGTCTTTCAGATCACAGTAACATATCAGGACAGTGAAAATCATTAATGAGCTTAACAAACGAGATATTACCGTGATTATGTTATGTTGATATTTGTCACTTTTACCTATTGTGATTAGTGTGTTGAGCAACTCTTAGCCCGCACCAGACAATATACCAGGCTTCTGATATTAGAGTAGATCCAGATCAGCCTGCTTCTGATGGAACCAGTATAATCAGGTTCAACATTTTTGGCTGCTGCTTCTAAACTGGTATATATTGGTATGCGTGCATGCTTTTGTAACAGTTTGTTTTAATGTTTTATTGAGTATATAAATGAATGAACGTACATGCTGAAGATACATTTTCACTTACAATGTACATTTCTATAACCTACATCGTGCCCAAGACCATCCCTCCGTTTCGTCTCCGCCGGAGGAGTTTGGTACTCAGCAAACTTTAGACATAAGAAACGCGATCGATTTTATTGTTAATCGATATCTGATTCATGACTGGGATTTCCGCCATTTCCGGTCCTGTCACGTAGTCACTTAACTATAAATTAAATCAACGTTTTTTCTATCAAATAGTCATCACTGGATCTTTGCTAGACAGGTAAACAAGTTGCTTAATCAGTTTAAAATACATTTTCCTCCGTAAAAATTTTGCTCGAAAACTGTACAATTTCATCTTGTTTTGTCTTTTGTTAACGTGGCCATGTTTGCAGACTTATACCTTTGATTATAATCAAGGTGTGCAAGAATTAGTTATTGTGCTACGTTTCAAATATATAAATTTAACGATTAGATTCAGGGAAATGCTCTTATAAAAGATAAAACGTATGTATAGACAGTCATTTAACATTGTTTTTGTCTATTAATGATAACTCCATAATGATATACCAAAGTGCTATTTTAAGATTGAAAGAAAATGCATGATTTTGTTTGCATATTAAATTCAAAAATGTCTAACAGGTGTCTGCAAAATGTGATTTGTAACTACCTTTGCTTTTATAATTTTGATGTCTTTTAATTGAACATTGACAGACTTGGCGACTTGATTGACAAGGATATTCACATTTATGGATAAGGTTTAATGCAATGTGTACATTTACATCACACATGGAAACCATCAGAACTTGGTGAATACATGCTTTTAAAAGTTTTATGCATCTGTACATACACAAGAAAAAGGGGCAAATGCGAACAAGCAACTGTTGCCAACAAAAACGTTTTATTTAGGGAATAATAGTAATTTAGTTGTTATTTCACAAGAAATAAACTCGTACAATATTTATCGCATCTAGACTCGTGTCCCACAACCATGCGATACTCAAGCACCCTTCTGATTTTGGCCTTGGCCATGCTTGGCCTCTCCCTGTCGGTCTATGGTCAGTTTAACATGGGCATGGGCATGGGCTTCGGCGGCGGTGGCGGTGGCGGTGGCATCTTCAGCATGCTCATCTTCCGTGAGTCATTTATATTCTTTTATTGTTGCTCTTCGTCTAACTTACAGACCTTTACAATAGTATTAGCAACTGACAGATCACACAGAGTAATACAGTAAACAGACAAGTTTAAGAATCGAAAGTAATCTTAAATATTTGCTATTTAGACGGCAAAACACTGAGTTGTGGTGTTTACATTTTTTGTGGGATGTTTGTAGATAAAGAGTATAACACAGAATACGTCTCGAGCATGCTTTCTGTTGAAAAGTTTGTTCAAGAAAGAATGGGTTAGTGTAGCTACTCGACTGATTGGACGCGTACTATCTCACAGCGCTATTAATATTGCTTTAGTTGTTTTGCAAGACATTCTACCGTTGTAGGTTAATATCTAGCATTTAACGGCGTCTTGGACGCATTAAAGTGTATGCAGACAACAAAACTACTTTTATTTACAAGCATTCCCACCTAAGTTAAGATTAGACTATAGACACCTATTTGCAAACATATTGATATCCTATTTATATTTCCTGTCTGTATCGAAGTTTGTCCTGATTGCACATCCATGTACAGGTGATGCGATGATGAAAGTCCTAGCATTTCTCGATAGCAATTAGATAAATAAATATTGCTTAAATGTTTAGTTTTCACTTATTCAACAGAATAGAATTGTAACCCTTATTTCTTCAATTTCAGTATTCGTGTTCATAATCATCATCCAGGTCCTGTTTAACAACAACGGTCTTGGCGGAGGTGGAACCGTTGTTTCTACCAACCACCATATTTAAACTAAACCCATCTTGTTCACAAGGTACGGTATTAACAACATATCATTAATCAATGCGATAATAATATTTTCAATCAAAGTGTGCTATATCACTCTTTATTATCATGCAGCAAATATGAACTCTACAGGTCAAGATTTCAAATCAGCTTATATTGGGTGAATTGTAATTATTTAGCATATTAAGAAATTGATAAACCACATTAACATATATGTAAATACTTTTGCTTTTTCCTCAAGTAGAATCATCTTGAAATTTATTTTAGTTTGCATTCTTGTGATTTTTGTGATATATATATATATATATTTATATATACATCTTGAAGTTTCTTTTAGTTTGCATTCTTGTGATTCTATATATACATATATTATTTTATTATATTATTGTATTTTTTTAAGACAAAAATAAATCATTTGATTTTATTGTTGTTTTTGTAGTTGTTGCTTGTTATTTTTATTGTTCCTTTAATTGCTTGCAGGTTACTAATGGACGGTGATAAAGAAACCAAGGACAGACTTGTTTGACCACCAAAAGATGTTTTTGTTATAAGATATTGTAATAAAACAGATACCTAACCTGTTTGTTTCATCGTTTCTATCATCTTGAAATAGTTGTGAGCCATAAAACAATTGTGTCCCACGTCACTTAATCAATCATGAATTACTGATGAAATTAATTAACAACACGATATTTAAATTAATAAAACAGAGGATAATATCGTGATCTTAACGTTGATTCACGTCACTTCATTAGTACTCTGCATGTAATTGGTCATGTCCATACTGCAGAAAACGTGTGAATTCGATTATGTTTTATTTAATTTAGTTACATAAATTACTGTGATATATAAAAGAAAACAGCACCATGGCTCAGCACCAAGGGGTGCTGTTTGTCAAGGGGTGCTGTTTGTCAGCACCAGGTGTCAGGGGTGCTGTTTGTCAGCACCAGGGTCGGGGTGCTGTTTGTCAGCACGAGGGGTCAGCACCAGGGTCGGGGTGCTGTTTGTCAGCAGCACCATATGGACGTCATATGGATGTCGAGTTTACTGGAGAGCATAATAAAGATATATATTGGTAACTAGTGATGACAATCTACTGAGAAAAGTCGCAACCGACGATCGGTTTACACGCAAGGGAAATCACCGATAAACTTACTATTTATAATCCGTTAAGCAGCGGAGTTCTGTCAAAAGAAAATCGCTGACATGTATTAATTATGGCATCAATGAAATTTAAAATAAACAAAAATGATAAATGTGGTAAACAATTATTTCTTATTTTTTATTAAAATAAACACCAAAAGTATATAAATAAATATTTACTTTTCCAAATATCTAACAAAGAGATAATATATAATTGCTTAGTTATTCGCTGTAACTGACTCATTGGATTATCGGCAGAGTAGACTCCAAATCTTAACTCAGCACAAGTTATCTTAATACATAAACATGATAAAGAAATCGGTACTCATTATCTTCATTGTTAACTATCCTGAACATAACAATAAATCTGCAAGTTGGACTTTCAAACTAATGTTGCACAAAAAAGTAAACTGTTTTTATAAACCAAATCTGCAAGCTAATAGATGTATTTTTTCTGTAATATGAGTGTATCAACTAACAAACGGATGTAAATGCTTGTTGATAAACAAAGAGATACGTCGTTACTGCCAGTTATCCGAATATACATATTTGTTGAAAATATGGTAAAACAGAATTATCCAAGTGCTGAGGTAGCTTTGTACGTTTTCCGGCAAAGTAAACAAACAGCCGTGTTCTGGTGAAAATTGCATTTCAAAATATTTCCACACCACGGACTGTTTATTTCGACGATAAGAATATAACATTGAAAACATTTCTTCCTTGTTAACACAAGAGTAGATAAGTGCAGACAGTTTCAGCAGAAAGTTTACCGAATTAACTTCCTTAGATGCAGTCTTTATAACAACACGATCGTCGCCGAAGGTCGTCGCCGTGGATGTTTATCTATATATTAGCATTATCGTCGTCATCATCATCATCATGAGCAACAACAGCAGCAGTACTATCATCATAATTATCACCATCAAAATCATTATCATCACCATCATCATCATCAACATCATCATCATCATCATCATCATTAAAATTATCATCATCAGCAGCAGCAGGATTATTAGCATTAGCAGCAACAGCAGCAGCAGTTGAACGTTCATCATTCTCAAAAAGAGCGCCTTTATCATCATCAACAGCAGCAGCAACATCACTATTTTTATCAGCATCAGTATTTTTATTATCATTATCATCAGCATCAGCAGCTATATACAAAATAATAATATTATTATTTTTATCGTCAACAACAACATACTTATCATCATTAACGTACCATTATCTTCGTCATCAGAATTATCATCATTTTTATCATAATTTTTATCATCATCATCATCATCATTAAAAACTCCTGTGCTTCTGCCCTCGCCATCAGCAGAAACAGCATCACAAGATTTTTGTCGGAAGTCGCCTGCCAACTAAATGTCACGATTATATATCGAGAAATCATGATTTATACATGATTCGCAATAATGTAAATGTCTATCGATTTGTTTTTGGTTGTTTCGTCTAGTGACTTCCGTCATTTGATCACGAAATTCGTGTGTTGTGTATAATACTGGAATAAAAAAAATCCGAATGGGTGTTATAAGATAAAAATGATGATGATATTACTGATGCTGTTGATGTTTGTTGTATTACATCTCGCCCTTGTTATAAGGAAAATATTGTAATAAAATAGATGTATGCAGAGATATAAGGGTTCAATGTGACCCTGAATGTATTAGAATATAAAGATAAAGATTTTGGTAAGAGAAAAACAATCATTCATGTCAGTTTGTAAAAATTTTCATAATCTTATCATAAAAAAACAATGGAAAGAAAAATCGAAATCAATAAATATATACGATTTTAAACACTCCTGCAAATCCCAAAAATGTATTCACATGTATTATGTTTTACATAGTAGGTGTTAACTATTACTACTATTTACTACTACTACTACTACTACTACTACTACTACTACTACTACTACTACTACTACTACTACTACTACTACTACTATTACTACTACCATAACTACTACTATAACTATTACTACTACTATTATTATTATTATTATTATTACTAGTGCTACTACTGCTACTTCTACTACTACTTCTACTACTACTACTACTACTACTACTACTACGTCTACTACTATGTCTACTTCTACTACTACTGCTTTTACTACTGCTACTACTACTACTACTACTATTTCTACTCCTCTTTTTCCTCCTCCTCCTCCTCCTACTACTACTCCTACTTCTACTACTACTGCTATTACTACTACTACTACTTATTCTACTACTCCTTATATTACTACTGCTATAACTACTACTACTACTACTACTGCTTCTACAACTACTACTACTACTACTACCTCTTCTGCTACTACTATTATATTACTACTAATACTAATATTACTCATCCTCCTATTACTACTACTATTGCCATCATTACTACGATTTCTACTACTACTACTATTACTTCTATAAATATATTATAAAAACGCTACAACTACAACAACGGCAGCAATTGATGTCAGTTTGACAATATACAATATAAGTGTTATTTGGTAGGCTAGACGATTACGTTTTGAGTCAGGGACGCATTTCTATGGCATGATGTCGTAAACCATTACTTTTCTCTAAAACCTCTAGGTACATTCTCATCTACCTTGTTCATAGCATTATCCTCTTTATGTTGTTTATAAAAGTGGACAAAAACCGACCAACACAACCAGTAAAGGAGCAAACACATCATGCCACTGGACTTTTTTACTTCACAACCACCTCATGAATATGCAACCACCTAATAACCTGAAACTGAGCCAGTTCAGCTCAAAGCAAGCGTATATAGCAAGACGTCCAGGACCGTTTTTATTGAAGCAGATATACTGATGCCTTCACTGTGTATAGCATGCCGTGAACACCTGCCATGGTATCACACCCAGCCACATTATCCTGACACCGTGCCAACCAGTCGTTGAACTATCCTTATATTTGCTTGAGCGTCAGCAAGCAAGCTGTACTACTTCCATTTATGACGACTTTTGTATGTTGCTGTCCTGAATCGAATCGAACCGGAGGCCTCTCGTACCTAGAGCCGACGTTCTACCCATTGCGCGACCAGGTCCGGTCGTCCAGGAATGGGTTTGTCTTTGCTGCTTTCGACCTTGGTTGACTTTGAACTTTATCTTAATGTTCCAAGGTTATGTTGAGTAAAACAGGGACTATTTCCTCAAAGCGACACTGTGATTACATCCTTCATGCATTGTGGCTTTATTTCTTCGAGTGAGTGATCAATAAGACGTATTTTAAATAAATGTGCAGCAGTTCTCAACAACTGAGAAAAAACAACATTCATACGATATACCAGAACCTTCACTTCCTCCATTTCTCTGGCTTATTCTTATCATAAACATGCAGATTTACCTAACTGAAAACGATGTTTTATTTTAATGTAATGTTATGTGAAATGTGAGATGTTATAAACTTTTTAAGGGAATAGTCATCTATATTGCATGTTAATTTTCAAAGTGAACTTGACCATAGAAATGTTGATGGACACCAACACTAGCTTACAACAGCACCGTCAGTTAAATAATAGCGGATGCACATATGGTTATATTCTAGGATATGGCAAGTTAGAATTTGAGGATTTCAACGGATTTTGAATTAGGGCAAGCGCCATTTGTTACAGGTATAAATTTACTGACATGCAGTAGGAAATTTATTTCATCATGATTTTACAAACAAGACTTTAGGTTTTAATTCTGCGCTTACATCTACAGTGTTTAAAACTGATATGTTAAGTTATAATATTAGTCGATAAAATTTCTAAATTGCCTAAATTCTGTACCAAAATCAGATATTACTTGCACAGACATTCTTATACTATTGGCTGGTGGTTTTTATTTCATCATTACGTTTCTCGACTTCTTTGTCAGTGCTCAGTGTATTTCCAAATTGTTGGCGGTTCCTTTAATATCCTCCATATTATCCTCTTTTTTTGTTGCTAATAAAGTTCGGCGCTGTGTCGATATTGTATGCCTTCATTTCAACGGAAAACTACGTATCACCTGTATTATGTGTTGCTACATGAAACAATCTGTTTCGTTGGGTTCAATTTTCGGCATTGTATCTCTAATCTGTTGGAAGTCACCAGTGAGGTTAACATCCAAATTAGTGAGGTTTCCTGGGTGACCGGTTGGGTTTGCCCCTGCGAATTTTATGGCGAATAAAAGTGTCTATGTTGTACTTGGGAAAGGCTCGTTTCTGGTGTTTTAATTCCTAACTACCGAGACTAATTTACTGATTATTGTTTTGAATCTATGTTGCCCTACATTGTGAAGAATCGTCTTTTCAATGCAATCAAACCGACCTAACTGGTATTGACAACGGACATCCCTAAAAAAAGACTTTTAGAACTTGCTGATTTTCACTTCGCGTCTTTTTTCTTTTGCGGGTTTGTTCTGCGATATGTAGTAAATATCTGCTTGCTGAAATGATGGAAGAAACGTGATTTTAGATCATTTGAATATATAGTTTGTCTAAATGCACACTTTAATCTATTGTATCTAAACTGATAAAACAACAGCTGTCTTCAATGACAGAGATGTCAGAGTACGGCATTGGTCGCTGATTCGCTTAGCAAATTGACACTTCGATTTACATGCACATTTATCATGTCAAAATGAGTGTCATTTTTCTGGGGTGTTGTTGTTGCTTTTGTGTTGGTTTTGTTCTGTTTTGAAGGTTATGATACAATTCCCTCTCATGCGATACTTTAGGATGTTTATATTTCCACACACAATCTATTAACAATGCAAAGGAGGTCCAGTTTTGTGAGGCTATGGTAGTATAAAATGTTTGAATGTAATTAATTAAATGCCACGCTATTTAATTCTCATTATTCTTAATCAATATAAGCATATATTCATATTGTCAAAAGGTTGCAATAATAAAATGATTTAATGTGTCTAAATATGCATAAATGCCATTCATATTTCAATAATATAAGACTTGCAATCGTGGCATTTTACGAAGAAAATTCGAAGGTCAAACCTTATATTCATGTACTTGTTTTAACTTCTTATTTCAACCATTTTCATTCAGTTTAAATCAATTGATTGATCTTTCAGTACACCACATACATATAGATATATACTATATACATACAAAACTGTGAATCATCATTTCCGCCTTTCTACATGACAAAATTTCACATTACATTTCAATTTTCTCCTCCTCATTATCATCATCATCATCATCATCATCATCACATGATCATAATCATCCCTAATTTATTAATAACAATCATCATCACCATCATCATCATCATCATCATCATCATCATCATATCATCATCATCATCATCATCATCATCGTCATCATCGTCGTCGTCGTCGTCATCATCATCTTGATCATCATCAGTAAAATATGGTTAAACATCGTCATCGTCATTATCATCAACATCATCAATATCGTCATCATCTTCATCATCGTCATTATCATCTTAATTATCGTCAACATCAGCAAAAGCAGCAGCAGCATCGTCACCGTCATCATCATTATCGTCTCAATCGACGTAATTCTGCTTATCATTAACAACAACAATAACAACATCATTACCGTCAATAGAATCAGCAACAGCGCTAGCAGCTTACTAACCACCAAAACCTATATAAAATATGAAAGTTGATACATGTATATGTTGTTAAAGGAATTTGCTTTTTTATAGTTCTTTGAAATACATTTGTAATATATTCAAGGTACGTAGAATTGCGTTCAGAAGATAAGATCCTAATATAGTTTTATATTGCATGGATTCATTGCCGCTCTGGTAAGATTGATCTACAGGTCATTGCTTTAAGAATGTGAAGGATGTTCGGCTCGGAAGTCGTCAGCATGGGTCGATAACCGGTGTGATTTAACCACTAGACTCCACGTCAGATGTCACGTGTCTGTCATAACCAGTAACCTATGCCACCTGTTGAAAAAAAGGCGACGGCTCTGACGCACTCTCCTCTCTCACCTTAGGCTATGCTACGGTGTACTTATTTATTCTTTTCCGGGCATAATGGAAGAATCGATATAAAAAGTTTTCACATGAAATTAAACAATTTTACGATAAGGACCGTCAGTAGATGAAATTTGTTTAATGTTTTTAAAGTGTAGCTTTTATATGATGAGTAGTTCAGCAAAGAAAGATTTACATGCCAACTGAAGTCTCTAATAAATGAATTAAGATTAAGCAGAAGATGCCAGGAATACATAAAACCCTGTTCCTCATTTATACTAGTTGTTTAAATGTTGGGCTGTCGAGTTCTGAATGGCGCTGAACGAACTATTTTTTTCTTCAGTAAATTTGTTAAACATTAATTATAAACACATACATCATTATACTAAGTTGAAAGAGGCAGATATACATGTATACAAACACTACATTGAACAGACTGCCAATGTGATGATTTAAAATCAAGTGTCCAGCTAACAGTGGGGTGTTATCTTGAGTGGAGGGGGGAGGTGTGTTGGGGGGGCGGGGGGCGGTCACAGTGCTTTAAGACGAATAAAAACAGAACATTTAATATACAATGTCAGCACTAGCACACACTATCTAACAAATCAAAACATGCATACATTTGCGACAAGGAAAACATGCATGAATTAAATTTAAAAAAAAAAACACATTCCACCATAGCGAAGATGAGATTACCTACAGGTATCGAGAATAACACATGTTTGGAAAACTTTTGTTTCTCTTGATGTCCTTGAAACATGGCATGGTATTACATAGGAAACATTTTAATATATGATTATCACAGAAATAACTACTAACTTGTTAAGACGATGGCAGATATACATGTATAAAAACCCTATATTGGACAGAGTAAATGTAATAATTTTAGTAAATTATACACGTGTTAAAAAGATTGTTTTATATTTTATCAAGTATATACAATGAGACATCCGGAAATTATCGAGCACACACATTGTAATAATAAAAATAACTTATGAAACTTATAAATATATACAACTGAATACTTGCGATGTGACATGACTGAAACCAAGCAAATGTGATTAAACTAAGGAAACATTCTTGCACAGACGTATAATAATAATAAAATAATATAATATAATAATTAATAAGTAATAAGAATGAATAATAAGTATAGCATAAAGAAGAAGAATGAGACTAAAAAGAAGAAGAATGAGAAGAAGAAGAACGGAAGAATGAAGAAGAAGAAGAAGAAGAAAGAAGAAGAAGAAGAAGAAGAAGAAGAAGAAGGAACGAAGAAGAAGAAGAAGAGAAGCAGAAGAAGAAGAAGAAGAGAAGAAGAAGAAGAAGAAGAAGAAGAAGAAGAGAAGAAGAAGAAGAAGAAGAAGAAGAAGAAAAAGAAGAAGAAGGAGAAGAAGAAGACGGAAGAAGAAGATAGAAGAAGAAGAAGAAGAAGAAGAAGAAGAAGAAGAAGAAGAAGAAGAAGAAGAAGAAGAAGAAGAAAAAGAAGAAGAAGGAGAAGAAAAGAAGAATAAGGAGAAGAAGAAGAAGGAAGAAGAAGAAGAAGAAGAAGAAGAAGAAAAGAAGAAGAATAAGAAGAAAAATAGGAAGAAGAAGAAGAAGAAGAGAACGGAAGTAAAATAAGAAGAAGAAGAAGAAGAAGAAGAAGAAGATATAAAGAGAGAATAGAAGAAATAGAAGAAAAAAAATAATAATGATAATAATAATAACGTAATAATAATAATAATAATAATAATAATAATAATAATAATAATAATAATAATAATAATAATAACGTAATAATAATAATAATAATAATCATAATAATTATAATCATAATAATAATATAATGATAATAATAAAGTCGATATTAAGTGTGTTAAAATATTTTACTTTAATATAATTCATTTAAGCCTGATTGCACTTCAAAACTTTAAACAAAATAATAAAGACAAAAAATCTAGTATCATATGTTCAAATAGGCAAACATTTTACAAAATTCTAGCCAGTAATGTGATTAAAAATAAATGGAAAAGGTTATTTACGCTTATAAAATAATGACAATTAAAGATATTAAAAATATGACATTATTATTAACTTTAGAGAGTGTAAGTAAATCAATAAGGTGTTTTACATGACACAATCTCTAATATTTTGTAAATCATTCCACAATGCACATATATGCAAATTACGTTGTTTCAAAACCTTTTGACATCGTGGATAGACTAATCCACTTTCTTTAAAAGAAAACAACCGAGCGATATCACGATTCACGATATCAGCAGCCTTTCAGAAAAATCTAGTTCTGTGGCCATAAACAGAAGACAAAGGGGCCAAGTTTGTACGTAACTAAAAGGCATGGCAACCAATTCAAGAAAGAAAATTTATTTCTGCCAATGTAAGTTATTGCATCAAGATTAAGTACAAATCTAATCAGTTTGTTCTGTGTGACCTGTAAAGATTGAACAGTATGGAAATTAAGAAAATCACTTTTTGTGTAAATAAACTTGAGTCAAATGTTGAACTTTTGAATATTTGTCATTGACCTGGCTAAAAATGTCAAGCTATGATCGATTGTTACACCCAGATAATCGACCCCTTTGGAGTGCATGATGTGACATTGGCACAAAATATCAAGATCAGGATCAGGTGGGGGGGGGGGGGTCTTCATCTTTTATTGACCCACTCATAACTGTTTCTATTTTTACCACGGACAGTGTATTACATATGATCCCTCACCTGAGGTTTCAGTCTAAAGATTTAACATAGGTTCTATTTCAATTTAGTTGACCAAAGTCACTGACTAATTTGCATAGTGAATTTAAAGAAACTAGTGTTTTACCACAGAAGAAATATATACATAGACTAAAGGAGGACTGGTCCTAATATCGACCCCGGAGGGATCCAAGCCCGGAGAAGAGCACGTTCCAGAAATATCAACAAACTGTTGTCTGTCAGAGAAGTCAGCCAACTGACTACAGACCTAAAAGGTATTACTTTAAGCTTTAAACAAAGGCACAAGGCATGCATTCAGATCATCTGGTACAACTCATTGAATGACTGGCAGATCTTTGATATGAGACAAAGGATTTTCAATTAATGAAACACATTTCCTTGAAACGGATGAAATATTATTGAAATAAACCTGCTGCTTTGTTTGAACCAAAACAACTTAAATATTTAAGAATCTTGTGGTACATAAAGATACAAAGACAAGTATAAACGGTCTGTAGAACTTTACAATAAAAACCCGTTTTCATTTCGTAACAAATATGAAAACAAAAGTCAGTTTTAAGAAAGAAAACGAAAAACTGACAATGTATGAGTACTGCAGTATATATCAATAAACGTACAAGCGTAAGACAAAGGTATTAACATGCCAGTGACATAGACCTGAGACGAGACATTACATAAAAAGGAACAAACCCGACAGTTACCTTAGAATAATGGCGTATAATCAATATAAAGTTGAACTTTCTATTTGAGAATGTGTTTCTATCTTAGACCTTAGGTATAGTTGCTTAGAGGTAACACTTTAAAAAAACAACATTCGATAGTTTACTATTTTAATGAAGCAAATACTATGATTAACACGAAAAGTCAATGAGTGATGATTGTGAATCTCCAAACATGGAAGACACCAACATGAAGTCTAAATTACATAAGCTGTTGTGAAACATTTTGTTTCATATGGATTCTGTCACAGGGATACAGCACTGTAATAGTATTTTCCTCAGTTAGGGATTTGTCAGTGTCATTGTCAAAAAAATGTTCTTAATCATGTGAGATATGTATTTCCCATTGAAACATTTTTAATCAAAGCAACAAGACAGCCGTAGTGAAATGGCTCGAAGCTGTATGACTTTGTCTAGCGTTTACATGCAAATGTAGTAATAAGAATACATAATTTTCTTTGATAATTTAAAAAAATGATGTTAAAATGAAAATGCATATGTAACATGGGCTTTTTTCTATTATATTCTATCGAATATAAAGTACATGGGTGACATATGTCAATCTTTCTGCTAGATTCTATCGATCGCATTTCGTTAAATAATATTTACATACGTATTATTACGCACGAACTTGATTTAACGTGTTGTGCTTAGGTTTGGTGTTACATATAACGCATTTTAACAAATTCCTGCCGATGTATGTTTCGGGGTTGAGTAAGTGAAAAACGAAATAATCAAAGGGTAAAATGTGTGTTCGAATGCTCAATTACATGAAAAAAGTCATCGGAAGGTTGGAGTCTACCAATTTTTCGTCCAAGTTCTATGATTGTATATCATAATCTTTGTTCAGTTATTACTCACCAATTTGGTACCTACTGCTCGTTGTCTTTGAAGTCTAATCCCAAATGTTAGTCTGTGAGAAAGGCCTTCAGTTACACGACGATGTTGGATCGCTTTATTTAAGCATGCAAGTCAGTCATTTTTGGCCAACTGAACCTTTCAAGTCGATAACTGTTGGGTTTTCTATATGTACCATGTTGCCCGTGTTTGTGTTTGTGTTTGTGTGTGTGTGCTCATCTTTTCTAAATATTGTTGGTACCACCCAAAGGACTTTTTCTCATATTTTTCTATATTTCTAATGGTGTTTTATTTGAGCTGAATTAAGAAAATGTTCATGTTTATATATTTCAATCAATTTGATTGCTTGTTAATAGATGATCTTATAGTACCAACCTTATCGTGTTTTCGACTGGTGAGGCCAACTAATATCCAAACGATATTTATTAATGGCGTATAAAAAATCCAAAGGCCAAAGACGTTCATATAATGACAGGGAACTAATATTTGATAATTATCATGTGACAGACAGTACTGTCGCACATCTTCGCAGCTCTAGCGACACTATACTATAAAAAACACCTGTAGATCTCCAATCTCAACGCTTCCGCCAGATGCGAACCGGGTCACTACCAGATAAAAAGAACTTTTCATGGACATTAATGACGACATATACCGAGTTTAAAGAGTTCTAACTGTATAAATATTATAAAAACGTTTATAAAAAATATTTAAACGTTTTCCAAAAGGTATAATCGTTCAACTATGTATATATATGAACGTCATGTTTACCACGTGATTCAGAGACCTCAACAAATAACAATATTGATATATTTCTAAACAGATTGTAAAAGTGTAGCTTAGTATTATTACTTGTGTGTTTGCCTATATAATGTGTGATTGCGTGTGCGTGTGTGAATGCGTAAGCGTGCGCGAGTGTGTGTGTGTGTGTGTGTGTGCGCGCTCGCGCGCGCGTGCGGTAAAGTGTATGTTTAATGTGTGTGTGTGTGCGTGCGTGCGTGCGTGCGTGCGTGCGTGCGTGCGTGCGTGTGTGTGTGTGTGTGTGTGTGTGTTTGTCGTGTTTTCTCTTACCATATAATTATGGCATAACTTGCCTCGCTGTATGAAATATTCAGAAATCTGATAATAATATATATTATTACAGTTATTAAAGGTTAGATTTTTTCTCTATTCTAAACCATGCTTTAATTCAAGAAATAAAGCAATTGATGTAGTGATGTCGAATTGATTCTTTTTATACACATGTACTTTTTTATTTTTTATGAAATGTATTTATGATAACGATTACTTCTTTTATACTTAAATATTTATAGAAATGGCTGTAGTTATAATTACGCCATGATTTCAAACTCATCAGCGTAGTTCACCAGCGTTACAATGAAGGCCGCCGTACTTGCTTTTCTCTTTGTTGTTTTCTTGGCTGCAACAGTCACCATGTGACACTATATGCCTCAGGGGCCCCATGATGATACCGGGCAGGGCTAAGTATTTTCCCCCTCTATTGTTTTTGTTCTTTATCAAAGATATGTATAAGTTTATGATGTCACCTGCTCATGTAGCCGCATATGACAATGTAACTATCGACGGGACTGATTTGTTTTTGTTATAATTTGCCGACGATACTGTTCTCTTTTCAAAAACGGCAGAGGGACTCCAAACTTTGGTAAATGTATTAAATTCATTTTGCAAAATGTGGGGAATCGCAGTCAACGTACCTAAATCTGCAGTTATGGTTATTGAGAAAGGGTGTCGGACTAGGATTGCTGGTACTGTTTCTATTGTGTACAATAACGAACTATTTCAAAATGTGAGTGAATTTACGTATTTAGGTGTTACTCTGAAATCGAATTGTTGTTTTTACCAATCACAAAAATACCTGGCTGATAAAGCATTTAAGGCGACATTCTCTTTAAACTCCTTGTTTGATTGTATGTCTCTAAATACAGTAGATAAGTTAAAATTGTTCGATAATATGATTCTTCCCATTTTATCATATGGGTGTGAAACTTGGGATTTTCATAAATCAGGTGACATCCAACGCGTCCACATTAAATTCCTTAAGCAAACGTTGTCTGTCAACCAAAAACCATGCCACATCTCTGTCTATGGTGAACTGGGTAGATTGTTGATTATACGCAAAGTCCGTTTAATTAAGTATTGGTTTAAAGTTAACAAATATACCAATTCCCTACAGTACCGACTCGCTTTTTTAACTGACAATGAAAGTAATGTCATATTAAAGTGGACAAAAAGTATAAAAATGTTGTTTGAAAACCTAGGCTTGTCATATATTTTCAACAACAGATTGTGTAGTAATAAATATGTTAATCTTGCTGTACAGAGAATATTAGACCAATATGTTCAGTGTTGGTTTAATTCGATTGAAAAATGTAGAAAACTAGAAACATTTTGTCTTGTTAAAAATACATTTGGATTTGAGCCCTACATTGATATAATCGATAATAATCAACACCGTATGGCTTATAGTCGTATTAGATTATCATGCCATAACCTTGCTATTGAAGAAGGTCGTTATGAAAACATAGAAAGACACATTTTTTTGTAAATTATGTTATATGAAGGTAGTGGAAAACGAATACCATTTCGTCTTAGTATGTCCGTTTTTTAGAGATTTAAGAAGTTTATTATCTTATTTCTGCTCTTTTCCTACAATTCATAAATTTAAATTATTATTCCAGAGCAGGAAATCATCTTTAATTAAGAACCTTTCTAAATTTATATATCTGTCTTTTTCTAAAAGGGAAATTACACTTCAACTTAATAATTAATAGTCGATACTTGTTTATGAATATTCATATTGTTACTGTAAAATCGATCTTGACCTATTTTGAATTTGTATTTGTAAATGCTCATTTCACATTTTTCTTTCTTTGAACAAATATCTGTTTACTTATGGACGGTATGTTATAATGTTCTGGCAATGAACTGTATGTTTATGCCAATAAATAAATAAATTGAATTGGTAGTTGAACGCCTGGTCAGCCCTTTGTCGATAATGTGACTTATTGACACTTAGTGTTCATGGCATTCTATCCACACATCTAGTGAAATGGTGCTAGTAGGTGGACAAGTGATCTCATCATCATGTCCATTATAATCATCATTATCATCAGTATAATCATCATACATCGTGATTTTAATTGTCCTCATTGTTGTCGTTGTCTTCATATATGTAAATTATAAATAATTAGTAAACAGTTTATATTTTGTATTTGACTTAAGCGTTTAAATGACAGTGTTTGCTTTCGTCAACCTTTTCCTTGTCTTTATCCAAAAGGACAGCAGCAACCAAGGAGGTGATGTATACAGTCCTCGTGGCAATGTTGTCTTACTTATTTGGACTTATTTACCCTCGCCGTTAATTACAAACTATTTGGCGAGCATTAGATAAAAGTTGATTAAAAATTAAATATCACAGAGGGTTACTAATGGCGTGAGCGTTGCTCTTAGCTAGGGTGTTTGAAATTGTAAATAGACTGAAAAATTCATGATGTTATCATTGAAAATGATAGTTATCATCGAGCAAATTAAGTTTGATTATGAGGTTATGTGATGATCTGTTTAATGATACTGAGCATGAGGTATGATATTATATTTAAAAAAAAAAACACACACAAAATTTCATGGATGCTTTAATAGTTTATAATTGTAAATATGTTCGTCACATTATATTGTCAATATTTAACGTAAGTGTTGGGTTCACAGTTACAAATAACATGATTTTCCCTACCAGACCATCGGTTTCTTAACAGTAAATAATGCATAATATCGTTTGTTGATTAGTTGTAATTAAAAAAATCTATATTATCCCGCACCTCGTTGGGAAGGTTAAACAAAATTGTTAAAATAATAAAACAAAACTATTCCGATCCTTCAACACGGCTATCTTTTTAGGGCCTTATTTAAAATATATGAATTTAAAAATAATTATATACATTATTTCAGTGTCCCATAGAGGTGCCGGGCGGCGATATATAACTGGGTGCAGGGGATGATTAAAACGGTGCATACGCCCCACTGGATGCCTTTAACCTCCCGACGTCCCCCTCTCGGGCCCCTTGTTTTGGTCAGGGTATATGCAGTAGCCTCTGTACAGCCTCTTCGCAGTAAATATTTTGTAAAAATATAAATAAAACATAACTAAGAGTGAATATATTTATGTAAAATAGGTTTAAAAAGCAACATTAAAAGATTACCAAAAGGATAAAATATATTTATATTTTTTTAATGTATCATTTTATTTTGACCAATCAGGTGTAGCAGGACTGGTTGTTTTGATATTAGTGTTTGCTCACATTTGTTAGGTATGAGTTATTAACATAGGTGAAAACACATGACATAAGAACCAGTAAGGTTTAATAGTTTTTAGTGAACTAATATCAATCTATTGGTATCTAATGACAAAGATTGTGACACACAGTAGAGCATATCAATTTCAATACATACAACTAATAAGGATCCATAACTATTTCAACTATTTCATTTTAGAGATACTGCATAAATTTAGGGTTTAATTTTAAATCCCCGGCCAAAATATAAAATATCCCAATAAAGGTCTAAAGAGAGAGAGAGAGAGCGAGAAAGCGAGAGAGAGAGAGAGAGAGAGAGAGAGAGAGAGAGAGAGAGAGAGAGAGAAAGAGAGAGAGAGAGAGAGAGCTCTGACAAAAGGTAAAATATACCTGAATGTCCGTGAGGCAAAGAGCACAGAGAAGGGATTTCTTTCCTTTATATACCAATCTAAAGTCAAATAGCATGACTATATAATCCAAGTGTCCACTTGTCGCTTGCATATTATATCTGCTGATAAAGTTCTGCTTGAATGAACACTAGCTAGTGGTCAGTTATAATGCTATCAGCACGTATGATGGAGTTGGAGGGAAAACCATTTCTGCCACACGGGCGCTAGCTTTATCTTTTATAGTTCTTTCATAGTCCGCCATGGTCATAAGGTGTACCATGCCACGAGATGGCGATGCTTTTTAACTGTGAGCGGTTTTAACGATGATCCTGATAGCCATACGCTTGAATCATCAGCGAATTGGCTCACTACCCGACCTGTCCCCACGACACTGATAGGAAGGTCATTAATGAGTAGAGAGAACATTAGTGGGGAGAGTATTGAGCCCTCTGGGTTCCCCTGCTTAGGGTCTCATGATGAGATAGTGTATCCCCCACCTTAACCTGAATTTTCCTATCACTTAAGAGCTCTTAGGTACCTGAAACAGTTGCCGGTTATTCCATGGTCTTCTAGTTTCGAGAGAAGGCCTGCATGTCTTGTTAGGTCGAAAGCGGCTTGCAGGTCAAGAAAGATGGCAGCAACATATCTTCGCCTGTTCCTTGTATAGACTATGTCATGTTGCAGCCTTGCGAGCTGGTCTAATGTGCTCCGTTCTTTTCTAAAGATTGAAAAGGGTTTATTATATTTTTGGATTCTAATAAATGTTCTAAACGTGCCTTAATCTATGTTGTTCATGATTCAGAAAGTTAACTTCATTTATAGTCAACCATTTTTGTTTGGTTTTTCAACACATATTCTTTTATAAACACTATGTGGACATTATTCTTTTAATGACGTCACTACTTTCGTCATAAGCTATTATAAAAAAATATATCCGCACTTGGACATTTTGTATTCAAATAGATCGTTTTTCTTTTCATTGCTTGCATTTGAGAAACTCGTCAGGAAGTTCGAGGTTAGAGCTCTGTTAAACCTGTTTAAGCACCCCAGTTGGTCCATATTGCCGACTGACCGTTTCAAGGCGGTAACTGTCGAGTGCTCTTTTCGTGAATTGACTCATCACAAATTTGTTCTTACTTTTCGCTTGGCTTGCATGTGGATTTCCTTTGTTCTGTGCCTTTTCGGAGTTTGGTATATGTTGCAATGCTCATAGGAATTTGTCATATATTCTTATTCATGATCACAACAATGTTACATATACTTGTGCAGTGTGACGGTCGTAAAAAAATCTACCCGTGCATGTAATCTATGTTGTCATTTAATTCATCCTATAAGGATTGTAACGTGTATTTCCTTTAATGGACAGTGGACTTTGGTTTTTCAATTCAATCTTCACATGAACAGGATACTACGACCATTTTTTCGTCTCTGGTCATGTTTGTTCATGATTCAGAAAGTTAATTTCATTTCTTTTTGTGTGGTTTAGCAACACATATCCTTTTCTAAACAACATGTGGACATTATTTTTCAATGACGTCACCACTTTCGTCATAACTTATTATAGAAAATATCAGCGCTTGGACATTTTGTATTCAAATAGATCGTTTTTCTTTTCATTGCTTGCATTTGAGAAACTTGTCAGGAGGTTCGAGGTTAAAGCTCTGTTAAACCTGTTTAAGCACCCCAGTTGGTCCATATTGCCGACTGACCGTTCCAAGGCGGTAACTGTCGAGTTTGCTCTTTTCATTAAATGACTCATCACAAATTTGTACTTACTTTTCGCTTGGCTTGCATGTGAAATTCCTTTGTTCTGTGCCTTTTCGCAGTTTGGGATATATTGCAATGCTCATAGGACTTATATTCTAATTGACCATTACACGCCAGTAAATTTCCCAGCATGGGGTGTTACGCTTATTGGTCTTTAAGATTTTGGATCATTTTCTGGTTTATTTTGTTTTAAAAGAGGTATAACTACAGCTTCCTCTTTTTTGAAGAGCATATAGGAGACTCTATCCCACCACCCAGTGGCTGAATAGTTCCTCGTCCTGATTATGTCCTCAAGTTCCGAAATAAAGAAACTGTTGTTGAGGGGGATGTTATTTTCCCCTGGGATGTTATGTTTTCTTTGTTTGCTGACTCAAATTTAGCCTGAATGTTTAACATGTCTATAGGGATATTCGAATCACTGGAAACATCCTTATAATGGGAAACAAATATAATTATTAGCTTTCTCGATTGGGGTAACTGTGGATATTTATTATCTTTAAGTAAATGAATGGGACTGTAAGAATGTCCTCTAATTCTGCGGATTTTTCCCAAAAATCTATAGCATTCGTGTTGTGAGTGCACGAATTTCAGAATTCCTCCCAGTTTTACCTCTTGGCGTCTAAAATGACCTTACTTGCGCTTCCCTGCGTATCCATGTACCTGTCATAATTTTCGCGGCATGGATTACGTTTTAATTTATTCAAAGATTTTTTTCGCCCCTTGAAAGCATCCTGACAAGTCTTATTTCACCACGGTACAAGGACCCTTATAGATTTACTCGCTTTGTGTACCGGTATGCACTTCCCCGCGATGGACAGTAACTTTTCAGTTAAGAGCTGACAGTGCATGTCTACATCAGCCGAGTATACTTCATCTGGGTTAATTCTCTCACACATATTTGAAAATTTATCCCAATCTGCCTTTTTGTAGTTGAATTTGGTCTCGGAATTAGATTTAGTTTCCGATATACCTTGTTTTTGAATTGATGTGATGATTGGGAAATGGTCTGAACCCCATGTATCGTCCATAACTCCCCAGTTCGAAAGTACCGAGATTCTTGGACTAGCGATTGTGAGATCTAAACAAGATACTACTTGGCCTACCCTGGTTGCACTGCCGTCATTGAGTAGGACTTTACCAGTTTCTGAAAGTCAATTCCAAACAACCTCCCCTTGACGGTCAGTACTGGTCGAAACCCAAGCTGTGTGGTGTGCATTGAAGTCGCCAGTTGTAATGATGTCCTTGTGCTCACGAGCCAAAAGTGAGCTCATTTTTTAGTTACTTCAGGGTTCCAACCCCTGGAGTAAATGTTGACCAATGTTAAGGGGAGTTGTTCTAAATGAAGATTGATTATTTGTAACTCAATCTTCGCGTCCCCATTTTGACCCCTGATATTTTCTACTTCGACTTCTGTATAATTGATAGAATCTTTCACATACACTATCACCCCCCCCCCCCTCCCCCTCGCACACTTGATTATTGTTGTTTATGTAATATTTATAGATCCACTTGTATCCAAGTATTTTTGTGCTATGTTTTTGAAATTTTGATACCTGGATACGTATAACATGAATGTTATGTTTATTTAAATACTGCAAAAGATTTGCTTGTGTGCAGTGACCCCCCCCCCCCTCCGCGTTGAATGATATGTTTAGGTTACTATCCATCTTATCTGCGGACCGATGTTAGACGACGTTTACTGGGACCTCACTATTCATGCATTTTTGGTATGGCATGCCTCTTCAGGGGTGTCAGTTTTTTAAACCAGTCGTAGAACAAAACTCAGGTGCAGTTTTTTTGTTGTTGTTGTTGTTTTTGTGTGTGTTAAATACTTATTCAGATTGGCCCCTGTCCTAATTGTTGTTTTGGATCTTATGTCTTTGATAATGTCTACTAGGGCCTAAATGTACAGGGAGTCTGAGCTTTCTTGAAAAACATTAATTTCAATATGTAATGATTGGGTGGTTTTGTCCACGACATTCGGCACAGGTGTCTCCTCCTCCGCCACCCCTCACCGCTTACAGCTTACAGCTGTGACGCCCACCCCCGCCAAAGAAAGAGGTTTGAGTTTCAGAGCGCCTACCAAGGCCTCGGCAAACGCCATCTCCAGAAGGTAGGTCCCCGACACTAACCTAACCTGTGCACCCTTATTTATTTTATTATGTGATGGACGCCCTGATCTACGAAAAGCAATATTATTCACTATTGTGCAATCACAGAACATGTATCAATTTTGTCATGTCCAATAAGGGACTATCACAGATGAATAGAGCTAAAAATTTCAATATTCTGAATAAAATATATCAGGAATGGTGAATGGTGAATAATATATGAAATGGAGGATAAATGTCGCTTCTATTCCTCCTCTAGAGTATGATGAATGAGGTATATGGTTGGATGATAAATGACAAATGGTATGGTGGTATGGTGATACGATGGTTCGTTAAAATATCCTCACTCTGTAAATATCTCCAAATGAAATTCTATAATCAGTAAATATAGTGTTTGCTTTAACCTAAATCCTAAGGGGACAATTTTGAATAAGCAAACACTGGTCTAAAGTAGTTCCAAAGATTGGGGATACTTACAATTTCAACGAAATCAAACAGGAGGACAATTCAATAGCAGGTTTAAAATGACCGCCGGGTGTTTTCAGGGGTGGTTACACTAAATACCGACCGGAAGTAGAATGAGTGACATGGACTTTTTCTCTTTAGTAACAGTCAATTGCTATGTTTTGGCATTAAATTTACTATTTTGAAGGTAATCTGAACCTTTTGGTATCAAAAGGAAGCTGAAACTATGTAGAATTAAAAGAAAGCAAACGTCTTTAACCCCTATGCACAATAATGAACTGATCCACTTTTACAGGAAGTACATATTTCATTGAAATTTGGCGGTTACCGACTGGCAATTTGGCGGTATGCGCAGTCCATGAAGCTGAACCTTCTTACAAGTTGCAAAAGTTGCCTAATTTCTGGGTCTTTCTGATAGACAATAAATAGCTCGTTTCACCTATACATTGTTATGGAGGTCCCTCATAACTTGGTCTTGTTTCAATTTGTTTCCATCTTTTCGCGATTCTCTATAGAATATAGAACAAACTTATTTAGTGGCGTCTAACCTTTAAGCGACATTTACGGAAGAATCTTCGTCTGCACCTTTGGCTTGAAAATGGCTGCAAATGGGTAAATCCTTATAAGAATGGTGTTCTATCAATGAATTTTGTTATTTGAAGACATTTGAGAAATAATATAAGTGTTTAGTCTGAATTTAGGGGTCCTGATATGAAAATGTGCCTGAAAAATGAAGAAATGCTCAAAAAGACTCCAACTATCACCCAACATGTATCTTGGGTGTCATTTAGTTTACAGATAATGAGTTTGGATGATACTTTTCATTATTGTATCTTTATTTTCTGAAAACATGCATTTAAATGACCTTAACCTGTACCAGGATCCATTTTCATACAACAGTAAAAGGAGTCCAATGTGCTGGGAGCAGACACTGGCACATACAGTGTCACATACCAAAATTATAGTTTTGCACATAAATGATCCATTTTTCTACTTTTCTGAGTTATATATAATACAACAAGCATTATTCTTCATGTTTACACCTTACTGTGATAGTTAGAAACAAAAATTAAGTTGAAATCTGGATAAAATGCCATGTAAACAATATGTGATTGTTTTTGTTTTTTTATTTGTGTTGAACAGGTCACCATCATATTCTTCACAAAATTGGGGCTCCAACATATAACTGTGTGCTTTGAAGTGTCCTGTATTCACCAAGGATAGCTTAAAATTCCTTAATACCTTACAACCATGCCTTTCTGGCATGCAAATATTCAAATCGCTCTCTCAGTAAGACTACGTCGTGACCCAGACCTTGGCTGGATTGTGCCGCCTTAGAGATTTGCACGTAGGCAATTGTTTTTGAAGTACTTTCTGGCTTTGAAGGTAACATGACTTTAAAGGTAATCGGTATAAAGTTTAGACCTAAACATTTACTACTTTATTAGGATGGCACGGCGTCATAGCTTTACAGGAGACCACATACGGTTATCCTTTACATATCGTAAATAGCTACATTTGGCTAACTTAAAATTGCTCCTGCTAAATAAAAAATACAATTTTGTTGTCCTTGTATGATTATATATCATTGCATATTGTATGACAAGACAGTGTGTTGATTGTGTGTTTTAATATTCTGTGGCTGTAATTTTCCATTTGAGAGAGTGTAAGACATTCACTTGTTGGACTTTTTACGATGATATGTGAAATTTGAGTTTCTTGTTTATTTATATATTAGTGATTTAACCTGATACGATAACACATGGAGAGCTTCCGTTTTAAAGTATCGAACATAGTTTACAAAAATATAAATAATATTGTTGTATTTTGATTGCTTTTTAAAGGATGGTCACATTAGTACCAACCTGATCGTGTTTTCTGTGAGAAAACATTGTTTACGTGTTGGAAAATATGCATTAAGGGGTGGGTGAGGATATAGATCTACTGTCCGTTTGAGTATACATTTACTTAGCGATGACAAGTTTTAAATTGCACCAAACACAATATTATGACTGTTACATACGTTCATATATGTTCCCTGTCCTTTAAAGGATTTCAACTTTAGTTGTAATTCATACTGGCACTACAATCTGATGCTTGTTCTAGTTTGGTAGTAAATTTATTGACCGTGTTATTGAATGTCACCAATTTTAATGTTGTGTGCTTTAGCAAACCTGACCATGTGACCGCCCCTAACCGGCGATCACTTTCTCTATACGACCACTTCAAAGCCGCCCGCGCAAATTCGTTCTTTAATTGACACGTAATAAAAGACCACCTGATATCGGCACCCAGCGACAAACATGCCTTAATTGGACCCCAATAGATGACCACTCAAAGATCGTCGCCAATCATAATCCGTCAATCATAATTGACTGAAATGTCTCTTTTTCTTCACACCTTTTAACCAAACCAGATCTGCTCTTATTTAGGACCCTTCTCGCTAAAATCAACTCTGTACTCAAAGTAAAGCAGACATGTCGATGTCCATTTAACTAAGAAAAAAATCTCAGCATGATGCGAAAACTAGACAATCACTAAAATGATTAATAAGAATATATAACAAAGTCTTATGAGTATTGCAATATATACCAAACTCCGAAAAAGCACAGGACAAAGGTATTTCACATGCAAGCCAAGCGAAAAGTAAGAACAAATTTGTGATGAGTCATTTAACGAAAAGAGTAAACTCGACAGTTACCGACTGGGGTGCTTAAACCGGTTTTACAGAGCTCTAACCTCGCACTTCCTGATGCGTTCCTCAAAGATTATGGTTAAATTATGTTAATGAATTCCAAAATGGCGGAACGGGAGTGCATTGGATAATAGAATCATGTCTACATATGTGTTTTTATAATTGACATCGAAATAAACACAAATGACCTTAATCCATGATAACAAAGACGGTATCAATGTTTAAAAATTGCGTGTTACACGTTACTGAGTCTCGTAGATCGGATTGTGTGAATAAGGTAACTTGGGATTGGGATTAGGGATTAGCCGGCATTTTTGCCGATACTGCGCAGCGACATTTCTATCATTACAGCACAGGGGCACTTATGCCCATGGACTGAACCCGGCCGGTCCATTATACTGACACCGACGAGTCAGGCGTAATGCTGTCCCCGTAGCCCCGAGCGTTAGGAGGGAAGCCACTACTACCAACTTTAAAGTCTTTGGTATGACCCGGCCGGGGTTCGAACCCACGACCTCCCGATCCGCAAGTTGATGTTTGGTACGAACGTTAGCCAGAACTTAACTGTTTACCGACCATGGATATCCCAGCTTGGAATGATGATCAAGTAACTGATAATGTTCACCTTACTAAATATTTGTTTTGCTAGACAATAATTGTTCTTTGTGTGTCGTTATCGTTGTTTTATTTATCACAGTTTCTTTATAAATAAAAAGGTAGATTGTGAACGTAATTATATTTTAACGTGTAACTTAATGTTTTCAATCATGAAAATTGAATGCCTGTCAGTTAAAATTAGTTTCTATCATTATCATCATTATCAACATCATCACTACCAAAACATCATCATCGTCTTCTTTATTGCATCATGATAATATAAGTAAATGTATCAAATATACACAATTTGCCAGTTTATGTGGTCTTTAAAACGGACGCATTTGCTGGCAGCCTATCTTTATAAATAATATAAATGTATTTACTCTCAACAACAAATGCATTCTAATTTGTAACTTTATGAATTCTTGTAGTGTAAGAAACAAGTATCGGATTTATGAATGTTTCGATATCAACTAGTAGAACAAGAACAAGACAAATGCCGGCCACGAGGTCAAAATTCTGTTTGGTAACACTAACAACAATTATGAGACTGTGTTAGATGCCAGAGCCGTACTTTATTTTCATCTGTGTGATGAGTGTTTAGATTACATATGAAGTATTTACCTTTGAGTTTAGGACAAATACCTTATTTGAATAAACTTATCAAGATGTTGTTCACTACATCTGCAATCAACAAAAACGCGATTTACCTTCCTCTAAACTGACCACAGAAAAGGCGAAATTAATTGATGATGTGATGATAGTATTGATTGATGATATTCTGACATCACCCTTAACAAACAATTTTACAAGCTGCAATCATTGCAACTACCAACTACACAACCATTTATATTCTATACTTAACATAAAATTACAATATTTCAATTATGAACCGCAGTTTTCCTCATTCAAATATTTACATAATTATTTTTATTAAAAAATTAAACACGTGTGATATGCAATTTAAAATCGAAACATTATAACGACACCAGTTAACGCCTAGGAACGTTCAGTCGGCAAAAGGACCAACTTCTGTGCTAAAACCAAACTTGTGGCACACATAAGATCTGACTTCATTTTTCTTCAAAAACATACAGTAGGAAAACCACAATAAGTACCTGAATCGGAACTTAAAAATACCACAGAGCACAATTATCAAACAACTTAAGAATTATTTTAACGAGTTATGTAAATAGATACACGTTGTAAAAAGATAAAAGACTCGGCAACTTAAAAGAATAAAAAAGAGAACAGTTTCAAATAAAAGAGCCCAGACGATGGCGTTTAATAGGAACTACATAATGACGCCCTACGATAAAAGTACAGTCACTGCATTTTTAAAAAGTAAAATGCACAATTTTGCAACACGAATGTAATTATCATATTGAAGGAACCGTCCAGAAGTACCGAATTTGGTGAAATATGCATCGATCTTTTTGCCGGTAAGTACTAGTTACAGGTAGTGACACTTTGAAAGCAACGTCATTCTTGTCCATAGAGCAATAACAGACGTTTATCCACATATTCCCTTAAACTATACAGAACGTATGTCACGTGTCATTCAAATCGTTTACACAACAATTACATCAACATGGTAAATATTATAATGACCTTAAATGTTGATTTAATACGTAAATATTATTACTGACGCTATTACCAGTGCCGACTTAATTCAATTAGTAAAATCATCCTTGGTTTGAGAACTAATTTTGCAACGTTTTGCTAATAGTTTACGCTGTTGTTTTTTGTTTCTTCTTAGCCCCGCCTTTGCGGTTTCTTGTGTCCTTGCCTAACTAGTATGTATCAAGAGTAACACTATATATGCTGGAATTATCACCTACGCATTTCATTCGGCGCAACATTATTGAACACTCAGGTATGTTATTTGAAGTCAAATGCAGTTTGTTATTTGTGCCGCTTTATAGAGTTGTTTGGCATTTTGGTAATTCATTTTTGTCAGGTATTTTGTTTAGTTATTTATAACTTGTAAGGATTTTTCAGTTCAAATAACATTGGCTCCAGCTCGTAACTTAGTATATTTTGGATTTTATCACTTAATATACAAAACAGAAAGTGTTGCTAATAAAGTTTTGTCTCACGTGGGTTATGCACTTTGAATATTATATTTACACTTAGTGAGGGATTTATCGGTGTCATTTTAAAACGCAACGTTTATGATCATTTTTGTTTTGTGTTTAAAATTCACTGCAGCGAACATTTATGATCAATATAGCTATTTGATGGAGGAAGGCTTCAACGTTTTTATCATATATACTTTTCCCCATTGAGACATTTCAACAAAATGTGTTTCAACAATAGTAATGATAGAACCGCAGTGAAAGGGCTCAAACAGATGCGTAGCTATGCATGCTATGATGTGTACACAAAGCGACTCTAGGAGGGAATGCGGTGGCATGCTCCCCTGGAAAATTGTGTATTTCTATATCGTGCGTGGTGGCATAAATATACACGTTCTAGGATAGAATTTTTATTGCAGATTTATGTTTTCATTCTTTGTGGACAATGTGTACGCAGCTGCGTATTCTGCATACATGTAGCTTCGCGCCTGTCGAATGTTTATGGCATTATATGGCATTGTTTCAGATTCATTAGTGCAGTTCTCCAGCGTAAAAATGAAAGCCGCCACACTTGCTCTTCTCGCTGTTGTCCTCGTGTCAATGACAGTTGTCATGGGACAGGGGCCCATGATGATGCCTGGCTTTGGCATGATGGGAATGGGAGGAGGTGGAGGCATCTTCGGCATCCTCATCTTTTGTGAGTACACATTATTACAATGACAATCATCATGATGTTCTTTATCTAGTACAATCGATAGAGTGCCAGTTGTATGTGAACGATGCCATTGTGTTAAACCGGGGTCCTGATGTACCAATGGTAGGAATGGTACCGGGCTGATGAATTCTTCCATTCTTAATATAAAATTGGATTTAAGGGTTGTAGAACGCCTCGTCGGCCCTTTGCCAGAAATGTGACTTATTGACACAAGTGTTCATGGCATACTATTCACAGATCTAGGTAAATAGTGCTGGCAGGTCGAGAAATGGTATCATGTCCATGTGCATTATGATCATCAGTATCATCATGCGTATTATAATCATACATCGTCACCATCATTGTTGCCGTAGTCGTCGTTGTCTTCATATATGTTATCAATAAATAATTAGTAAACTGTTTATATTTTGTATTTGATTGAAGCGGTGCTTGTTTATTCCAGTGTTTGTTTTCATCATTATTATCGGAGTCCTGTTCCCAAATGACAACAACGACGTCAGCCCAAGTGTTGTGCAACGTCCTAGAGACAGATATACTGGAACTAGTGGCACTGTTTATAGCTCTGGTGGTAGTGTTCATCACGAGATGACAGGCACTAGTTACTTGTAATTACCTTGGAAACCTGCGGTAGGCAATTATTATTAAAGTACCTTCTTGCTTTGAATGTAACATGACGTTAAAAGGTTATCGGTATAAAGTTTTGACCTAAACAGTTACTACTTTATTAGGATGGCAAGGTGTCAATGCTTGACACAAGACCACATAAGGTCATCCTTTCCATATCGTAAATAGTTACATTTGGCCCAAATAAAATCGATCCTGCTGAAAAGGGTAATATTTTGTTGTCATTTTCGCAGAATAATATTCATTGAGAAGACGAATCATATGTGAAAATAAGCTGCCGTTAACTATCTACGTTTTTTATAGCAACGTTTAATCGAACTATGTATGGCTGTATATCATTGCATATTGTATGACAATACATTGTGTCGATTGTGTGTTTCAATAAAGTGTGGCTGTAATTTTCCTTTTTAGAGACTGTAAGTTTTTTTACTGTTGTAAAAATTGTGAACTTGGGTATTTTGTTTATACAGTAAAACCTCTCCACAGCAACATGTGGCGGAGGCACGAACAAGTGTTGCTGATGGGAGGTATTACTGCTCAGAGGTTTCATTCCCTTCATACTCTGCCAAGACTTCTGCCTTCCGCTCCCTACACAACTATGATATTGAAAATCTACGGATGATAGCTTAATCTACAGTATTTAACAAGAGCAGTTTTTAAAATTATAAAATATAAACAGGTTACATTTAAATTTATTTTAATATAAATCATATCTGCAATTTCATATAGGCAATCAGCATTTGCTTGTCTATTACAAAAACAATATCGTCAGTAATGGACCTGTATCTGAGTTCTGCCGCAGCCCAAATCGGTAGCAATAGACTGTGCTGACCTTCCTTGTTCTAACAACTTAATTGCAGTAACCCTCTGCTCTAACGTAAGGTAAACCTTTTTATAAGACATTTCAAGACAAAATGACCAGTATTTCAGTATTGAGTCATGCAAAGACTGATTTACCATTAAAAATCGAATTTATAGTCAGACATCCTAAAACAATGACAGTTTGCATTAAGCACTTAACGTAAACATATTTTAAGTAAGCAATCAATACAGGATATCTTTTAATCCTCCGATCAACTTAAGAAAACAAACCTACAGATAACTTTATCAATAGTTGACACTTATTTCACACGTTCCCGCAATACCCTAGATCTACAACGGCATGTTTGTAGCATGCAGCTGGTTTCCCTCCTACTGTAACTTGATTCCAATTAACACCTTCTCAACAGGGTACAAGCAGTGATCAGTCGACCGCGTGACATTTCTGGTGTACGAGACAGACTGTTCTAAAAATAGCTGCACTGGTGTTGCTACGCAGAGGTTAACCTAGCCTCAGGGAAGAGATTTACACGACCGCTTACCGCTTCGCGGGGAGTTGCTGCATAAAGGTTAAAATGCGCTGAAAACTACTGGGGGGATTTAACTGCCGCTGCTTAGAGGTGCCGCTTTGAGAGGTTTTACTGTATATATTAGTGATTTACCCATAATATGAGAGAGCTATCGTTTTAAAGTACCGACTCTACAAGAACATAATATTGTTGTATTTTGATTTCTTTCTAAGGTATGATCATATCAGTACCTACCAGATCATGTTTTCTATGAGGAAACATTGTTTACGTGTGCGAAAAATATGCATTAAGGGTGGGGTGAGGATATCGATCTACTGCCCGTTTGCATATACATTTTCTTAGCAACGACAAGTTTTAAAATGGCATCATACATTAAAGTGTGACTATTATTTACGCTCATATATGCCTCGTGTCCGTTAAAGCATTTTTCCTTCCAATGACAAATGCAAATACTATTGACTTTATAGAAATGCATGGCTCAACACACGTTGCCCAGACCATCTGAGAGGCAATTTTAACTACAGATGTACTTCAGACTGGCACTACGGATGCTTGTCCTACTTTTGTAGTAAATTCATTGACCATGTTACTGAATGTCACCAATTTTTGAATAGTATTTCTTCTCGTTTCAGTTGAAAGGACAAAGGCGGCATTCGATTGGATAGTTTGAATTTCGTATGCTCTTAATTTAATAAAATATGTAAAACAAGTTATTCTTGGTTTATTTTTCTTGAAGATGTGGAACGTATTCGTTTTTTGTTTGTTTGTTGGGTTTCTTTGTTGTTGATTTTTTTGGTGTTGTTTCTTTGTTGTAGTTGTTAGTTTTGTTTTCTTTCTTTTTTGTGTTTGTTGTTTTTTTGCGTTAATTTATGTTGTTGTGTTTGTTTTGTAGTTGTTTTTGGTTTTGTTGCTTTTATTTTGTTTGAGTTTTCTTTTGTTCGTTTTTGTTGTTGTTGTTGTTTTTGGTTCTGTTTGTTTGTTTGTTTGTTTGTTTTTGTGGCGGGGGTAAACGGTAATGGGGAATGAACATCATTTAACACACGAACAGACTATTACATACAGATCACACTAGACATAACATCACATACACATTTACATATGATATTGTCAATCTCTACAAGGCCGACGACACAATATATTACTTATGTTATTTGTATACTACGCTAATTTCTACTTAGCTACAGGGTGATTTCCATTATATACTACTTCATATGCGAAATAAATTTGTTGATGACAATTGTATATCTGCCAGAATTGCTTTCCATAAAAATAGAATAAGATATTCATTTGTAAAAACGCTGAAACTAGAGAAGAACTGCTGAACATTGCACGAAAATATAAAGTGGTATAACGTTATGCAAAATTAACTTATAGGATGCAGTTGAAGAAAGATTTATGAAAGCGAAAAATTCTTTCCACAAACGTATTAGAAATATGTTAATACGAGTTAACAACCAAAGAACAAAGCCGCTTATTTTAATATAAACGTCTTTTATATTATTTTTCAAAGATCTAAATGCTAGTAATGTTGAAGAAGGCGAAAGTGTTGATACCGACTTTCCAATTACTTTTCAAAATTGCCTAAATCGTAGAATCTCCTTATTCGAAATCAATAAAGCTAGTTCCTACCTTAAAGTAGGCACAGCAGTGGGTCTTGATTCTATAACTAACGAAAATATTAAGACAGATACTAATGCTAGTATTTCACAAATTGTTTTATACAGTTCTTGACACTGATGTCGTTAAAGCTTAGCTAGTAGGTAATATTAAACCTATTTATAAAGGTAAAGGAAAGACCTCCAAAACTATAGACCTATAACACTTTTGAGCTGTATTGGTAAATTATTTACTGCTGTACTAAATGAAAGGCTCGCAGACATTGTTGAGGAAAACAATCAGTTAAACATCATTCTGGCCAGATCTTTTTAAAAAATCAACCATTGACCATATTTTCAATTTTTATATGTTCGCAGATATATGTAAAATCGTAACAAAAAGCTATTATGCTGGGTCGTTGATTTCCAGAAAACATTTGATTCTGTCGGAGAACAGGTGTTTGGTTCAAATTACGTTATAATATAAATTGGAAAGTTTTAACAATTTTAAAAAGTCAGACATCCTAAAACAATGACAGTTTGCATTAAGCACTTAACGTAAACATATTTTTAAGTAAGCAATCAATACAGGATATCTTTTAATCCTCCGATCAACTTAAGAAAACAAACCTACCATTAACATCATCAATAGTTGACACTTATTTCACACGTTCCCGCAATACCCTAGATCTACAACGGCATGTTTGTAGCATGCAGCTGGTTTCCCTCCTACTGTAACTTGATTCCAATTAACACCTTCTCAACAGGGTACAAGCAGTGATCAGCCGACCGCGTGACATTTCTGGTGTACGAGACAGACTGTTCTAAAAATAGCTGCACTGGTGTTGCTACGCAGAGGTTAACCTAGCCTCAGGGAAGAGATTTACACGACCGCTTACCGCTTCGCGGGGAGTTGCTGCATAAAGGTTAAAATGCGCTGAAAACTACTGGGGGGGATTTAACTGCCGCTGCTTAGAGGTGCCGCTTTGAGAGGTTTTACTGTATATATTAGTGATTTACCCATAATATGAGAGAGCTATCGTTTTAAAGTACCGACTCTACAAGAACATAATATTGTTGTATTTTGATTTCTTTCTAAGGTATGATCATATCAGTACCTACCAGATCATGTTTTCTATAAGGAAACATTGTTTACGTGTGCGAAAAATATGCATTAAGGGTGGGGTGAGGATATCGATCTACTGCCCGTTTGCATATACATTTTCTTAGCAACGACAAGTTTTAAAATGGCATCATACATTAAAGTGTGACTATTATTTACGCTCATATATGCCTCGTGTCCGTTAAAGCATTTTTCCTTCCAATGACAAATGCAAATACTATTGACTTTATAGAAATGCATGGCTCAACACACGTTGCCCAGACCATCTGAGAGGCAATTTTAACTACAGATGTACTTCAGACTGGCACTACGGATGCTTGTTCTACTTTTGTAGTAAATTCATTGACCATGTTACTGAATGTCACCAATTTTTAAATAGTATTTCTTCTCGTTTCAGTTGAAAGGACAAAGGCGGCATTCGATTGGATAGTTTGAATTTCGTATGCTCTTAATTTAATAAAATATGTAAAACAAGTTATTTTTGGTTTATTTTTCTTGAAGATGTGGAACGTATTCGTTTTTTGTTTGTTTGTTGGGTTTCTTTGTTGTTGATTTTTTTTGGTGTTGTTTCTTTGTTGTAGTTGTTAGTTTTGTTTTCTTTCTTTTTTTGTGTTTGTTGTTTTTTTGCGTTAATGTATGTTGTTGTATTTGTTTTGTAGTTGTTTTTGGTTTTGTTGCTTTTTTTTGTTTGAGTTTTCTTTTGTTCGTTTTTGTTGTTGTTGTTTTTGGTTCTGTTTGTTTGTTTGTTTGTTTGTTTTTGTGGCGGGGGTAAACGGTAATGGGGAATGAACATCATTTAACACACGAACAGACTATTACAAACAGATCACACTAGACATAACATCACATACACATTTACATATGATATTGTCAATCTCTACAAGGCCGACGACACAATATATTACTTATGTTATTTGTATACTACGCTAATTTCTACTTAGCTACAGGGTGATTTCCATTATATACTACTTCATATGCGAAATAAATTTGTTGATGACAATTGTATATCTGCCAGAATTGCTTTCCATAAAAATAGAATAAGATATTCATTTGTAAAAACGCTGAAACTAGAGAAGAACTGCTGAACATTGCACGAAAATATAAAGTGGTATAACGTTATGCAAAATTAACTTATAGGATGCAGTTGAAGAAAGATTTATGAAAGCGAAAAATTCTTTCCACAAACGTATTAGAAATATGTTAATACGAGTTAACAACCAAAGAACAAAGCCGCTAATTTTAATATAAACGTCTTTTATATTATTTTTCAAAGATCTAAATGCTAGTAATGTTGAAGAAGGCGAAAGTGTTGATACCGACTATCCAATTACTTTTCAAAATTGCCTAAATCGTAGAATCTCCTTATTCAAAACCAATAAAGCTAGTTCCTACCTTAAAGTAGGCACAGCAGTAGGTCTTGATTCTATAACTAACGAAAATATTAAGACAGATACTAATGCTAGTATTTCACAAATTGTTTTATACAGTTCTTGACACTGATGTCGTTAAAGCTTGGCTAGTAGGTAATATTAAACCTATTTATAAAGGTAAAGGAAAGACCTCCAAAACTATAGACCTATAACACTTTTGAGCTGTATTGGTAAATTATTTACTGCTGTACTAAATGAAAGGCTCGCAGACATTGTTGAGGAAAACAATCAGTTAAACATCATTCTGGCCAGATCTTTTTAAAAAATCAACCATTGACCATATTTTCAATTTTTATATGTTCGCAGATATATGTAAAATCGTAACAAAAAGCTATTATGCTGGGTCGTTGATTTCCAGAAAACATTTGATTCTGTCGGAGAACAGGTGTTTGGTTCAAATTACGTTATAATATAAATTGGAAAGTTTTAACAATTTTAAAAAGTATAGTGGAACCAAAGTATGTGTTAACAAACAATACTTCGTCAGAGTTCTTTAACTGTTCTCATGGGGTCCGCCAAGGTAAAAACCTCTCCCTTTTGATAATTTTCCAGTATCTAAACGATGTTGAACATTATTTACTGTCAAAACATGATATCGGGGTTGATATATTCGACGAGACCCTGAATATATACTTAAGTTACGGTTCCAAGGCGGTAACTGATGTTTTTTCTTTTTGTATGTGCTCGTCTCTGTGTTTTTGTCACATTTATAATCACCATGTCTGCCTTTGTCTAGAGGTAAATTATATTTTGATAGGACCTTTTCTTATTTAACTGCTAAAACTTGTTGTAATCGTATAAGCGGACGATAAAATTCTGATTGCCACTAGCGAAAGAGACCTTTCAGTAATTCTTCCATCGTTCAATGGATGTAACCGTACGTGGAAACTTGAATATATATATATATATATATATATATATATATATATATATATATATATATATATATATATATATATATATATATATATATATATATATATATATTCTTATTGACATTAATTTCAATAGAACTAAAATTATGATATATAATATAAATATCCACTGAGAAAGATCTTTTTGTTAATGATAACAAAACTGCAGTTGTTGATTCCTTTAAATTTCTAGGTGTTATTAGAAAACATTTTTCATAAACTAAAAACATGTGGTAGAGCAAGCTAAGGTTTTTTGTTTTTTTTTTGAGTTTTCATAAAAAGATCAAGAATCTTGATCTCCCTGTCGATTGCCAAATTTAACTATTTCACAATACTTATTTGCCAATTTTGACGTATGGATGCGAAGTTTGGGGTTGTAATGAATTATCTATTATTAGGAATATATATACTGAGTTGTTTAAACAAGTTCTTAATGTTAAACATTAAGCAGTACTACACATGTAATGTTGTACGGTGAGCTTGGGAGAAACCCACTTTTTATTTCAATTAAAAAAGAATAATTGGACTTTGGTTTAACTTATTAAATAGTTTTAGCAAACTTTCATCCTTTATGTATAGAATCATGTACAATGACTATGTGTGTAACGATAAAAATTATGTTTGACTCTCACTTGTGATGTTCTGCATGAAAGCGATTTAGCGCATGTATTGAACTACCAAAACTTTAATGTCTCAGAAGACTTACTTTTAAGTAAAACTGAATAGGTAAATAAGAAAAGGTCCTATCAAATTTTCCACAGATATTTTAGTTTTATCTAACTGTAGACAAAGGCAAACAAGGTAAATGTAAATGTGACAAAAACACAGAGACGAGACATAACACACAAAAACAACACTACTTGATAATGACAACGACCGGCAGATTCAATGATTACTCTATTACAAGGGTCCTCGTGGTATAAATTACTGGGGTTATTTTGATTTTAGTTTCTGGCTATGTTTGTATTTAGAACTGGTTATAATATTTTTGACAATGATAATGACCGGCAGACTCAGTGGTTGCTGCTATTTTCGTTTATCAGCCAAGTCCTTATATTGACATTGGGTATAGTGTAAGCTTGTGTATAGAATGGGCAAGTTAATATAGGTTATCCCATCTAATTCCCATAGTTTGTTTATAAATCCGATTTGTATCATTAACCAGGTTGCGGGCAAGGGGTCGGGCGGGTTATGCTACGTCAAACAGAGGGTTTTCGGTCAATAATTTCAGTTTGGATAAATCTTGCTTAAAATTTGGACATAGCAAGCTTGCATGAAGACCTAGCTTGGGGTTGAATTTGGGGCTTGTCGGATCAAGGTCAAGGTCACTGTTTCTAAAAAAATAAAAACAGTTTCCGGTCAATAACTTCAGTTCAACAATCTTGCTGAAACTTTGAATATAGCAAGCTTGCATGACAACCTTGCTCTGGATTGGATTTGGGGCTAGTCAGATGAAGGTCAATGTCACTGTTACTAAAAATAGAAAAAAAATAATCCCGTCACGTATTTCAATTCGAATAATCCAGTCTTGCTGAAACTTTGGATCTAGCAAGCTTGCCTGAAGACCTAGCTTGGAATCGAATTTTGGGTCAGTCGGGTCAAGGTCATGTTACTAAAAATAGGAAAACAGTTTCCGCCTAACAATTATGTGTTAAATCGTTAAAAACCTGGTTTTGTGGCATGGCCACGTTTCTTGCTTTAATTATGTATTGGTTTTGTTACATTTATTTTGTATTTGGGTTTTTAAAAAAAAAATCATTATTTTATTCTATGTCTTTGTGTCAGGGTTCATTTCGTATTTGTTGATGATGTTTTTTATGTCAGAGACCAAAAGTTCCGAATTTAACTGTTTGAACTGTCTTAATAGAGAAAGAGTCAGAGATGGCACATGTGTATAGGAAATGCTGTACAATTCCAAGTGTCTTTATATGTAAATGAGTGTTTGGCTTCAAGTAGTAGATTGCTTTTATATGATTGACTATTGAATTGCTCGTTAAATTTGAATTCGGCCAATGGGATCGATCGGAGAGGTTGTTTTAAAGTCGAACCAGTGTAGCCATTTTTTATTGGAAAATGTAGGACTATTGTGATGAGAGTTTGTCTTGAGTTGTGGATTCAATAATGTAAGTGTATTTTAGTTAAATTTAATGTAATTTGTACGTTCTAAGAATCAGAATAAGGCAGTTTTTTTTATAATTTTGGCTTTATCCGCTGGTATATTGTTTATCTATTTGTCACTGTTTATTAAGCTAACACTTGTTGCAGAGTAGAACGTTCAGTGCTCCAGTTACTCAGTCTACCTTACATAACCTAACCCGAAATAAGGGCCTATATTTATGTTTATATGTGTACAACTATATATTGATCCCCAAAAGCACACACACAATGTGTAATTAGAGAAGTTTCGAAGCACAAACACAGAAGAGCAGCAGTCTCCAGCCACGCCTGCATTTCACGCACGACTGGAGGAATGGTTTAGTGGGCAGTCGGGCTTTATTTTTAAAGTAAGAGAGGTAATGCAATCTCAATGATAGGACACGAAATTCACAAGCAATTCAAAACACATAATCTAAGGGCAAAAATATAAAACCTTTTTCATACTCTTACTCGGTAGGTACCCAAAATTAGGGATAGCAAATACCACTATAGAAACATTAGTCATAATTTGGCAACATGACTGGGTCACGATAAAATCCTTAAATAAACCAGATTTAAGTAAGTAAGTGGGGCGTTTTTATGATTTAACTGTAAACGTATACGAGTACATAAAGTGCTAAAGACCAGCATCGTCCTTTACAAATCTTTAACGCAATGGTTTGGTCATCTCAGAATTGGGATAAGCATAAAGCCTTCTATTGCAATATAGGTGCTTTGTTCTGATATGTATCTATATATGTGTGTTTGTGTGTGTGTGTGCGTGCGTGCGTGCGTGCGTGCGTGCGTGCGTGTGTGTGTGTGTGTGTGTGTGACCAGACATACTGTATACCTCGAGTCATTCGACTTGGGTTGTCTCTTGTGGAGTATTTCTTTCAAAAATAGCAATTGACATATTCTGAAACTCATTCTAAAAGGTACAACAATGACGTAAATCCTAAATTATTTATCATATTGTAGACTTTAAGTATATAAAGCATGTATCAGTTAATAACATAAACATAGATATGGCATATGATTAAAATACAAGTACCGATAACATTTTCATGAATAATACTTTGTTTTGGGAACAGATCATCATAGAAATATCAATACGTTTATTGAGATTCTTCCGTACAACAAAAAAAAATTCGGGTTTTCATAAAACCAATTTCATACAGTGTTCTTGCGGTCTTTTTTAAACAAAAAAACAACAAACTCAAAAAACAAGACACAAAACACTAACCATAGTACATAGTAAATACGTGTACGGCACACTCGAAACTCCGCCGCTCCCGGATGTATGCAGTCAGCCACCATTATTAAACATGGAGATATTGAAGGAAATCTGAAATATATTTAAAGGGTACGGAACATATTTTGATTTATGATTTTTAGAGCTTTTTTAACAAAAAAAAATCGTATTCTGGCAAACAGTTGCAATAATGTGCTGTCCTCTCCAATCGTTAGGTGATTATCTAAGAGATAGAGATATCTTGTTTGTGTTTTAGTAATTTAAGTTACATATAAGTTTTGTAGACATTGGATTCAGTATTATGAAGAAAAAGTAACCTACTATGTTTGATACCACAGCGTGGCTCACCATATACTATCACAATTTATAAAGTGACACTTTTTTCAATATTTGTTTTTAAGTTGTTTTTTCTTGGCCACACCCACGAGACTTCATGAGGTGTTCGTCAACTGACACGTCGCCAAGGTTATCGTATATATACGGCCATTATCACTGGCGCGCAGTAGTCGATCCAACACCTCTAAACAGTCAGGTAAGATTCGTGTATTTTTATCACATTTTGTGTTTGTTTAATCAGCAACATTGGTACAGTAACTTTTAGTTTTGTCTCTTATACATTCTACTATACTTCAACCCATGCATTTAAAGATTTCCGCCTCTAATGCTGCACCTCCAATTGAAGAGCATCAAAGTTAGAGTTAAAATACTTCAAAACAGGGGATTGTGGGTTCGAATCCCGGTATGGGCACGAATGGTCAACTTTTTTCTTTCTACTTTTTCACTTTGACAATTATTTCTGTATCCCTCTACCAGATTGAGAAAGAAATATGTACAGTTTTTATTTTTATTCTTGTAAATGACAAAATTGTAATTAATTGGCCTTTTCCAGTAGCATTGAGTCGAAAATAAATGAGGGGTGATGAACTTCAAATTTATTTTTTTTCACTAACAGTGGGGTAAAGTTCTTAATTTTATAATATTTTATTCATTAGGTGTCCTAGTTATTTATATGTACTTTGCACCAGTATTATTCAGTGTAAAATAAGTAAAAATCATACATATGTTTTTAGCATTTGTGTAATTTTCCTCTTATCCACAGCCGATCTGCAACATTAATCTTGTTCTAAACTACATATTCTATGTCTGGGAAATATTCTGTTGATTTATTTGTAATGTACTATAAAAAACCAACACACAGATACATGTTTTGTTTATTCATTTTATTTTTAAGGAAAACATACTAACTTTTGTCTGGCATGGTGGTCGGACTTTTTTGGTCAATCTGGCGATCAAGAGTAGTGAACTTCAGTTATGTATAAAAAAAAATTATCAGTCGGTAAATTTGCCTTAAACTTTGCCAATAAGTGAGTTATAGCATATACTTGCTAGAAATAATAACCATTTCCTGATTCAGAGACATCACTATTAGAGTCGGAAATCCTTAATGCATTAAACAAAGTTTTAGGAAACAGAGAGGCTTTGACATAGAAAGAAAGCATTATATTTTAAGATATTGTGTGATAAATAAACATTTCCAGTGCTAAGAACAATAGCATTTTAGCTTTCAATCTTATGTATGTTTGGTAAGACATGCATAATACACATATATTTATTCGCAGATAACTTGTTATACTTCTATAATACTAATATATTATATTGGTATATCTTTTCAGTCTTGTCAATGAATGAAAATTTCCATTTAATTATCTTTATATTTGAAGAGAAATACTTATTTACAGCACAAGGCTTAGTATTATGTAGAAGTTATTTTCATTTCGAGTATCTTTGTATCTTTTTAGCCTGGCGCTCTTCATGTTTGAACAGGCCTGTAAATATTTATGTATTTATGCATCATATATATGTATATAAAGCCTTGGCGGAAAAAAATAGCGTAATAGGATTTTGATTTAAGCCAAAACCGATTTTAAGAGGGGGTATATATACGGTAAAATATTATAAACCTAAATCACGCTCCGCACATAGTGAAAAAGGGTAAATGATCTGGGGCAAACGGTGCTTGAGAAATAGCAAAATGCCGAAGCCGTTTAGTGTTTATGTAGCTTGAGATGATTGTCTGGTAATTAGCGGGCTAAGAATAGAGGACTTGCAAATAATGGGATTATAAACAATTTCTTGGAGAGACAGCCTTGATGTTATCCTTATATTAAAATAAAGACCTTTTTATGTCTGGGATGTGTTGCTAGATATTGTATTTTTCGGAACGTGTTGCATCATATTGTCTTTTAGAAAAGTGTTGCTAGGTATTGTATTGTTAAGGATGTGTTGCTAGGTATTGTATTGTAAAGGATGTGTTGCTAAGAATTGTAATGTTTAGAATGTGTTGCTAGGTATTGTATTGTAAAGAATGTGTTGCTAGGTATTGTATTGTTAAGGATGTGTTGCTAGGTATTGTATTGTTAAGTATGTGTTGCTAGGTATTGTATTGTAAAGGATGCGTTGCTAGGTATTGTATTGTTAAGGATGTGTTGCTAGGTATTGTATTGTTAATAATGTGTTGCTAGATATTGTATTGTTTAGAATGTGTTGCTAGGTATTGTATTGTTTAGAATGTGTTGCTAGATATTGTATTGTTAAGAATGTGTTGCTAGGTATTGTATTGTTAAGGATGTGTTGCTAGGTATTGTATTGTAAAGGATGCGTTGCTAGGTATTGTATTGTAAAGGATGCGTTGCTAGGTATTGTAATGTTTAGAATGTGTTGCTAGGTATTGTATTGTAAAGAATGTGTTGTTAGGTATTGTATTGTTAAGGATGTGTAGCTAGGTATTGTATTGTAAAGGATGCGTTGCTAGGTATTGTAATGTTTAGAATGTGTTGCTAGGTATTGTATTGTTACGAATGTGTTGCTAGGTATTGTATTGTTACGAATGTGTTGCTAGGTATTGTATTGTAAAGGATGTGTTGCTAGGTATTGTATTGTAAAGGATGCGTTGCTAGGTATTGTATTGTTACGAATGTGTTGCTAGGTATTGTATTGTTACGAATGTGTTGCTATGTATTGTATTGTAAAGGATGCGTTGCTAGGTATTGTATTGTAAAGGATGTGTTGCTAGGTATTGTATTGTTACGAATGTGTTGCTAGGTATTGTATTGTTAAGGATGTGTTGCTAGGTATCGTATTGTAAAGAAAGTGTTGCTAGGTATTGTAACGTTAAGAATGCGTTGCTAGGTATTGTACTGTTAAGGATGTGTTGCTAGGTATTGTATTGTTAAGGATATGTTGCTTGGTATTGTATTGTTAAGCATGTGTTGTTAGGTATTGTATTGTAAAGGATGTGTTGCTAGGTATTGTATTGTTACGAATTTGTTGGGAGGTATTGTATTGTAAAGGATGTGTTGCTAGGTATTGTATTGTTACGAATGTGTTGCTAGATATTGTATTGTTAAGAATGTGTTGCTAGGTATTGTAACGTTAAGAATTTGTTGCTAGGTATTGTATTGTTAAGGATGTGTTGCTAGGTATTGTATTGTTAAGAATGTGTTGCCAGCTATTGTATTGTTAAGAATGTGTTGCTAGGTATTGTATTGTTAAGAATGTGTTGCTAGGTATTGTATTTCTGTGATATTAATTGCTATGATGTCTGTTTTATTATTTCAGACTCCCCAGCTTATTGACCCGACGTCAAAATGAAGGTTGGCGTACTTGCTTTTCTCTGTGTCGCCTTCGCGCTCATGACAGCCGTCATGGGACAGGGCTTTGGCATGATGGGAATGGGAGGCGGCGGTGGAGGCATCTTCAGCATGCTTATCTTCTGTGAGTAAATCACCCGTAACCATCATCATTAGCATCATCATCCGCAGCATCACTTTAATCATCAGCAACATTACCACCATCATTAGTAGCAGATGCAGCATTACATTCATTCTTATCCTTATCACCAACATCACCATCATCATCATCATCAACAACATAATCATTATCATCAATAGCAACCGCAACAACAACAAAAACCAAAATCATCATCTTAATGATTTATCATCAAGAACACCATTATTGTCATCATCATCATCATCATCATCATCATCATTATCGTCGTCATCGTTATCACTATCAATATTTTCATCATCCTCATCTCAAAAGCTGAATAATCATTAGAAATTCATTTTAATTTTTAACTTTGCATTTTCCTTTGATTTCAGTGTTTGTCTTCATCATCATCATCCGTGTTCTGTTCCAAAATGACAGCGTCAACCCGGGTCAAGGAGGTCACGGAGGTGTTGTTTACAGCACTGGCAAATAAACATCGTGGCAGTTACATTAGCAACCTTTGGGTAGGCATTATTATAATTAATAACTTTCTTGCTTATAAAATTATGCATCTGAAACTGTAAATTTAAAATTGTTCCAAAACAGTGAGAGGAAACGTTTTACAGAGAGTGGACATCAGCTCTTATGTGCAAACAGTGAAATCAGTCGAAGCGATGACATATTATAAGCGTTAAGTGAATGATTGCACTTCTCAAACATGACTTCAAATAAAAATTGTCCCTTCAAAAAATCACCGGAGACCCTTATTCTGTGACGATTTAGTGCCCATAAGCTCGAGGTAGACAAAAGACCGCAATAAGTTTAGTGGAGTTATCTTTTCATTTACATTTCTTCATTCCAACGGAATGATGTATTGCGTCAAAACACCGCTCAATGTTCTAATGTACATTTGATTAAATATTAGCATGTATTAAATATGAGCATGCAGAAATTGGTACAGACAATCATCTCATTATCAGTAAGTATTTTGAGACCTTTTCATGAATGGGACGTTTTTTTCAACTTCGACACTAAGAGTGAACAGTTTACTATTGACCATATTATACCACTTTTAACAAAGTTTGAAAGCAAGGTCTTGATCAAAGTTCGTTGTGTGTGTGTGTGTGTGTGTGTGTGTGTGTGTGTGTGTGTGTGTGTGTGTGTGTGTGTGTGTGTGTGTGTGTGTGTGTGTGTGTGTGTGTGTGTGTGTGTGTGTGTGTGTGTGTGTGTGTGTGTGTGTGTGTGTGTGTGTGTGTGTGTGTGTGTGTGTGTGTGTGTGTGTGTGTGTGTGTGTGTGTGTGTGTGTGTGTGTGTGTGTGTGTGTGTGTGTGTGTGTGTACAATCTTGTACAAACTTTTCAAGTACGATCTGTTACAAAGTTTGAAAGTACGATCTTGAACAAACTTTTAAAGTACGATCTGTAACAAAGTTAAAAAATAAGATCTTGAACAAACTTTTAAAGTACGATCTGTAACAAAGTTTGAAATTACGAACTTGAACCAACTTTTAAAGTACGATATGTAATCCATTGTAGTTTAAAGATAAAGAGTGTGGTCTCTTAATGATGTTTAACCTTCATTTTGTGAATTTTAATTACACTAAGATATTCTATAATCTTTTTTTAAATGAAACTAGCAATGACAATGACAACTTCTGTCTGATATCTCGAGTTGCATGGCGGAGCACTGGATGACCATGCATTCTGGCAATCATATATTGACCATATATGAGCCGTTTGTTTTATGTTTGCAGTTTTTTCCTTTGTTGTTTACTGAATGTCAAAATGCTTTACATCTGGTTGAATTGTGTATGAAAGTATGCGTTATACTTGAAAAGCAGAATGTTTTTGCTTGCAGTAAAAATTCTTATATAATTAAAGTACCTTTCAACTTTCGTTTCAGACATACGGGTTTTGTAAATTAACGACTCCGAAGAAAAGCTTTGGTCAGTTGTAACTTTTAATTCAATAAATGCTTGAAACGCATGTTTTTGTTTTTACTTTCTGACATTTTTGAATGTCTGTTTCAAGATGGTTTAAATGGTATCCTAAGCATACAGGAATTGCTCGGATATTATATCAACAGCGCCACATTATCTTATTGTATTATCTTATATATTGAAAACTAAAGTCGATCTACTTAAGAAAGCTGAACAGTCGCAGTTTTAAATGTTAAAATCCTAGCTATTGGCGCAGTTAAAGTTCTAAACTAATTGGAGCAACTCATTCCAAAATGAGAAATATCTTAGCTCATGTTTATTTTGTTAAGTGTAAACTTTCACTTATTTGTATTTAAATGTTTCATCATGCAGCACGCAATAACATTTATGTAAGAAATATATTTCGTTGACAACTTTGTCATGAAAATTACAATAACACGAACTCACTAGTTTTGGAATGACACAAAAACCCTTACGTCCATTTAGATGCGCTGCTACACTGAAGACATTTCATTTCCACAGGATTATTAATATTTTTGAACAAAAAACGCGTTAAATCCTCTGACCAGGGTCCACTGTTAAAAAGTGTCAGTCACTATCAGAAGTCGCAATGCATCGCCATTCTCGGTGGTGCTAAAGTAGCCACCGATATAAAAAAAATATGTCGAATCAAAATAATGAAACATAACCATCAGTGACCGCCTTGGACCGGTCAGTTGGTTCAAAGGACCAACTTAGGTGCTTAAGCCGCCCTACAGAAGGCTGCAGCCTCGCTCTACCTGAATGGGTGTCGCAAATACAAACTATTTAAAAATATATTTACATTAGTCAATTAACAACAAACCCTTGCGACGGAAAAACAGAGGAACAAAATCATTTAACAGTAAATACAAATATCAGTTTTATATGTATAAAGTATGAACCAGGGATAAAACCATCGACAACGCTACAGATTATAACTAATAAAGACAGTTGATGGATCTATGTAACCTATGATTGATGAAGCCTCCGTAATAACAAGTATACGTCGGGCGCTAAATGTAACGGGTTGGTTGTTCAAAACTAACAACGGGTTCTACATTCACCAAAAACTTGTTTATTCAGATATACAAGTTCAGAAGCTGTTTGACATCATAGCATGTTATCCTATCATGGAAATGTAACAATCAAAGGGTTTAAATTATAATTCTAAACTCAATTTCAATTCACTTGTGTAGCGCAAAAATTATATAATATGTTCGATTGCCCTTCACAAAAATATTTAAACAATGTTATATATACATTATTGCGAATGACAGACATAACTAACCATAGCCGGAAGTTATTCTTATGACTGAACAGGATTCGAACCGGGGCCGACAGGATAAGAAGCCATATACACTTAACTAAAGAGTTAACCGCCAAGTCCAGACGTTAGGCATTGATTATATACACAAAACAAGGACATCAATGCAAATTAAGGTTTATGTGATTCCTATATCAATCGGTCGTATAACAATAACACAAAAGGAAAAGAATTTAGTTGAAATGACATTTAAAAACCAACTGTTTGTGTTTAACTCTAGGAAAGGCAATTTGTCACAAATTAGGCTGTTGGTGCTTTTATAATGAATATTATTCTACAATTTTATAAGGAACACTTTTCGACATTGTATTCATAACAATGGTTACGGAGAAAGTTGTAAACACATTCTGACATACACGAATGTTCATTTGATATTTATTCACTGCGAATTACAGCTCTGAATTAAGATTCTTATACCTAAAAGTTTAGCCAGAAGGCGCCATGGAATTTGATCTTTCAGCCTAAAAGGTACATCCTGCTTACTACATAATTTCTTATCGGGTACTTTTCTGTGCAATATAATCTGGAAGGAAACAAAAACAAAGTTTTGCTAATTTAAACGACTCGTTCTACATCTTAATTTTTTCACCACAATCAGCCAGTCATTTGCTTTAAACAGTTGGTTTAACAGTTTGAAGTGTAAAATACTGAAATTAACAAACTGCTTTGATTGAAAAGGCTTGTTCTTACAAAACAATTAAATACCATTTGCTGAGTGAGAAACAATATGCTGCACACTTTGAGAGGCAGTTAGAATGCACTCCTGTATAGGCTCACAACCGCTGGAAAATAAGGCGGATAGAATAACATCCAGTCTTCTATAATCTCTTATTTTAGGGGAAATATACCAGGTCAATGTCTCGGTGCAGTGGTAGAGTTGGTGTCGAGCAAGATAGTGATATTTGAAAACTATCTTGTGTAAATGACGAGGACAACTTGAAATATTAAAATCAAACTTGAGACATAAAATCGTTTACGCTATAGCGGTGTCTATTCCCGTGTACAAATAAATACCTGACATATCTGTGTTTAATTAAGTTTGAATACACACCCGATTTGTGAAATATTCGGCGACATCACAACAGTTTGCGTATCAGATTCGAATGAGTATCTCACACGTGTAACATATTCTTTAGTGTTTTAAGTAAAGTCCAACAATTAACACTTTGTACAGGAAATAAAAGCCTCGGCAACTAAACAGCTCCTAAAGAGAGAAAAATTTAGTAACTATAGTCCCTGTAATTACGTTCAACAGGAACTAATGTTGTCATACGATAGATATGCAGTGAATTCACTTGGCAAATACATTTCTAAAGAATACTTTTTTCTAACATGACGTAAGGTGTCGAAATTTAGACAAGCATCCAAACTAACAAACCAAAATGTTATATTGTGGAGCGATTATATGTAATGAACTTTCAATATCAAGAAAGTTAGTCAAAGTTTCCCAAACATCCGGATAAGTACTCTCCGTGTACTGAGTTGGTTAAATGGCATTTCTCTTGTTACAATAAAGTTATTGCTGATCACGAGCAATTTTTTTCTCAGTAAGTGTTATCAATTTGTTTAAATATAAACCTAAGGTCAAAACGAATACCAAGTAGATTAATCATAAACTATTACTATAAACTATTATTTAAATTTTGAAATTTGTCTTAATCTTTGATGATTGTTATATACCAGTAATGTTTTCTTTTTTTATATGTTGTCACAATATTTAAAGCAATTGACGGTCTGCAATAAGACAACATGTTAGGAGATGTTAGAAGTGACATTAGCTGGATGTTGAGCTGTTAATGTTAATGGTGCATGTTGAAATTTATTCGAGTTTCAAATTTAACGTGTGTGGCTTTTTATGACTGCCCATGACAGTTTAAAGCTGAACATTGATGAAAATATATGAACTGGTAGAAGAAAATTCACATTTCAGTACCGTTTTGTAGTTAATGCGCCAATCAATATGCTATAAGCATCATTATCCATATGTATAATAACAAATTAATCTTGAAACGTACGAAAATATTATTTTATGGTGTTGAAAATCAATAGTAGGAGAATTTTATTCGTATTCATGTCATCTGGAAAAGGTGTCTATGTGTTATTTTGATAATGGCTTCCGCTATTTCTTCACAACAAATATCAGTGCCATTTCTTCCTGGCTGTTTAGAGTTGGGACACTTGGTTATGAAATTTGATTTTCTCCATGTTTGCTCAGACAGTGATTAGTGATAGTGTCCATTCTACGACTGTATCTTGACCCTTTTTAATATATTCATCGGTTAAGGACGGTCTTGGCCACATGAATGAGTATCGTTTTCTTGCATGGAATGTGTCCACGGCGAGCAGGAAGCTTGTAATTGAATGTAATTAATCGTTGAGTATATAGTTCCATTGACATTTATTTCTCTACTATGTTTTCTCGTTCGAGTGAATAAATTATACTTCATGTATATAACTGACACGTTAGTCAATATTTTAAAGTTAACGTTCTTATTTGCCACTCCTATTTGACCTGGTTTGTCCTTGAACCACTCACACGTCGTTAAAGTAAAGGTAGATATACGGTCAGTATCACCGACACGCGTCACTCGGAGAAACAAACATTTGTATATTCAGGTAGGTACCGTACATTTTCTTCTTCTGATGTGCGTACATTTTTATTTTATTTTTTTTAATTATTTTTTAATTTTTATTTTTATTTTATGTCGGGTATTTAGTCTTTATGTATTTCCTGTAGTTATGCTAACATTTTTTGCAGTTTTGCATTCAAACATGGTTAAAATAAAGAATAACAATACAACTTATTTATTTCTAAAATCGTTCAAGACGATATGTGATGTATTGATACTGCAAATGCTAAAGAAAATGCTTCATTGTACCTTAACTTTATATTAAAGTAAGTTATTAAAACAATTTTATTAGGAACTGAATAATATTTTATAAAAGTGTTTCTAAGGCTTAAGATTAATGTTTTTTATCATAATAATAAATAAAATAAAATATTTTGTTGTCCTCGCAGTTAGTTGTAAGTTACCTAAAATAAATTGCAATTTCTCAGTAATGTGTGGAAATAGTTGAAAAAAATAGTTTGCAACTGCCTTTGCAATACACACTTTGCATTTATGACACAGCCAACTTAAATGCAATGAAGAAATTCAGTTAAAGACATATATAATCTCCTTAGATAACTGCAACTTATGTAAAACAGAACTGTGTATATAATCTTGTCAGTTCCTATTGGATAAATATGGGTTTGCATATGTGCTTTAAATAGTAGAATTATTGATGAAAAAGTATTTCCTCAAAATTTAAGACAAAAGGTTATAGATTGTTTTATCGGAAAATGATTTGGAACACAGCACCATACTGGATAAATTCAATTATTTTAACAATATATTTTATTATTAACCTTATTTAGACAAGCTGCCTCTTGATATCCGATATTATCTTACAAGACTTTCTACTGACTCTTTAAGAATTCAAACAAGTCGTTATGGAAGATTTGCCATACCACGTGGTGAACGTGTATGCATTTGTTGTGATATTAGATATATTGTAGATGTTTATTATCTTATTCTAATTTTTCTTTTGTATAACGAGATTCTTAAAAGATGGATTTAGCATTCTTTATATAGAAGACCTTCTGTTTACAATTAAAATGTACTCTTATCGTCTAAAAGTCAATCATAATTATACAGTTTGTCGCCTTCCGTAAAACAAGGATTTGAGAGCAGGACAGGTTATGTTACCAATATCACCTTTCCATAAAAACGAAAATGGAATATGACCTACTCTCCTGTATTGTCTGGTGAAATAATACATTTACTATGACCATGTACAACTGTATTGTTTTCATTTGTTATTAACTAATATGATTATGTGCATTATTGTATAAGTCCTAATAAAAATATGTTCTCTTCTGTTCTGTAACTTTTTATTGTTACTATTATTAATCAACCGTTAATTGATGTTTTGGTATTTGTATGCACATTCTGAGAAATTGACGACCGACCGTTCCAAGGCGGTAACTGATGGTTTTTATTTTTGTGTGTTATGTCTCGTCTCTGTGTTTTTGTCACATTTACATTTACCTTGTTTGCCTTTGTCTACACGTAGATACAATTTAAATATCTGTGAAAATTTTTGATAGGACCTTTTCTTATTTACCTATGTATGTAAAAGAATTCCCATATTAAGAAGAAGAAGACAGCACAGTCCTAAAACTAAGACATGATAATAAGTTTATTAGAAAAGACAATACTGTTAAAATGTTTAAGCGTACATACTGAAACCATAAATACAAAATTGTGTCGATGTCTAATGAGGACAACAACTTTTAAAGTGAAATGCCACTAGACAAAGGTATTAATGTGCAAGTTAAATAAACATTTGGACGAACGAGTCATTAAACACATTTGAAAACTCTCAACTAATATATATATAGGTAGTGCATACAGAAAAAATATCTGATGATCTGTGGGGAAAATAAGAGATAAATAGAATATGCTAAGACGTTGAGTTTTTGTAGTTATTCCAAAACCAAAACACTCCGTTATTAAGTTAGAAGTAAAGACGATTTATAATGTATGATGGTTTGTTAATGTTTATGTTATTTCGAGGCTTTTACGATTATTTTGTAAACACATGATTTCGATTGAGATTGTAAAAAATGATGTTTAATTCAGGTACTTTTATACTGTTTACCACTAACAAATTGATTGACATAAACTTATGATTGCGATTGCGATTATGGTATGATTTCAGTGCTGTCAGACTCCACAGTGAGGTGGTCCAGCGTCACAATGAAAACAATTGTGCTTGCTTTTCTCTCTGTCGCCTTCGTGGTCATGACATCCGTGATGGGGCAGTTTATTCCCGTAACCCCCATGTTGCCAGGCTTTAACACGGGGTTTGGATGGGGAGGCCAATTCGGCATCATTATCATCGGTGAGTACAGATATCATCATCATCATCATCATCATCATCATCATCATCATCATCATCATCATCATCATCATCATCATCATCAACAACAACAACAACAACAACAACAACATCATCATCATCATCATCAACAACAACATCATCATCATCACCATTATCATCATTATCATTATTATCATTATACAGAACAGGAGGTTATATTTTGCAAAGCTGCTGCCTTTGAATGATCATTTATATTTTAAATAACGGCCTTTTTCAAAGTTAAAAAATGCATTTTTAAACAATATATATTAAGCTTTTTCGAGTTTAGTACATTAGAGTATAACGAAAGCTTTAGATTAACGTTAAAGTGTACCTTTGGTGTAGAATTGTTATAGGAATAAAAAACATTTGGTTTAATGAACCACCTATAGTATTGTAGATATTGGCCAATTTCAAATTATTTGTCTTTGTTTTTTCAGTGATTATTATCATCATCATCATCCGTTTTATGTTCCAAAATGACGGCAACAACCAACATCACGGAGGTCTTATTTATGGCATTGACGGCTAAACACAGCCAACATGGTAACAGGAGATAAGGTAGACAATCTTCGAAATGATAGTAGTTTGAATCCTTCCCACATCCTCAATTGTTTTTATGGAACCGTCTGTCACCTTGTTTATGATTTGCATGCCATATAAGCTATTGTCAATAAACTTATAAGGGTATATCGTGTTATAAATATGTCGTTTCATATTAATTGTCAACCGTTAACGTACACAGACGGGTATGGTTGGGTGCCAGGTAACACTTGCCTTACATTTCTCATGTCAGGTTTTGCTCAAGTTTAAATCCATGCTAATATTACAATAAGGAAGCATTTAACATGTGTTGTCGTGCAAGGCGGTGGAAGGATTCCTTATGTCGGACCAGATGATTTGATTCCAAAGCAAAACCAATGCTACAATAGGATTACATTTAAACAAATGCAATAGTTTTAATTGAAATGATCAAATCAAAGAAATAGCGAGGCTTTTTTATAAAAATTGATGTTTGAAAATAAATACATAATAATAAAATAAGTTATCTCCCTTTTTGTTTACTCTTCGACCCCACAATAAGTACTGCTGTGCATTGAAACTTCGTAAAATGTTCTTTATATACTTTCGTTTATTGAAAACAGAAAAGAGGTACAAATTGTTACAGAAGATAACATAATCTAAAAGCATGTTGAATTGTGTCAGAATGTATATTTCTCTACTGACTGTTTTTTAAAAAGAATTTAACAGAGATTTTCCTAATTTTACCTTCACCCAGATTGTTTGTATAACCTAATCAATTAAAAAAGCTCAATAAAATTTTCAATTATTCTCGACTGTCAAGAATTAGAAGGAGCAACCAGCGTTGACAATGCAACCGGGTTTCAAACGTTTCTAACACGAACGACATTGACGGAATATAAGCTGACGGAATATAAGCAGACGAAATATAAGCTGGCTGAATATAAGCAGACAGAATATAAGCAGACGAAATATAAGCCTACGAAATATTAGTAAATGGAACATAAGCAGACGACATATAAGCTGACTGAAAAAAAGCTGACAGAATATAAGCAGGCGTAATACAAGCTGACAGAATACAAGCTGGCGGAATGCAAGCTGACGGAATAAAAGCTGATGGAATAATAAGCTGGCGGAATATAAGCAGACGAAATATAGGTAGACTCAATATAAGCAGACGAAATATTAGTAGACGGAATATAAGCTGACTGAACATAGGCTGGCGGAATATAAACTGACGGAATATGTGCTAACTCAATATAAATAGACTGAATATAAGAAGACGGAATACAACCTGACTGAATTTAAGCTGTGCGTTTTGCTTGTGTAGTTTATCTAATGACAAATTTACAGAATTCTATCCAATTGAAAGTATGACAAAACTTTTCATCGACTGTTGCTTAGGTAAAAGTATATTCATGATAGAAGAAATATATATTTTGATATGTCGGAAAAAACAACATACATGAACATAAACAGGCATGTTAATTATGTGTTATTTTTCCTTTCAGGCAAACGGACGTGTAAATAAATGGGACAGCTTTGGCAATATTATTTTAATAAACATGTGAAGCACATTGATCTTGTTTTATTTTATTTAAATCTAGCAAGTCTATTTTAGCTTGGTGTAAACTTTTAGCATATACAGTAATTGTTTACGTATTATATCAGCAGCAGCGTTCATATTAAATAATATATTGTCTACTGTTATCACGACGTTTTAAACATAGTGATATACAGGCTAAACAAAATGAAGTCCAAAATTTACTGATGCATTGATGACCAAGCCTATATCATGAACTGAATTATGGCAATTTTAAAGCTTTTTTATTTCTAACATTCCCAGCTATAAACACGTAATTTTGAATCAGTTGTTAATACGAATACTGATATTTACTGCACTTTTTCCTAGATGAACCGTTCGTTTAGTTACTGCGATAAATAGAGAATACAAGGTTAGTGTTGATATAGATAAATGTTATCATGCGAGGCTAAGAAACTCAGAAAGCACGAGGCTCTGCCTTTTTATCCTATCATCAACATTTTTTTCAAATGGAATAAATAGGGAAACATTCAAATTGACCACTACTGCTCCCCTACATGATCTGACATTCCAATGCAATACACGAAATTCATGCGCGTGCCTAGAGTAATTCGGCTATAAGAAATATGTCTATTTTACATTTAAAAGACCCATGTTATTTTTTTTGTTTTATTTGCACTAAACATAAGGTTGTAATTTTATTGATTACGATAATCAAAAATAATGGTTGGAAAAAACAACAAAAATTACACCCTCGTATAAAGTTATTCATGTAGTGAGGAGTAATGTCAAGGCTGTGTAACATTAAAGTTGCTACGCACATGGCATTAAGAAACGTGAATTACATTCGAGGTTTGTGTGTGTTAGTGGTTGTAACAAACAGTTTACTCAGGGATTTTAATTGTTGATGACATTGAAATTCTAAACATTGAATATAGCGCCATAAAATTGCGCAGATAGTTTTGTTTTTGACTGGGTGACTTTGTGAAATTTGGAGAAATGTTGGGATTGGAGGTGGTGTTCATTTTTAAGTCTAGAATCTAGGATTTATTAACAAATTTGTCCAGATCTGTGCAGTCAGCTGTATTTGGTTCAACTAAAGATTAAGCTCTATCTAAAAAAATTGAATTTTCATCGTGTAAGGACATTTGATAATTAGGGTCTGTCCTCAGATTAGGCAGCTGATTGCTGCTTTCTGAGACAGTCACAGATTCAAGATCAATTTCCTTCTCAAAAAATGTGAGGATTAAAGCTAAATTTTGCCTTGAAATCCTCGTAGCTCATCTCTTCAACACTGCTTATGTTTTCACACGATTCTTCACGATCGTGTTTCTGAATGGCTTGTGGGGGATGGGGGGGGGGGTGTTTCTGATCGTCGGCTTGAATGATGGTGTTTCTGATTGGTGGCAATGATCGTGTTTTTAATTGTCGGCAAGCCTGATCGTGATTTAATTGGCGACAGGCGTGATCGTGTTTCTTGCTGAAAATGTGAAATTTTAGCCACCATAGTTTGAGACAATGGACATCCTTTCGGACAGGAATTATTTGTCTCCATATTTTATCTCACATATGATCCTGCTGTATGAAGTCTCTCAAATTACGTTACAACTTTAATTACAACGATCCTTACTTGTCAGGACCAATTCGGAAATCAAAGGAACGAATATACCGTTTATTTGTTTATTCAATCGCTCTTTTGATCTGTACTTTTGAAATGCATGTTGCATTAATATGAATTGACACATGCATAATAAATGTTGCAGTCTTCAATGTTAGGGTCTTCGTGTTTTCTTAGGTTGTCGCAGGCATCGTCGTTGTCGTTGTTCTTGTGTTGAACTTGTGACTTATGTTTCGACGTACATCGCCTAAAGTCTGTTGATGGTGTTATTGTTGTTGTGCAATAAAAAAACTGTGCCGTGGTTACGTTGAACAAGCATTACAACAACCGTAAAATATTGTCAACATATTCTGTGTTGTTTTGCTGTTATTTGTTAGTCTATATATTTTTTGTAGTTGAGCGCACATTTTCTCCAATATATAAACTTGGTGTTGTTCTTTGACGTGATTATGACTGTGACTGCTTCTTCAACTGTTGTTTGGGTATTGCTGCTGCTGCGGTTTGCTGTTGAAGATGCTATTGTTAATGTGTTTGTTGTGAATGCCAATTGGTTGATGCTGGTATGTTGTTATTACATTTGGTTATTGGTGATGATGTTGTGTTTTTATGTTAGTGTGTGTGAAGGTGTGTTTGTATATGTGTCACTGTGTGTGTATGTGCGTGTCAGCGTGTGTTTATGTGTGCATACATAGGTGCGCATGCGCGTGTGGTATCTACAGCTCTTTGGCGACATAGTCCCACGAGATGACGAGGGCTCCGTATGGTCCGAGTTCCAGAGATCCAGGATTAACTTCATCCTCCACAGCATAACTGTTGCCGTGAGACATCGCAACCACCGCCTCTTCCGGTACTGTGTCATGTGACCCGATGAAGTTTCGTGACACGGTGATGTTGCCGAAGTTAACAGCCACCAGATAGCTGTGAATTCGATCAAACATTTCATTTAAATGCATATCAAGAAAGCCAAAATATCTAAATACATAATATTGGTTTGAACAATTTCGTTTGAGACACTTAAATGATCTAAAACTATCACAATGAAATAAGGTGTGTGTACGGATTCAAAAGATAAACCACTTACCCTGTTTCTCCATCGAACTCTCGTACAAACGAGAAAATGGCATCGTCTCGGATTGCGGGAAAGTAGTCACCAACTCTGAAAGAAGGCTCTCTCCTTAAACTAGAGAGGTCCTTGAGCAGTGACGTCAGAGATGAACCTTCCTGGAATGGTATAAAATGTGTTTCTAAGTAAATGACGTTTTAAAATCTTCTGATTTACTACAATATCCCAGTTCGAGAGTTTAGTAAATAATGTATACTTATTTTGTCATTCTGTCCAAGTTTTTATCGTAAAGAGGTTGGGTTTCAATACAAATGCCAATAAAGCACGGCTATAACCATAGCATCATTGGTTGTCAACTTGAGAAATGTTTGTGTATAACCTTTACCGAGACAACACTATGTACCTCAAACTATTACAGGAACAATGTACTGAATATGGAAAGGGAGTTAAGCTATAATCTCGAAACTCATTGGTGTGATATTGTTAAAAATTATCTATAGAAAATAAACGTTTTTCTTTAAATGAAAGCATATCTTGCAAATTTACCAAAACGAGAAGATTTTATTAAGATATATTACACTAAGATAAATTACACTTGAAATATATGTTGTCTTAGCCAAAGCATGTCAGTAACTACAAGCTTTGTTTTTATAAACTCTATAGTAGAACAACTTTCTTATTCATGAACGTGTCCTGTTTCATCCTCTGTGAGAACAGCTCTATTAACATCACAAGTATGAACATAGTTTTCTCTCAAGAAAAAGGATTTGCAAATTCAGGATAAATAAGACACGCCTAACTGTTCAAGTCGCAGTAAGGAAGAAACCATTTTTCAAGAAAAATCAAATCTTTCTTGTATTTGAGGATAAGATGAGCCACTTTCATCAGATGTGCTTAATAGTGAGTGTAACATCTTAGCATCGAGAACAGTGTTTTCCTAGCTGGCTTAACATTCTCCAGTTATATTAGTTTTCTTTTCAAAAAGGCCATAATTAATTTAAAAAAATTATTACATTTCGAGATTTAAATATTACTAAGGTAACTTTTTCGGATAATTGAGTGGAATTGCAATGATTGCTTTGTCTGGCCTCGCAGCATACCTTAGCTGTGGCCACGGACCAATCTGTGATGGCGTCTCTCCACGGGGCGCACGTGCTATTGCAGAAGCCTCCGTTGCTGGAATTGTCCCAGCGCATCAGAGGGCGCATCCAGGCCTGTCGTTCAGGGTCATCCCTCACGCCTACATCCGGAAGATACAGCTCGTCGCCATAGTAACCAATAGGTGTACCCGGAAGAAGCATTGTCGCAGTGGTGTAGGCAGAAATGTAATTGGTGCTAAACCGAGATGCAAATCTTGTAGAAGTTTCGTCGCCACTCTGCAACAATAATGTTGAACTAATTAGCATGTCTCCAGTTGTATATACGTCAGTTAACGCTGGCTATGTAGAGGAAAAATCACAGGTATTTGATAAAGATTCTTTCTAATAAACGTTTGCCTGTATCACATTTAGAAATTAATGTTGTCTTCGTGTACAGGTATTTTGAAAAGTCTTTCCACCGTCATTTATCTCTGCCACCCTCTCCATTTTAGCCATTTAATTCCCTTTTTCTCAATTTACACCGTTTTTACTTTCTTCAAAGTGGATTAAAAACGTTTCTAAAACACCATTGCAATAACAGTTTACACTCACTTGCCAGTTGGCCCACTTATCAGCTGGAACCATGCTAAGCCAGCTATCCACGTACTGTGCGAAGCATGCTCCGCCACACGACCCTTGTTTCTGAGTGAAAGCGGAGTTTAACGGCAGCTGGATCCCGGTCCTGGCACAGTCTCCATAGAGATGAGTAACGTCAAGGTCGCCGTCGATACTGGTAACCAGCAATCTGCGTTTAGAAAATATGGCTCATTTCATTGCATGTTGTTTTTTTTCTCCGAATTGTTGACTGAATGACTGACAAAAAAAACAATTTAATATTTGTAAAGTATATTTAAACATCGGCTTGTAAGTTTAATTTAATTGTTTGAAAGATTTAAATCAAAGCAAAGAACTCATCATTGTAATCATAAATTCATTGTTATTTTTGGAAACCATGCCAAAGTAGTGTAAAAATAACGTTTTTCCAACTTGCAAAGACAACATCCACACACACACATACGTACACAAACAAACAGACACACACACACAGACACAGACACACACAAACACACAGAGAAAGAGAGAGAGAGAGAGAGAGAGAGAGAGAGAGAGAGAGAGAGAGAGAGAGAGAGAGAGAGAGAGAGAGAGAGAGAGAGAGAGAGAGAGAGAGAGGGGTTTGCTAAGAAAATGGAAGCGACCAATAACCAGTGTCATATGTTAATCAATTATATAATTATCATTGCTGATATGTCAGATGTATTATCATATAAAGGTTCCGCTCGTATTAATTGTAACTTAACAAATATATTTTTCTTAGGTAAATTTGTGTCGTGACTTATGAAAGGCTTACATTATGTGATTTAATCACTGTTCACTTTGAAAATGAATCATTAACTACTTATAAATGGTATTTTTAAATGTAAATTTAACAGGGTGTGGATAATTGGATGTGCTTATGTCACTTCTAGTGTGAATCTTCCTGTGCAAATTTGACTGAGAAATAGTCATCGTAGCGGTGATATGTTGAGTGTTACAAAGATGTTTTACTTCTCAGTGCTTGTGTTGTTGTGGGCCTGTACGTGCTTCCTCCACCTTTCTAGCTGTGAGTACACTTCCGGCAGGTCACGTGTATAGATGGGTTCATAGTCATCATAATTCTGGAAAAGTTAAAGCAATTATGACTATAAATTAATGGCATCGGCACAATAGGAACAACGGAGAACAAATCAAATTTAGATTCGCGGACAGTTCGACTGGCATTGATGTCTCGTGTTAAGGTAGCAGTCTTATATGTTCCAAATATGGACTTTTCCGATCCGCATTGTAGGCATGGTTTAGTGATAACGTAGGGAAATAACTTTGGAAAGGAAATGTGTATCTGAAGGAATGGGGGATTGTCAGGGTGATTACCGTTATTCAATTTCCATGGACAACACAGACAACGTATCAATTAACTACAATTTGACGAGTTCATTTAAATTTCATAATGCAAATCAGGAGATCAGTCTATAAAAAGATGACGACATAGTCACTTTCAACATTTGATATCTACGTTGCCTATGTTACTTACGGTAGATCCACTTAACCTCCCGGATTTGAGCGGCTGGTTCCTCAAATCGTAGTCCGTGTACAGATAGGAGGCATGCCGGATGTTGAACCCATCCACGCCTCGGTCCAGCCAGAAGTTCAGCACGCCCTACACAGAAGATACATTGATGTGAACTCGTGGTATCGGGACTTGCCCAAAAACTTTTACTTCATGAATTTAGATGCCCTGGTTCATTTTTGTAGCACATGGAAGATTTTATCAACATTTAACAACGTGTTTAGTATGTCAAGCCCTAAGAGAAGTCATGTTATGAAAATACTCTTTCAACCAATTGCAGAAATTCCCATGATATGCTTGTTAGGACATTTATTTAATTTTCTCAATATATTGGTACGCGTTAAGTCACTGTTAAATGCCAAACGAAGGTTGTATATATGTCGCAGAACTTGTTAAAAAATCTTGTATTGCTGATAACACAGCAAACATAAACATCATACCTCGAGTTGATCTTGCACCAGGGCGCTGCGGAGATTTAAATCGGGAAGGTCCGCTGTGAAGTGATGGAGATACGACTCGTTACGGTTTGAATCCGACGTCCACGCGGAGCCGTTGTGCAGGCCCACCTGGGCACCAAAAGCATTGACACATTAAACAATCAACAAAGACCGGTTATTTCCTGTGCATTGATCAATGGACAACTGTCGGCTATATCAGGCACATTGCACAATCAACAAATGTCGGTTATTTCCGACAAAATTTCGAATGCATTTGTATTTTGTGAATCAAAGTTCACGGGAGAACAGTTATTCTGAAGCTGTGCTCGTAAAACTAGACAACCTGACAACAAACTGTTGTATGTTTTACATTGTTCTGACATACATTTTAACACATAACTTTAACTTGTAAGATGATGCTTCATACACGAGTTTATTAATTACGGGTCATTAAAATGCCAAGTGGGCGAAGGACATACAAAGACCTGCAGAATGTTATTTTGTTGCATGCAGTGTATACTCCTTTTGTATTTCTTTTTAAGGAAAATCAATTGAAAACACCACGTTTAAGTTATTATTATGAATGTTCAGTAACTATTTTAAAGACTGAAAATTAATGGGAGCTGTTTGTCGGAAAGATGGCAAACTCGCGACAGCAGGGTTCTATAGAATGCAGGAACTACAATTGCATCATGAAAAATATTGTACATTAAAGATCGTGAATGACGTGTACATATTCTTGTCGTACATTAATCCTTATAGCCGGGCTTACGTTGTCAACAACTAACTTTACATTTGGCTTCCAACAGTTTGGACCTTCTTCTGTCTTGCAACCTAATAAAATTCTGTTACCTGAAAAGATTTCGCGAAATGTTGTTTACTGGTGCCTGATGTCCATCTATGTGAAACTAAAGCATAACACCCGACTGGCCATTACAAAAATATATTTCTTATCCGATCCGCGCATATCTTAGTAGTAGTTAGCTACTTTAAAATTAAGAAAAACACGTGATCACATGCGATTAAGATCATATTACACGATCACCCGGGTAATAATCTGTGACATCTATATTTCAATTTAGCTGAAAACCCTATAGTGCTTACATGTAGATTTAAAAATAACGGACATGTATAAGATAGAGGCAAACTTTCAACTACCACCTTAAAAAATCATTGATAAAAACCTTTATTTTACAATTTGACTTGACGCCATATTGTTTTCTTATGTTCTCTGGTAGAGTATAGATTTGTAGTTCTCCGATTTTTCGGTAAGCAATCTTCTTTTTTCAGAAGTAAAGTCCACATTGCCAGCAGATACAAACCATCACATACCCAGTTGTTAGGTGTGGCCGTCCACACGTAGAAATTCTTCCTGTCGTTGTTATTGTTCACGCTGTCCTTGAACCACTGGTGTTGGTTGGAGGTTACACCAGGGATAAAGTCAAGGACCACATACATCCCTGGTAACAGACAGAAGTTGGGGAATTTTACATTAATGGTAATTCCTTAACTGCTCAGAATAAACTGATAAACGAGGCAAATAATGGACAATTTGTTTACACGGGTCTCTTAGGACATAAGTATATTCTGGTCGACAAAACTATGCCTGCTGTGAAAAAGGTACACTGCTATATGGTGTCACTGAAGATGTAACTGGCGATGCTTTAGATTCTGTGTACAATTAAAGGTTATCATATACAATCAAACAGTTTCATAAAAAATCGATCTACAGATCTATGCTGGTGTGTCACCAATTAATATACAACTATGGATGATAAATATTTGTTTCATGATTTGGGTTAAAAGGGTGAGAAATACCCGTGAAAGAACCCCGTATCATTTCACTCGGGACCGCTGTGAATTGGTAGGCTTATCATGGGTCCCAATGGATGTTATAAGTATTAAAAAGCATGAAGTAAAAATAAAACTGGTCGATTTCAGTCTATGATGGTATTCCATTTCAAGCATGGTCATAGAAAAATAATAATTTCAGTTGTGGCTGCGCCACTCGTGGTATAAAGTACGACCATAAATCGACATCGTCAAACCGCCTTTATATCTCCTTGCTGTTCTGATGTGTTAGCGTCAAACCTCCTCTATATCTACTTGCTGTTCTGGTCTGTTAGTGTCAAACCTCCTCTATATCTCCTTGCTGTTCTGGTCTGCTAGCGTCAAACCTCCTCTATATCTCCTTGCTGTTCTGGTCTGTTAGCGTCAAACCTCCTCTATATCTACTTGCTGTTCTGGTCTGTTAGTGTCAAACCTCCTCTATATCTCCTTGCTGTTCTGGTCTGTTAGCGTCAAACCTCCTCTATATCTACTTGCTGTTCTGGTCTGTTAGTGTCAAACCTCCTCTATATCTCCTTGCTGTTCTGGTCTGTTAGCGTCAAACCTCCTCTATATCTCCTTGCTGTTCTGATCTGTTAGCGTCAATCCTCCTCTATATCTCCTTGCTGTTCTGATCTGTTAGCGTCAAACCTCCTCTATATCTCCTTGCTGTCCTGATCTGTTAGCGTCAAACCTCCTTTACATCTCCTTGCTGTTCTGGTCTGCTAGCGTCAAACCTCCTCTATATCTCCTTGCTGTTCTGATCTGTTAGCGTCAAACCTCCTCTATATCTCCTTGCTGTCCTGATCTGTTAGCGTCAAACCTCCTCTATATCTCCTTGCTGTTCTGGTCTGTTAGCGTCAAACCTCCTCTATATCTCCTTGCTGTTCTGGTCTGTTAGCGTCAAACCTCCTCTATATCTACTTGCTGTTCTGGTCTGTTAGTGTCAAACCTCCTCTATATCTCCTTGCTGTTCTGGTCTGTTAGCGTCAAACCTCCTCTATATCTACTTGCTGTTCTGGTCTGTTAGTGTCAAACCTCCTCTATATCTCCTTGCTGTTCTGGTCTGTTAGCGTCAAACCTCCTCTATATCTCCTTGCTGTTCTGATCTGTTAGCGTCAATCCTCCTCTATATCTCCTTGCTGTTCTGATCTGTTAGCGTCAAACCTTCTCCATATCTTCTTGCTGTTCTGATCTGTTAGCGTCAAACCTCCTTTATATCTCCTTGCTGTCCTGATCTGTTAGCGACAAACCTGCTCTATATCTCCTTGCTGTCCTGATCTGTTAGCGTCAAACCTCCTCTATATCTCCTTTCTGTTCTGATCTGTTAGCGTCAAACCTGCTCTGTATCACCTTGCTCTCCTGATCTGTTAGCGTCAAACCTGCTCTATATCTCCTTGCTGTCCTGATCTGTTAGCGTCAAACCTCCTCTATATCTCCTTGCTGTCCTGATCTGTTAGCGTCAAACCTCCTCTATATCTCCTTGCTGTCCTGATCTGTTAGCGTCAAACCTCCTCTATATCCCCTTGCTGTTTTGATCTATTAGCGTTTAACCTCCTTTATATCTCCTTGCTGTTCTGATCTGTTAGCGTCAAACCTGCTCTATATCTCCTTGCTGTCCTGATCTGTTAGCGTCAAACCTCCTCTATATCTCCTTGCTGTTCTGATCTGTTAGCGTCAAACCTCCTCTATATCTCCTTGCTGTTCTGATCTGTTAGCGTCAAACCTCCTCTATATCTCCTTGCTGTCCTGATCTGTTAGCGTCAAACCTCCTCTATATCTCCTTGCTGTTCTGATCTGTTAGCGCCAAACCTCCTCTATATCTCCTTGCTGTTCTGATCTGTTAGCGTCAAACCTTCTCTATATCTCCTTGCTGTTCTGATCTGTTAGCGTCAAACCTGCTCTATATCTCCTTGCTGTTCTGATCTGTTAGCGTCAAACCTCCTTTATATCTCCTTGCTGTTCTGATCTGTTAGCGTCAAACCTGCTCTATATCTCCTTGCTGTTCTGATCTTTTAGCGTTAAACCTGCTCTATATCTTCTTGCTGTCCTGATCTGTTAGCGACAAACCTCCTCTATATCACCTTGCTGTTCTGATCTGTTAGCGTCAAACCTCCTCTATATCTCCTTGCTGTTCTGATCTGTTAGCGTCAAACCTCCTCTATATCTCCTTGCTGTTCTTATCTGTTAGCGTCAAACCTCCTCTATATCACCTTGCTGTTCTGATCTGTTAGCGCCAAACCTGCTCTATATCTCCTTGCTAATCTGTTAGCGTCAAACCTGCTCTATATCTCCTTGCTGATCTGTTAGCGTCAAACCTGCTCTATATCTCCTTGCTGTTCTGAACTGTTAGCGACAAACCTGCTCTATATCTCCTTGCTGTTCTGATCTTTTAGCGCCAAACCTGCTCTATATCACCTTGCTGTTCTGATCTTTTAGCGACAAACCTGCTCTATATCTCCTTGCTGTTCTGATCTTTTAGCGTCAAACCTGCTCTATATCACCTTGCTGTTCTGATCTGTTAGCGCCAAACCTGCTCTATATCTCCTTGCTAATCTGTTAGCGTCAAACCTGCTCTATATCTCCTTGCTGATCTGTTAGCGTCAAACCTGCTCTATATCTCCTTGCTGATCTGATCTGTTAGCGTCAAACCTGCTCTATATCTCCTTGCTGATCTGTTAGCGTCAAACCTGCTCTATATCTCCTTGCTGTTCTGAACTGTTAGCGACAAACCTGCTCTATATCTCCTTGCTGTCCTGATCTGTTAGCGTCAAACCTGCTCAATATCTCCTTGCTGATCTGATCTGTTAGCGTCAAACCTCCTCTATATCTCCTTGCTGTCCTGATCTGTTAGCGTCAAACCTCCTCTATATCTCCTTGCTGTCCTGATCTGTTAGCGTCAAACCTCCTCTATATCTCCTTGCTGTTCTGATCTGTTAGCGTCAAACCTGCTCTATATCTCCTTGCTGTCCTGATCTGTTAGCGTCAAACCTCCTCTATATCTCCTTGCTGTCCTGATCTGTTAGCGTCAAACCTCCTCTGTATCTCCTTGCTGTTCTGGTCTGTTAGCGCCAAACCTCCTCTATATCTCCTTGCTGTTCTGATCTGTTAAAGTCAAACCTCCTCTATATCTCCTTGCTGTTCTGATCTGTTAGCGAAACACCTCCTCTATATCTCCTTGCTGTTCTGATCTCTTAGCGTCAAACCTGCTCTATATCTCCTTGCTGTCCTGATCTGTTAGCGTCAAACCTCCTTTATATCTCCTTGCTGTTCTGATCTGTTAGCGTCAAACCTCCTCTAAATCTCCTTGCTGTTCTGGTCTGTTAGCGCCAAACCTCCTCTATATCTCCTTGCTGTCCTGATCTGTTAGCGTCAAACCTCCTTTATATCTCCTTGCTGTTCTGATCTGTTAGCGTCAAACCTCCTCTATATCTCCTTGCTGTTCTGGTCTGTTAGCGTCAAACCTCCTCTATATCTCCTTGCTGTTCTGGTCTGTTAGCGCCAAACCTCCTCTATATCTCCTTGCTGTTCTGATCTGTTAGCGTCAAACCTCCTCTATATCTTCTTGCTGTTCTGGTCTGTTAGCGCCAAACCTTCTCTATATCTCCTTGCTGTTCTGGTCTGTTAGCGTCAAACCTGCTCTATATCTTCTTGCTGTTCTGATCTGTTAGCGCCAAACCTTCTCTATATCTCCTTGCTGTTCTGGTCTGTTAGCGTCAAACCTTCTCTATATCTCCTTGCTGTTCTGGTCTGTTAGCGCCAAACCTTCTCTATATCTTCTTGCTGTTCTGATCTGTTAGCGCCAAACCTCCTCTATATCTCCTTGCTGTTCTGATCTGTTAGCGTCAAACCTCCTCTATATCTCCTTGCTGTTCTGGTCTGTTAGCGCCAAACCTCCTCTATATCTCCTTGCTGTTCTGGTCTGTTAGCGCCAAACCTCCTCTATATCTCCTTGCTGTTCTGGTCTGTTAGCGCCAAACCTCCTCTATATCTCCTTGCTGTTCTGATCTGTTAGCGTCAAACCTCCTCTATATCTTCTTGCTGTCCTGATCTGTTAGCATCAAACCTCCTCTATATCTCCTTGCTGTCTTGATTTGTTTGTTCTTGCAATAGGGGGCGTACCAATGTAAGCGGAACGAACAATCAAAAACGAAAGCCGGTAACACATGTAAATAGAATGTGACCATGTGACCAAGTAACTATTGTAATACAACGTACGTACCTTTGGCATGTGCGGCCGTTATAAGGTTGTCAAAGTCCGCCAGAGTGCCATAGTTGACGTGAACGTCGGTGTGGTTGATAATAGCAAGGTCATTTCCGGTGCGAAAATCAATTTCGGGCGTCGGGTATATAGGACTCAGCGACACCACGCCATATCCTAGCTCTTGGATATAGTCCAGTTTAGACTCCACACCTAAAAGTAAGTATCTTATTTATTGACATACTAAAAAGAGATTTGCAACTAATCTAATCAACAGTGGTAAAATTGTCTTACGTTTGGAAATAATTACACCTTTTATTATTGTAGTTCCTTTTTCTACGTCTGTCTAAATGTAGTAATCTTGCATAAATAGTTGTTTTCAGTATAAACAACTGCTACCGCTTTTTAGTTTATTTGCGTATTGCACATCTCACGCGATTTTTTGTGAAAATGCAATAAACTATTGCATATGCGTTTTTATCCAGTTGCAACCTTTTTGCATAATAAATTCTCAATAAAGATCCGTCAAAGTATCTCCTGGTTCTATAATAAAAATGTCACCATTTCTTTTATCGATTTCAATATTACATCTATTTTATTTAAAATAAAGAAGTTATATTTCCTGCATTGTGGTGGCGCCATCTGATTTCAAACTCTCTTTATTCAATAAAACCTTTGAATACACAACCTTTCAAGTCGCCAACGCCATTATCGTCGCTGTCCTTGAAACTTGGCACGTAGATTCTGTAAATAGACTCGTTCTGCCACCATGATCTGTGAGCGGGGTCACGGCACTTTGGATATGCTAGCACCAGGGCCAGCACGGTGATCACCAAGGCAACCCACGTTAGGAAGATAAAGGCGATGAAGATCATGCGCAGACGGCGCCAGAAGGGCTGGGAGGAGAAATGAAGCAGTTCCTCCTTCCCCATACCACGGTAGGGTCGGTCGGGCTTCGGCTTCTTCTCCTCGATCTGCACGCCGATACCATCTGGGCTACTGAATGTGACAATGAAGAGACAGTGAAATGTCATAAAGGAAGACAATGCAGATTAAAAAGACACTGAAAAGCAGGTTTCATTTACTCTTGGTCGCTTCGTATATGTACTGGTGTTCAGTGTATATTTTGATATCACGGGAGACAAAATCTTTACAAACATGGCTCGAATTTCAACAAATTATACCTATTTGTTTCATTACTTTGTTTATTTGACAAACATCTATATCTAGCACAATTGTGACATTTACAAGGACAATATCAACTGATGAAAACAAGAAAACTACATAAAGAATTATGATAACCAAGATAATGAATATTCAGAAGTTCACAAATTAGTAAAATCAAAATGGCGATAAGGCATGTTACAATAGTAGTTATTTATTTAAATATAGAAAAAAATGGGGAAAAAACCCACAGCAACATAGAATTAATTTGATTTTTTTAATTTGAAGTAGGATGACGATGACGCAAAGACAATAGATATGACGATGGTGATGATAAAAATGATTGTGATGTTAATAGTGATGATGATGATGATGATGATGATGATGATGATGATGACTAACCTGTAGGTCACAGTCCCTTCCTGGGACTCAAATCCTTGGTTGTTGTAGGGAACCTTTTCCATGTTCGGCTTGTCGACTGGTTGGCACGACACTAAATATACCCCTGAACGGGACATTGCGGAAATAAGGCTGGTCACGTGACGCTGTGTTTGTATGGAGTCCAAGGTATGTAGCTCAACTCACCTGCAGAGGTAACAATGTACTTGGACTTATATATACCATGCCGACGTTGTTGAATGGGGATTCATCTTATAAAGTACACTTTGCATACTTAACTTTCTATTTTCACAGGAGTTCCGTTTGTATGACTTAGTGATCGAACTATCAACTTCCAGCTCATATGGCCTTTACTTTATACCTACATTTTCAATGGAAACGATATGAAAATTTTAGAAGTTGATATCCGCTCACTGTATCGACCATATATGGTATACACATGAGAGTAGATAAAAGCCGGTTTAATGACACCTACCCATTGTTAACGGCCTCCAGGGGTAGTAAATAACTGGTTTGAAGTTGTCCCTTATCTTTTCTTTCCATGGCTTTTTTATGTGTACTAGATAAATATGCCCGACCTAGTTAGAGTTGAAGTTTAAACCATGCAAGTGTTTACCGGATAAATCAGTTTGTAGATTCTCTTAAACGTGTTTATCCAGTTTCTTTAGTATGTTGATTTTGGGATTGGGATTGGGATTTGCCAGCATTTTTGCCGATACTGTGCAGCGACATTTCTATCTTATAGCACAGGGGCACTTATGAGGTGCCCGGGGACTGAACCCGGCCGGTTCATTATACTGACACCGTCGAGTCAGGCGTAATAATGTCCCCTTAGCTCAAGCGTTAGGAGGGAAGCCACTACTATCAACTTTAACGTCTTTGGTTTGACCCTGCCGGGGTTTGAACCGACGACCTCCCGATCCGCAAGCCGACGCTCTACCATCTGAGCTATTGCGGACAATGTATGTTGATTTAATGTTGCAGTTAGGTCTTATAGTAATCGTTCTGTTTTATGACAAATTGCAACTAATGTTAAATACGTTTATAAGAATCTGTTAATGCATACAAGACTAACTTCTTAAAGTGGTGGTTGCCCGTGGCCGTTGATAGAGAACCCCAATCCACTAATCGGAATTCTGATTCTGACTTTAGTAAACATAATATGAGAATGTATTTAGTGGTATCTGTGGTGCTACCCAGAGATTAATCTTAATAGTAGTCTGATAGACTGATACTATCGTGATGGCAGGGACGTTGTGTGGTGTACCGGATGGTATCAAAACAGGCAAAATGTGCCTCGTATTTTAGTCATGTTCAGAAATTAACAGGTAAGCTTGTTGCAGTGCTTATTTGGACATCAAACTAACAAAAATCGCGTTAAACCCTGCTTAAAACTAAACATTTCATCACAATGCACCATGTCCTTCGAAACTTATTCGTGTTATTTAAAGAAAAACATACATCCACACCACGCATGCATAATCACCAACGCTGTACCAGTTAACACATTATGTAAATAGAATAGAACAGTTCTGTTCTATGTAAATAGCATAGGCTATTATTATCACATTTTTTAAATCAAACTATTTTTAACAAACATTGTCTGTAACTTTGCAAATGTTTAAACATATCTAGCGGTGATTTACGTGTTAGAAGAAATATGTATGCAGAGCCATGCACCCGAACTGATCCAAGCCCGGTCCTGGTGTAAATATATATTAAATATGTGTAAAGAGACAATCAAGCATGCATATATAATAATTAAATTTTCTTAACACCACATAATATTTTACAGGATGTGTTGCTTAAATGAATCAAGCAAAAGATTATTTTGTTGGTGTTTTGTTGTTTCAAACACTCTTAAAATCTGATTGTTAATTATATCATGTTCGTATAACATTTATACGAAGCGTAGATCTTAACTTAGCGGTGTGATTGGTCACAGTATGTGGTGCTAATCTTACTCTAATCCGTCATTTAATTTAAAATAATGTCATTAACAAGGTGTTGAATATAAAAGTGTATAAACATGTTGGGTCATCGATAGAAAGAGAAAGATAAAAGGTCGACAGAGGAATAACAATAAAGAAAACGTACCTGTGTTTGTCAACGATCTGTTGTCCTTGGTATATAATCGCCCCCAAAATGTCGGTGTTTACTCGTCACGCATCGAGAGTGACATATAATTTACAATCAGTTTACCTGTACAGGTGTGCCTGGGTGTACCAGAGGCTGATGTGGTGGGTTTATTCAGGATCACGTGTGTATAAGACAGGTATATTGCAACTTTATCGGGATTCATGTAGACCATGTATAGATAAAAATGATCAAGATCACACCTGTGCACCAGCTTGCAGGGTAAACAGTGGTATACATTTAATGCAGGTTTGATGATATGTGTGCTATTTGTTACATCGTACCGACAAAATTATAGTCATATTGGAGACATCCAGGTAATTATTGGTGGAGGAAGACTCCAGACTTATGCCTGTGTAGAACTACCGGCGCATCACAGATAAGCTTAATTTGTTATAGCAATGTAACAATTACACGGTCATTTAAATTGTCCTTATGTCATAGGGTTGTATATTGAGTGAATAAGTTAGATAATTAGTAGATAATTAGTAAATAATTAGTAGATAATTAGTATACATTAACTCGTTTAGATTTTATTCGATTTCAGTAGCGTCTTGGTAAACTTTTGTAGTCACTTTTTATATTGTTTACAGCAACGGGAAATCCGTGCAACTCGTTCCCGCCTTTCCTTCTTAACTAACCAATCAAATTCTTGTTTTCTTGGTGAACGGGATTTTTGCACCCAGGCTTGTCATTCAACTTTCGACTGACCGCCTGGTCAATTGCACGTATATATATATATATTATAAATATATATATTGTTACAGGTAAATATTATTTTATTATTATATCTATTATTCTCATTCATCATTTCATCATTCATTCTTGTTGTAAACCTTTTCGACGTCATTTTATAGTTTGATATTTGTTAAACTCTATTCAATGTGTATGTATAATTGTTAAATAATTAAAAACCACATCCGCCGCCATGTTGAATTCACCCATGCCAAGATATTTTACAGTAATGTACTTGTTATTAATTCATTATTGTTTGTATAATTCAACTTTCGACTGACCGCCTGGTCAATTGCACGTATATATATATATATATTATAAATATATATATTGTTACAGTTTCTTATTCCCAACCCCTCCGCTGACAACTGTGACACTTATACATCCAGTGTTAGAGAGACGTCGAAATATCGCAGTTCAGCAGCACGGACTCATCACAGGATAGTGTTACGTCCAACTTCATAATGGACATGGTCGCCGATGGTCAAATTTGCATTTTTAAACATTTATTCCAAAACGCAAATATTATGTGAACCACAATGAATAATAAGATAGAAAACCATCTCTGATCTCAAGATAATATTTAAACATCCTCTCATTAAAACCACTGTCTTAAGGTAGGGAGAATTAAAGGTCAGAAAAATGTCAATCGATAATTTCGAAACAAGAACAAAAAAATACATTAAAGCGCGATATTGAATATGCCAACAAACGACATTTTCAAGAGCAAAAAAGAAGTTTCAAGTTTAACATCTTTTTTGCAGTTTACAGAAAATATGCAAAAAAATAGTAGATAACAGTTTATAAATGTGACAAGTGAAATGACCTTACACATCTGATAATAAAGTCATAACTCACTAAAAATGTTTCACTAAAAATATTTTGTTTTGTTTTTTCGCATCTGGCTTTTTTTATTAAAATGGTGTAACGATTTGCCAATATTAAAAGTAAGACCAAAACTTACAGCATAAAGAGACCTAGGTACACAGGATGTTTCTAGTGGGAAACAGTGCATAGGTATCGTACAATGGACAAAGCATTCATTTAAAATAGGGAAGGCAAAATAACGAAACATCCCGCTTTACTGCATTTTCATTTTTACTTATATTACAATATGCTTTCTCAAATATCGCACAATATCTTTATTAGTCGGATTTTTAACGTTTGTAAATATGTCCTATAAAGTGAAACAACATTAATCAGTTTTCACAGAATTATATGGGTTTGTTATTTATTCCCTCGTAAGAAGACCTTCCATGTGGTAGATACTGATCCAGATGAGGATAATCAGACAATGTATAGGTATGTATGTTATTGCATGGAAATCCGATAGTGTAGCTAACCAAAATGGCTAAAATATAAGAATTTCATTTTTTTTATTTCTCAGCTCTTCCGTACCTTCATAGACCAAATTCTGACAAAGCAATCATCTGGGACAAGTAATTTACCTTAAAGAGAACAGGAAATATATTCAAATTTAGGTTTGCGCAAAAATGCAGGTTTTAGCGAGGCTGGCAAAGAAATCAATTGTTTAGAAATAAGTAATTGATAATATGTTGTTAGGTCTCTATGGCTAATAATGTCAATAAGTTCAATTCTATTCTGTATTGCAAGCGCACAAGGGGCGTGAAAGTACTGTGACGTAACTTATTGAAAAGGAGTAGGGATTTCGTAATCGCTGACGTGTCACCTCCATAGCGCAGTGGAAAACACATGACTGGTGACTCAGAAGGAGTTCGATTCTCACCAGCGCCACTAGTAGGTGCTACCCCTTGTGAAGAAAACAGAAGGTTAGTCTAAAGATAGGCGTGGACGTGAGTTGACGAAGTGAGTGTGGTTGGGAGTGAGCGTATGGATGGATCTGAGTGTGAGTGTGTTAGTAGAAATGTGTGGGTGGGTGGGATTTAGTGGTTGGGTTGGAGTGGGCGTATGGGTGGAAATTAGTATGTGGGTCGAAGTTAGAGTGTGTGTGGGATTAAGTGTGTGGGTGAGATTGAGTGTGTGGTTTGGAGTGGGAGCCAGTGTGTGAGTGGAAGTGAGAATGCGTGTGGGAGGGTGTGAGTGTGTGGTTGGAAGTGTGTGAAGGAAAGTGAGAATGTGGATGGAATTAAAAAGTAAGTGTGTGGAAAAAGTGTGAGTGTGGGTGGAAGTGAGTGTGTGGTTGGAAGTGAGATTGAGTGTGGATAAGTTTTAGTGAGGGGGGGGGGGGGGGGGGGGGGGGGAGTGTGAGTGATTGTGGAAGTGAGTGTGAATGGAAGTGACTGTGTGGATGGAAGTAAGTGTGTAGGTGGAAGTGAGTGTGTGGGTCGAAGGGAGTGTGTGTGGAAGTGAGTGTGGATGGAAGTGAATGTGTGGGTGGAAGTAAGTGTGTGTTGCATTGACAGTATGAATGGAAGTGTGAGTGATTGTGGAAGTGAGTGTAGATGGAACTGAGTGTGTGGATGGAAGTGAGTGTGTGGATGGAAGTAAGTGTGTGGATAGAAGTGAGTGTGTGGATGGAAGTGAGATTGTGGGTTAATGAGAACGTGGGTGGTTGTGAGTGCGTGGTTGAAGTAGAGTGTGGGTGGAAGTGAGTTTGTGGTTGGAATTGAGAGTGTGGAAAGAAGTGAGTGTGTGAGTGGAAAAGAGGATGTGGGTGGAAGTGAGTGTGTGGATGGAAATATGTGTGTGTGTGTGTGGAAGGAAGTGTGTGTGGAGTTGAGTATGTGGGTGAAAATGTGAGTGTGGGAGGAGGTGAATAGTGTGGATGGAAGTGAGAGTGTGAGTGGAAGTGAAAACGTGGATGGAAGTGAGAGTGTTGGGTGGAGGTGAGAGTGTGATAGGAAGTGAGAGTGTTGGGTGGCGGTGAGAGTTAAGGTGGAGGTGAGAGTGTGAGTGGAGTGAGAGTGTGGATGGAAGCGAGATTGTGGGTGGAGTGAGAGTGTAGGTGAAGGTTAGAGTATGGATGGAGGTGAGAGTGTAGGTGGAGGTGAGAGTCTAGGTGGAGGCAAGATTGTGGATGGCGGTGAGAGTGTGGGTGGAAGTGAGAGAGTGGATGGAAGTGAGAGTGTGGGTGGAGGTGAGAGTATGGATGAAAGTGAGAGTGTAGGTGGAGGTGAGAGTGTGGATGGAGGTGAGAGTGTGGATGGAGATGATATTGTATTTGGAGGTGAGAGTTAGTGGCATTGAGTGTGTGTTAGTGAAAATGGCATAGTTATAGTGGATGTTGATTGGGAACGAGTGTGGGGGCTTGAAAGTATATGAGAGCATGATAGTCGGGATATTTGTCAGCGTGAGTGTAAGTAAGAATAAGTGTGGTGTGAGGGTTAGAAAGTGAGTGCTGGTGTGAATCTAATGATTGTGTGTTTTGAATGTGGGTGGGATCGAGACTTATGAGAGTATGAATGTAGGGGTGATGTAGTGGGCTCATGATATCCTGTAAAGAACTTTATTATTTGTTTATTCTTGGTACACCATATTGTTTTAGCAGGTGAAAGTAGAAAGAAGACCATTTTGTACATAAACATGTACAACTTACTATGTAGCCACACTATTTAACTGTAAATGTGTAGTCCTTAGAAGCAGCTGGTTCATATCATTATTAAAATACTGTTAAATAATTAAATATTTGTTCATTTATAATTATTTTTCTGCTGCACCTCATACATGAGAATGGAACCGCTTATAACTGTCACAAGACTTATCTTCTTTGAAAATGTCCAGTATACCTTTAGGTATGCTGTTAATTATTACCGATGTAAGTGAAAGTACAATATGACGCAATCTAAATCATTGGCGATACTATATTGTAATTATGTGTTATTAACAATGTTGTTGTGGTTTTGTTTTGTTTTTTGTTTGTTTGTTGTTGTTTTTTTGTTTTGGTATTGAAGTTATCTCTATTACTCGAATATTCGTTACTGAAACAAAGACAACGACTTAAAAGTTAGTTCTTTTTAAATGAGTTGTTTATTAGTTGGAATATAGGCCGTCAACAATGGCAATAATTTTCGAGGCTACAGACTAAACAACTATATTGATAAATGATAAATTCACTTATTAATAAAGACAATGGAATACATTATTTTCTTGATAAAGGTTGCTTGTTCTTTTCGGAGAGTTCTATTTTCTTAAACTATTCAATCATCCCATGACAGTTCCAAGTATGTTAAACATTATCGTATTTTGCCACTTTTGTTTTGTAAATGAATCTTATTATTATTGTTCTGTTGTATATCACAGTTGGGATTAAGCTAAGCTTACTTTTATATAATGTTGAAAATACTGACATAAAACGGACTTTGTTGTGTGTTCTTTTAACAAAAATATTAAAGAAATTCATCTAAAATCCGATATAAATGTATGTTTTTAAAAAAGATTGGTTATAGCGGAATGACTATTTCCGGGGCCTTGCGATGTCTTTGAATGATGCAGACATGAAATCTTCGAAGAGGCTTGCAATTTCTTCTGAAGTCAGTTGACGTAACGGAAGTCGTACAGGACCGACGTCAATCCCGGTCAGGATCGTAAACACCGCCTTAGCAACGTTGATACCACCTGTAAAAAGGGAAGTTAAATTTACCTTTCGACACACGCAGCTTCGTCAACCCAAGGTAAGATCTACGGTTTTCTATTTATATCAAATTTACATATTATTTACAAAATACTTTTGTTTGTTTATCCCTGTTTAAACTTATTTCATGTTTTAAATAAATAAAAGTTAATACTCCCGAATACTCGTGCACTAAAGAAAAAAGACGGAATACGTCACATAACATCGGGTTAAATTTTAAAAGTCAAATATTAATAAAATTGTTTTCGTTAAATGTAAACAAAGAGCTCATGCATAACATTATATTTCATCTTTGTATACTTACATGTACAACAAATGAGAAAAGAATAAATTCGAAAAATAAAATAAAGAAGAAGCTGGAAATACCGTACCGCCATGTTTACCCCTAATGTCGTTGATATGCTGTGCCACGTTCTGAAATGGAAGAACGGCATATGTGACAACATGTTCGATGATTCGCACCATCACAGGCCCCAACTCCACTTCTTAAGAAGGATTTCGAGACACGAATACAAATATACACTATCTTAGATGTAAGGTTGAACTAATACAGGTTTCTATAATAAAGGTACACTGTTTTAAAAATGTGTTTCTACTCTGCCCAAAGTTAAGTTTCTATGGTGTACAAATAGGTGTTAGAATGTTGTCATGACTTGATCTGAAATGTCTAGGAGTAATATCGCCCCGGGTGGTTTATAATGTTATGGCTGATGTTGATGTTGTTTTTAAATGCGAAATAGGTATGCTGTAAACTGGTTGTATTTAACCGGTACATGCAAATAGGATATTTCCTGTAGTTCTAAATTACACGTAGTTTTAAGTTACTTGTAGTTCCAAAGCCCTCTTCATGTCTCCTGCATCAAATGCGCGCCTCATGTCGTAGAACAAGTTACCGAGGTACGAGCCAACCACGACACCGGGCATGCCGAGGGACAAGCTGCTCAAGTATTGCTGAAAAGTGTAAACTGAGACATTCGTTACATTGTTAAGTAACGAACAATACACAATTGATAAAATAGTTTACATATACAGGATAGAGAATCAAATGTGGTTCAGAAAACATGAAACAATAAAGTTCAACTGATTTATATAGAATATTTGAACAACTAGCATTTGGTCATATAATGTGAATAAATTTCTGATTCTATTAACCCTTTACGGAAGATTCAAGTTTGCACAATTCTTAAATATTAAAAACGGTGTCACTCAATGTTTTTAAAAAGCACACTGTGTAGACCAATTAAAAATCAGAGTATCAAAGCGAAGACACAAGTAAAATAGCAACATAAATATACTTAAAAGTCGCAATAAACAATGCTTTTTGTTCAAATGTCTGATTTATTTGAATCAACAGGACCCTTCTAATGCAGCATGTAAGTATTATCAATATATGGATGACATTTACAAAAGAAACACTTATACAAAAAAATAAAAACCAAAAAATGTCAGTCTCATGTATGCTTTAACATACAAGATCTATAAAGGTTTTTCACGGGATTAAATCTGATCAGCAAGAGATAAAAATATCTGGACATCGTTGTCCACAGCGGACTTGAAGTTGGAACAGAGATTTTAACATGTACAGACGTTAACAGAGCGGTTCGGTCTACAGTGCCAAATAAAAAAAGACACTACAATCACACGTGACTTCCAGTTGCATGTGGTTATACTTCCACTCAAAGGTAAACTAAAATAGCTCCTCACACAGAAACATATTGCGAAAGATTGGGACTTAAATCCACACGACGACAGTTCGACGGCTTATAAGGTTTAAACAAATCATTTATATTATCTAGAGGCTGGGCAAGTTAATGTTATTTCTTTGTTTTTTGTCGGAGTTGTTTATCAAACCAATGATAATGGTACTATACATTGTCCGAGCCCACGAGGACCTGTACGCCCTCTATGAATGTGCAGCTGTGGGCGGATGGCATCTCCCTGGACGAATGTTTTAGACCCACCAGCGTTGGGATCTTTTTCTTGGCTTTCTCCATGAAGCTGCGGACATTTACTGTGGACATAAACAATAATGGCATCAGTAGCTGTAGTGATTTGACAGTCCTAGCAGTAGTCTGTGCCTGAAAGTGAAAAAGCTGAGTAAACCTGTTACTTAAGATATATGTATACTATGGCTAAGCTGCCGCCTTCCATAGACTTTCCACACAAGCACAGTTTCAATATATTTTGAATCCATCACTGCAGATTTGATTTTGTATGTAAAAGTCAAAGACTAGTAATTTGTCGATTTTACATACTGTAAAGGCCTGTACAGAAGTTGATATCGTAGTAGTAGAACGGTGTTTTGGGAGCCGCTCCAGCTACTAGGGCCATTACGTCAGCAAGGACATCTGAAACAAGCATTGTTGTTGTGGGTCAATGACAAGTTCAATAACGTGTATAAATGACTGGTGTCTTGACTTCATGTAGACCGCCGTTATTGAACGGTTTTTAAAAGAATACATGATATTTTCTGTCGCTATAGTAAACTAATAACATTAAACTACTTATATAACCGGTGTAGATGTGAGATTTGCCGTTTATGTTGACTTGGCTAGGTTAACAATAAATTACAGATAGTAATAATTGAATTAAAATTACGCCTAATCATAACACTATTTTTATGGGTTTTTTTTTAACAATTAAGAACTTATTTGCATGTGAATCTGTTTAACGTATTGATGTTTGAGATGTCATCAGAGTACATATAGAATAATCAAGTAACGCGGAACATACCTTCGTTCTCAGGTTTATAGTAGGAGGGCGTGTAGGCAGCAATAGCATCAGCTCCGATCTCCTCGGCGTGTCGACTCTGGGAGAATGAAGATAATTAAATACAACATTAAAAGCTACAGAAAGATGATATGTTATGATGAATTCTTAATTCTCCTCTAAAACACCATACTCATGGTTCCAATTAGATCTTGGATAATTTGACAATGTTGATTAAACTAGCAATGAAGGACTTAGTCAGTAGTGTTAATGACTCATTACAAATTTGTTCTTACTTTTACATTTGCCTTGCATGTGAATACCCTTTTCCTGTGCCTTTTCAATTATTTTTTTATGTTGCAATGCTCGTAGGATTTTGTCATATATATACTTATTGCTATACAATGTAAGCATATATAGATCCCTGATCAAACCACTGACCAGTTCTTGAGCCTCCTTGATGCAGTTGGTGCCCACATGTATGATGGTCTGGAGCCGACCTGATGAAGCATCCATCCATGCCTGGGCAAGCTGCTTCCTCTCCTCTGTCGTCATCGACAAGCCCTCTGCCAGCGTGCCGTTCACTAAAATATTCACAGCAATACAGGGCAATGGAAATCATAGAAGATCGGTCGTTCTGCCAACGAACTGCTTACCCTGTATGATAGGTTGTCCGTTAGGTTCCCGACTAGTTTTTTTCCTTGTAAATTACATTTTGTCATACAAACTTTAATGGATGGTGAACTACACACTAGGTCAGTCACAAGTATTATTTTTCAGGTACGACCATGATTATAAGGGACCCGACTTGTACAGCTGAAATAAGCTGACAGCTTAAATGTAAGCATCGATGGGATCTGTCTAAATCTTTGAAGTCTGACACAACAACACCAAGAAATCCCCTTTCCCTTGTGTTATCCACGCCAATCTAGCAGTTTTTCTTATTAACGGATTGTCTAGTTCAAAAGTAGTGAACAGCGGTTTTAATTTTTCTATGCTATCTTGCATTTGTCGTACAATTAAATTACATTCAACCATTCAAAGGTCACTTTCCTAGCATACATTAAAACAATCACACGCCATCGCATTACGCGTCCTCACGTCTCAAATGCTGGACAAGCACGTTCATTATTTGCATTAATTCGATTTTCTTACTTTATCCACACTCCTTAAACCCAAAAACATTCTGTAATGATACATCTATCTCATTTTACTTTAAATACACCTTGTATCAGAATAAATGGACAGACCGGGTAGTAGGTGTGGTACTTAATCCTAAACAGTTTTTTTTATTTTATTTACCATAACGACAATGTCACGTGATCATTATAACTGCATGAGTATATCCCATGTTTGACTGGGTTTTTACTTGAATCGCTCTATGCCATCAATTAATCGCTTTTATAATTTATAATGATATGGATATATATATGTATGTATTTACATTATGTTCATTTTGTTCAGTGACTGGCGTTCGCGCTTCACCCTTGATGGAATACATTAAAATTTGTGTCTGGGCCGTTGTTGAAGTTAAAATGCCGTATTGAGGCAAGTCTGTTTGTAGAAATGGCTTTAGTGTTGCGAGTAGTTATTAGGTGTAACAGATTTGTACCACTTAAACTTCATACCATGTCGATGTAACGTAACTTTGAACCACATGTGTTAAGCAGGTTTTATTCTCAACTGTTAGCAGTGTTGTAGGTAGTTTTAAGATTTTTTGTTAATATTTACTTAATGAGTCTCTTAACATAAATCTTAACTTTTTTAACTTTAAGTCAAAGTACTCATGGGATGTCCGGACTTGTCTTTTCGTCAGATAACATATTGCCATGTTAAGGACTGCCTTTAATGCTTTTCGTGTTACTTTTCTTACCAAAGATTCCTGTAAAGTTGCAGTCCACCAAGTAGTCCGCATATTCTTTAATGACCAGATAGTTTGGTTCTCTGAAAATATGAAGGCATTTATTTAGTCATGAGTATAAGTTAAACCCGTAATATTCAAATATTCAAATGGCATGTACGCAAAAGTATGCGCCATTCTTAAATAATATATATTTCCAGTGTTCTAAATAAAACAAAAAAGAAAGAAAGAAAGAACAGTTCATAGGTAATAATGCACCTGAGAGCCTATATAGTTTATAAAGACCATTTGTATAGTATCACGAAAAGTCTTTTCCTAGGCTTCAGAATCTAAGACATGTTAATTAAAAAGCAGAAAAGCAAAATGGTTTGAGAAGAATGTATAGGTTAGTACATGCGGATCGAGAAATTTAAAAATGTAAGATGTTTAAACGCATGAGATGTCATTATGTGCATGCGTTATTGTCCCATATAACATATGTACAGATTGAACGAACTTACATGCTCTGTTCAAAACCCAAGTGCTACCAGAAAGTCATTTTGGCAAATATACATGAAAATTGGACTCTATTACAGTGTGTAAGAATGGTGCAACATAGAGTACACATATTTTTTCCAGGTCAGACAGAAATTCCTGGCGACTCCTATGGACATCAATGGGATTACAGTTGCGAGGAAATTATTTAAATCTTTTGTCATCATCTTACATATGTGGCATATATAGAATTGTTGGATGCGTCTAGATAGTAGTACATTGATGACACTAATTACGAGGACAATATCTGATCTCAACTGTGATAGGACAAGATGATGCAGGTGCTTGCTGTTATTTGTCTCACTTTGATGGAATAATCTTTACACGTTTTTTTTTCGAGAGGAATACTTTCAGAGAGGAATACTTTCAGGAACGCAAAGATTGGAGCGCTCCCAAACCAAGTGCAAGTTGTTGTAGTTGATTGTGGCTAACGAAATGTTTTATTCCTAGATAATCACCACAAAATGAGCGATAAAAATTCGCAAACTTACCTACTTAAAGAGAAATTGTTATGCATAACACAAGTTACCTTTCAGTGTAATAAAAACAAAAATCATATAAAATTCTTAACATCTCACACAAATAAAATGGCAACACTTCTTTACGTTAAGTCATATGCATTAGTTTTATGTCAGATTTTGTTTGTTTTGCATGAATGTGTAAGTTCTTGTGGTTACCGAAAGAAATATTGAAGACAGAGCTAATGCAATCATGAGGTAACACAATCGATCTAAGAATAAACTTCGCCATCTATGACGTTCCTCGAAATCAATGGGAATGAACTACTTCATCTGCTTCTAATTAACCGTACTTGCAACCGCATTTAACTGCTATATAGTGAGTTAAGTACATATAAGAAGCATGTCAATGCAAGTTTGTCTTTAATAAATAACTGACATTTAAATGCAGCATTTCTAGACATTGAGATCAATATTTCCAATGACAACGTCTCTACTAAAATCTATGACAAGAGAGATGAATTCAAATTTAGTATTGTGAATTATCCATACCTTGATGGTGATTCACCTCGTACTACCCCGTATGGTATTTACATATCACAACTTACAAGGTTTGCACGAGTTTGTACTAAAGTAAAAGATTCCAATGCTAGAAACCTGTTTATTTCTTCGAAACTGTTACAGCAAGGTTTTCGTTTTCATAAATTAAGAAAGGCGTTTTCAAGATTCTTTCACCGCAATGGTTTTATTGCTTCTAAGTATAATAGCAGTATAAAAACACTTATGAAGAAAGGCATAAGCCATCCTGCATTTTATGGAAATGTTTTATACAAGTTAAAGAAGATCAAGGGTCTCAATAACTTTTCTGACCACTTTACAAAACTTATCAGAAAATGTATTGCAGACGGTTACAACCCGGGAATCCTTCGATGTACTGCATTGCTTGCAATTGACCCTTTTACAGTCAAGAACTTGCATTGCTTTTAAATTACACGATGACCGGACAGGTCGTTGAGACTATATGAAAACAGTGACTTAAAGCCATAATTGGACAGTCACTGTTGGATTTCTTGTCTCTTCATCTCTCCAGTCGTGTCCTATATAGGTGGGACAACTTGAGCAGTCTTCATACCCTTTACGTGAGATTGCACAGTAGGTATAACATCGGGATTTTTTGTACCTTTATCATATATAATATGTCAACTGCGGATAAATCCTCGGCGTTTATGATATGTTTTTTAAACGTATTAACTCTAAACAATACTACGTTTTATTTTGTTGATTTTCTAAAGTTCTATTATTTTTTCCGTATTTTTTACATTTCACTTTTGACACTTTTGGCATATAACGTCATGGCATTTATGACGTCATTATATTGTTCTTATAATATATCAGCGCTTGTACTGCTTTATTTTATTTGAAACTACTTTCTCATTTGGAATTTTTTGGTTGCCGAGGCTTTTATCTACTGTACATACTGTACATACGTTGTTTTATTACTAGTAATTATGTATGTACATAAGTTCATTATATCAGTTTTAACTCCCGATGCAGGTGTTTACTGTTAGTTGTTTCACTTTGACGGGATAATTTTATTTACACTGTATGTTTGATAGAAAAACCTTCAGGAAGTGCGAGGTTGGAGCGCTCCACAAACCAGGTTTAAGCACCCCAGTTGGCCATTTTGCCGACTGACCGTTCCAGGGCGGTAACTGATGTTTTTTCTTTTTGTGTGTTATGTCTCGTCTCTGTGTTTTTGTCACATTTATATTTACCTTGTTTGCCTTTGTTTACAGGTAGATAAAATTTAAATATCTGTGAAAATTTTGATAGGCCTTTTTCCTTATTTACCTTTTTATCATGACTTCCCAGAATGTAGAAAACGCAAAAGAAGGAACACAATAGGGTGAACTTTAATTTAGACAAAGTTCATGAAGCTGGTTGGGAATGTTCAAGGAATGTTCCAGTTCGTGGGATGTATAAAACGGCAAAAATATAACAATAAGAACTGCAAAGCCAAAGTGTTAACAAAACAATTATTAAAGACGAAAGTGGGTCCAGATAGGAGTTATATGTACAGTGCAGTATGGTAACGAAGAGGCATATCTTTGTATTTTGTTCTTACATAAGGTTTCATGCGGAGTATTCGATACATACCCATCCCTATCCAACGGTGTGAATGGTGCGGCTATTAGTGGTTTTAGCTCGAACTGCAACAACAATAAAGCGACATTAAAGTCATTAGGGTTAATAACAGTATTTTTGTCAAAGTCTACTCAGACGAAACAACAACTTTAAAAATGCAGGTTGTCGGAAAGTGTTGTACTTTTTTCTATTCCAGCAGCCGTGTATTGTTCAGAACAAGAAGAACCTTACGTGAGCGGCGTGCTGTTGTTTCGAGGTTATGGTATATTTGTCCTCGTGTTGCAATGAGCATAAAATATACACCGAGAACAAACTGGTGCCACAGATATACGTCTATAGCTTCACTTTGTGCTTAAACATCCTTTTCTAAAAAGAGTCACTAGGTCCTAGTTTCACTTACTGTGTACTGTGCATGTTGTATAAAATAATAATGTCAGTGCAGGAAGTTCCTGTGAGTTTGTTTCAGGACAATTGTTAGATAGTTATAAAGACCTCCAGCTTTGTGTGAGCTCTAGTTGAACTCTTACAGTTTTTTTAATAATATCTTCATGTCCGTAACGCGTTAGCGCATATTTTCTAAGTGAGTCTTGTTTTCTATGTTAAGCCATTACTACTGTGACAATTCTGAACAAGAGCTTTTCGCTCTCATAGTATTAAATATTGTCCTTCTTCAGGTGAATGATACGATTATTGTCCAGTCGTTTATTATTGATAAAAGATGAAAGGGTCTTTGGGACTTTATGCTACCGCAAACAATATCTTGAATGTATTCATTTTCAGAAACTTAAAGCCAGGCCGACCATTGTAGGTTCTGTCTTATCAAGTATCTTGTTTGATTCAGCTTTGAGGCCAATATGCAAGACAAGGTCCAAAGGTAGCCATACAATTTTCAATGCACAATTTTCAATGACATCTCGCCAGTTACATTTCTGGGATTCTTCTGACGTCTTGTCGCAATAATGGTTTTGATTTGTTAAAGGGTGGTGATCAGACAAAATTCCCAACGTGCCGATGCAAATTTTATCAAACTTAAAACATAGGCCACTTTACCATGGCCGTAATGTGATCATGAAAACATTGCTGGGTATCAAAAACTGCATGCGGAAGGATGTTGCATTTCTCAGTCAATTATATTCTCTGATTTTGTCGCCGGTTGTTTTATTTTAACCATATGCAGTGTACTTCTGGATAAAACGATAGCTTAACAAGAATAAATAAAAAAGTAGGTCAGAGGATGAAATAGAGTGTTTACTATACAATGAAAACTACCTAAAGGATTAAGAGATAAAACATTCTTTCAAAAACGTTTAACATTGCAATATGAAAAGATATGCGTGTTTTTGTCACTGAATGCAAAATAGACTTAATATTATCCTAATGGCAGAGGATATAATTTATGCTTTTGTTGTACATAAGTCTTTACATTTTTCTACTTGTCAGCCACTGTCAGGATAAAACACAATTCTGTAGCATAAAGGGGATTCTTTGTCAGTTTCTTACATACAGTTTAAATAAATAAGATTGCTAAAGAAACAACTTTTCCCAACGTTTTAAAATACTATTTTATTGTAAAATAGAAAATCCTCGGTAGAGGGACAATACCGAGGTGGTATATCCGACTGTCACTACCGTGAATAGTGGCATGCTACGTATACATATTATTAAGTAAATATTCTGGACAGTATATACACACAATTTTGAACTTTACAGTTTCTTACTTGAAAACAACGAATATCAATGCCGTTGGATTTTATGAATTTTATTCGGGTTGACAGAACATCAACCAGCATCAACTTGTATATGTTATAGACCTCACGTGTACAGGGATCACGTTATAAACAAACAACCAGATAACATTGTTGGGTATTAGCCTGAGCTGGTCTATTCCGTACATAGCAAATTATTTTGAGTGACAGCCACTTGAGTTATAATTAGAAAGATAAATAAAACCACATCACAAGTGTTTCTTTCTAAGAAGTGTTAAACAGAAAATTAATAAACATGGAAATAAAACGTTTACTTACGCCCTCCATTTCTATCTCATGTCCTGTGGAAGTCAAGAAGCTTTGTATGTATTATCTCAGATTATCTCGTCTGTTATTATACAATAGATTAGACAACAGACGTCATTGTTAATCTTGAAGATTGTGACACGGAATATTTTAAACGACTACTCCATCGGTCGTTGGTTTATCTAAGTTACCTTAATCTTGCTACGTATATTGAATGTACAATTACGTGTAGCAGAAAAGTAGTGCATACCCAAAAAAGTTAATAAAGTATAATCTTATATCCAACTTCTCACCTACACCACCAACAGCATCATCATCATCAGCAACAGCAGCAACTGATGCTGCAGCACCATTTTATCTTCTTTGGGGTTTTCTCATTGTCATTAATATACGTCTGTTGACAAAACCGATGCCCCCCCCCCACACACACACACACACCCTACCCCCCCCCCCCCACCCACACACCCTACCCCCCCCCATCTCCCCACTCACACACACATCCCCCCACACATACATCCCCCACACACACATCACCCACACACACATCCCCCACCAACACACCATCCCCCACCCACACATCCTACCCCCGCCCACACACACATCCCCCCACACACACATGCCCCCACACACACATCCCCACACACACACCATCCCCCACACACACCCTACCCCCCACACACACCCCCCCACACATCCCCCCACACACATCCCCCACACATATATCCCCCCCACACACCATCCCTACCCACCACACCCTACCCCCCACACATCCCCACACACACATCCCCCACACACCCTACCACCCCCCCCCCACACACACACACCTACCCCCCCCCACACACACACATCCCCCCACACATACACATCCCCCCACACACACAACCACACACACACACATCCCCCCCACACACACATCCTCCCCCACATACACATCCCCCCCAACACACACACACCATCCCCCACCCAAACCCCACCCCCGCCCCTGCTAATTGTCATCTCAGTATTTGTGCTGATTCTATCGCCCCACCAACAGTATTTTGGTTATCTGTATACAGTGTTCACTTAAAGGAGATGTTGTGCAGCCTCTACTGTAAATTTAATGCCGTTATTGCATGGTGTAACAACGCACTTAACTACATTGTCCTGACTGAGGGTCCACCAGTAGGGCAGCTATCACCAAACTACTTGAAGGTTAGGGAAAATGCGATACCAATACTATTTAGACCAATTTTGCTACGTAACAGTCCTGTTTTGTTGTTTCTTTGTCGTATTTATCTATTCATTGCTGTTTTATGAAATGTACAATAATTGAGCAATACGTGGCAATTACCGATTTCCTAATACTAAATGACTTCACAATACGTTCAAAGGTTAAATGCATGATAAGAAATAAGATAAGGAAATGTTTGCCATTTTTCATTTTGTTGTATCTGACAACAATGGTAGTTTTCTCAGGGTTTGTGGTAGTCGGTAAGTGTATGTTCATGTTTAGTTTGTCATAGTTTCCTAAACTGATGTGTTGTTGCTGTTGTTTTGTCAATAAAATATTTCTTTTATTCTATCCAACTGCAAATTTCAAATTGATCATTTAAGTCCCTGGCCATGGCATAAGACTTAACTCTGATCATAATGCCGACAAGACAAACGTCTCCTATGTCTGGTCCTGTTTTCTCATTGGACAAGAGTCTGTTAAGTCCGTTTTAAGTGTGTTATTTTAGGGCGTGATACTCATTTGTTGTTGTTGTTGCTTTTTAATCTTAGTAATCAGAGACTTGCTATAGCAGACTCAAAGCCCATGTTATATAACGAAAGGGCGTGGTGCTAATACACGTTATGCCAATTATAATATATAGCTAAATAATATGTGTATTGGAATTAATCTTTGTTATTTGCTCGTTATAAAATATTTTAATCTTAAGACAGCCAAATGTATTGAAGGGATTAAATGTTGCCATATGTAAAGACTCAAAAATGTACATGTCCGGTTGGAAAAATAACTTTAATTAATTGAAGGGTCATATATTTAAAAGGTTTACGACACTAGAAAGCACGTATCGCACAATGTGTTAGCCAGAGGCTAAATGTTATTCATTTTAGTCAATATTCAAAGTATGAAAAAATGTACATGTATGTCTGAGTTGGTAAAAAACAAACGCTTTCCTGTTCAATTCATCATTCTGGTGATTAATTATATTACTGATAAGATTCAAGCTTCAACTCAGCACTGATCAGTTAGTCTTTAACCACGGCATTATGCTGCCACTCCGAGCTGTATAAACTATGATCTGGATGGATAGATATTTTGGTCAACGTATAAACTTACAACTATATATTGCATATGATGTGTTCAATAACAGTTCTGCTTTCCAGCAGACAAACGAAGACTATTTCGTTATTGTCGTGTTTTGTTTTTGTTTTTATTTTGTGTTTGTTTGTTTTTTAATTATTTCCAATAATCTGCCAAAAGTGCGTCGTCAAATTCATTTCAAAGACCTTTTCCGCAGCTTCTCTAACGTAAAATGTCAATTGTTTTTCTGTTACACACACAAATGCATTATGATTAAACTTCACGTTAATGCAAGACCTGGTTATAGATGCATTTAAAATTATAGAAAGCCACTCTTCCATTTAGTGTTGGTCCATCTCTCCGTTGTCGTGACAACAGCCCCACGGTGTGAGGATCTGAACACTGCAGGATGTGTCTTGTTCCAGCAGTCTGTGCCAGACTTGTGCTCCGACCCTGTCATGTCCAACAACTGTAAACGATTCTGTGGACTGTGTCGTAAGTTTACGCTGGTATTCAACGAAAGTGTAATTACTAGACCTAAGCCTTAGAAGACATAGAAACACAACCTTTAACAGTACAAGCTGATTGCCAAAACGTATTGTTAAGTTGTTACTTTGCTTTGATGATGGACAGTAAAACAGTAGCTCATACATCCTATATATTGTATATCTTGTGCACATGTAGAACTTCCTCCATCTCCATAACTGCATTAATTATACAGTTGTCTGCATTTTAATATAAAACATGGTTTACATTAATACAGTAAAACTAACGATCCGTCTTGCAAATTAGTAATCTGCTTCCGAAAATGATAAACACCTACCACCGACAACATCTACCACCGACATCACATACCTCCTTCAAAACCTACCACTGTCAAAATCTACCACCCACAACACCTACAACCCGCAACTTACACTGTTCTCTTTATTCCCTTATTTAAACAGCGCACTTTTTACACTACAGATTTCGCCAGTTTAAACGTTTTAAAATCGTAATAATATTGATCAAATATTAATCGTTTTCGCTCACTTTTCTGATCGTTGTCGACCATCTGTCAAATCCAACGACCGATCTAGATTTGCTTGTTGTTTAGTAGTCGTTTTTAAAAATATGATTGTTGTTGTTTTTGTTTTATTTACGTATAAAAGACTGTAATTTGCACAGTAATATCCGGGTTAAAGTTTAGATATACAAGTTCTATATCACAAAATAAAGTAAATTAAGTCTGTAAACTTCACAAAATCTTCTTCATACTAAGATTGGGCGAGAGGGAAAATATCAAAGAAAACCGTTAATTAATTGATGGTACTTCGCAAGTTTATACATTTGCTTATACATTTATAAAGATAACGATTTTCGGCAATGTAGTAACTCTTCATTTTTGTAATAACAGATACATAGACAGTTCTCTCCCTTGTAATAACAGTTTTTTGTCAAATAAAAATTACATGACAGTCCCTTTTTAATAAGTTCATAAGCTCAGTTTTCCACATTCATTGACTACCGGAGTTTTTGTCCAATACCTGAGCAGACAAAGTTTTCTCACATGTATTAACAAATACAGTTGTCTCCCATAGATTACCAACCTTTTTTCTGCCATAAATAAACAAACAGCTTTCTCCCATACATTAACAACCTTTTTTTCTGCCATAAATAAATAAACATTTTTCTCCCATACATTAACAAACACAGTTGTCTCCCATACATTAACAAACACAGTTGTCTCCCATACATTAACAAACACAGTTTTTTCCCATACATTAACAAATACAGTTGTTTCCTATACATTAACAAACACAGTTTTCTCCCCTATATTAACAAACACAGTTGTCTCCCATACATTAACAAACACAGGTGTCTCCTATGCATTAATAAACACAGTTGTCTCCCCTATATTAACAAACACAGTTGTCTCCCAGACATTAACAAACACAGTTTTCTCCCCTATATTAACAAACACAGTTGTCTCCCCTATATTAACAAACACCGTTTTCTCCCATACATTAACAAACACAGTTGTCTCCCATACATTAACAAACACAGTTGTCTCCCATACATTAACAAACACAGTTTTCTCTCATACATTAACAAACACAGTTGTCTCCCATACATTAACAAACACAGTTTTCTCCCATACATTCACACAGTTTTCTCTCATACACTAACAAACACAGTTGTCTCTCATACATTAACAAACACAGTTTTCTCCCCTATATTAACAAACACAGTTTTCTCCCCGATATTAACAAACACAGTTTTCTCCCATAAATTAACAAACACAGGTGTCTCCTATGCATTAACAAACACAGTTTTCTCCCCTATATTAACAAACACAGTTGTCTTCAATACATTAACAAACACAGTTTTCTCCAATACATTAACAAACACCGTTTTCTCCCATACATTAACAAACACAGTTTTCTCCCCTATATTAACGAACACAGTTTTCTCCCCTATATTAACGAACACAGTTTTCTCCCCTATATTAACAAACACAGTTTTCTCCCCTATATTAACAAACACAGTTGTCTTCCATACATTAACAAACACAGTTTTCTCCCCTATATTAAAAAACACAGTTGTCTCCCAGACATTAACAAACACAGTTTTCTCCCCGATATTAACAAACACAGTTTTCTCCCCTATATTAACAAACACAGTTATCACCCATACATTAACAAACACAGTTTCCTCTCATACATTAACAAACACAGTTTTCTCCCCTATATTAACAAACACAGTTATCTCCCATACATTAACAAATACAGTTTCTTCCCATACATTAACAAACACAGTTTCCTCACATAAATTAACAAACACAGTTGTCTATTATACATTAACGAACACAGTTGTCTCCCATACAGTAACAAACACAGTTGTCTCCCATACATTAACAAACACAGTTTTTTCCCATACATTAACAAATACAGTTGTCACCTATACATTAACAAACACAGTTTTCTCCCGTACATAAACAAACACAGTTGTCTCCCATACATTAACAAACACAGTTGTCTCCCAGACATTAACAAACACAGTTTTCTCCCATACGTTAACAAACACAGTTTTTTCCCATACATTGACAAACACAACTGTCTCCCATACATTCACAAATACAGTTTTCTCCCGTACATAAACAAACACAGTTTTCTCTCATACATTAACAAACACAGTTTTCTCCCATACGTTAACAAACACAGTTTTTTCCCATACATTGACAAACACAACTGTCTCCCATACATTCACAAACACAGTTGTCTCCCATACATTAACCAATACAGTTTTCTCCCATACATTAACAAACACAGTTTTCTCTCATACATTAACAAACACAGTTGTCTCTCATTCATTAACAAACACAGTTGTCTCCCATACATTAACAAACACAGTTGTCTCTCATACATTAACAAACACAGTTTTCTCCCATACATTAACAAACACAGTTTTCTCTCATACATTAACAAACACAATTGTCTCCCATACATTAACAAACACAGTTGTCTCACATACATTAATAAACGCAGTTTTCTCCCATACATTAACAAACACAGTTTTCTCTCATACATTAACAAACACAGTTTTCTCCCATACATTAACAAACACAGTTATCTCCCATACATTAACAAACACAGTTTTCTGCAATACATTAACAAACACAGTTGTCACCTATACATTAACAAACACAGTTTTCTCCCATATATTAACAAACACAGTTGTCTCCCATATATTAACAAACACAATTGTCTCCCATACATTCACAAACAAAGTTTTCTCCCAAATATTAACAAACACAGTTTTCTCCCCTATATTAACAATCACAGTTTTCTCTTATACAAAAAACACAGTTTTCTCCCATACATTAAAAATAACAATTGTCTTCCATACGTTAACAAACACAGTTTTTTCCCATACATTAACAAACACAGTTGTCTCCCATACATTCACAAATACAGTTTTCTCCCGTACATAAACAAACACAGTTTTCTCTCATACATTAACAAACACAGTTTTCTCCCATACGTTAACAAACACAGTTTTCTCTCATACATTAACAAACACAGTTGTCTCCCATACATTAACAAACACAGTTGTCTCCCATACATTCACACAGTTTTCTCCCATACATTAACAAACACAGTTTTCTCGCATACATTAACAAACACAGTTGTCTCCCATGCATTCACACAGTTTTCTCTCATACATTAACAAACACAGTTGTCTCCCATACATTAACAAGCACAGTTGTCTCCCATACATTCACAAACACAGTTGTCTCCCATACATTAACAAACACAGTTTTCTCTCATACATTAACAAACACAGTTGTCTCCCATACATTAACAAACACAGTTGTCTCCCATACATTCACACAGTTTTCTCCCATACATTAACAAACACAGTTTTCTCGCATACATTAACAAACACAGTTGTCTCCCATACATTAACAAACACAGTTGTCTCCCATACATTCACACAGTTTTCTCTCATACATTAACAAACACAGTTTTCTCCCATACATTCACACAGTTTTCTCTCATACATTAACAAACACAGTTGTCTCCCATACATTAACAAACACAGTTGTCTCCCATACATTCACACAGTTTTCTCTCATACATTAACAAACACAGTTTTCTCTCATACATTAACAAACACAGTTGTCTCCCATACATTAACAAACACAGTTGTCTCCCATACATTAACAAACACAGTTTTCTCTCATACATTAACAAACACAGTTGTCTCCCATACATTAACAAACAAAGTTTTCTCCCATACATTAACAAACACAGTTGTCTCCCATACATTAACAAACACAGTTTTCTCCCATACATTAACAAACACAGTTGTCTCCCATACATTAACAAACACAGTTTTCTCCCATACATTCACACAGTTTTCTCTCATACACTAACAAACACAGTTGTCTCCCATACATTAACAAACACAGTTGTCTCCCATACATTAACAAACACAGTTTTCTCTCATACATTAACAAACACAGTTGTCTCCCATACATTAACAAACACAGTTTTCTCCCATACATTCACACAGTTTTCTCTCATACACTAACAAACACAGTTGTCTCTCATACATTAACAAACACAGTTGTCTCCCATGCATTCACACAGTTTTCTCTCATACATTAACAAACACAGTTGTCTCCCATACATTAACAAGCACAGTTGTCTCCCATACATTCACACATTTTTTTCTCTCATACATTAACAAACACAGTTGTCTCCCATACATTCACACAGTTTTCTACCATACATTAACAAACACAGTTGTCTCCCATGTATTACAAACACAGTTGTCTCCCATACATTAACAAAAACAGTTGTCTCCCATACATTCACACAGTTGTCTCCCATACAGTAACAAACACAGTTGTCTCCCATACAGTAACAAACACAGTTGTCTCCCATACATTAACACAGTTTTCTCCCATATATTAACAAACACAGTTGTCTCCCATACATTCACAAACACAGTTGTCTCCCATACATTAACAAACACAGTTGTCTCCCATACATTAACAAACACAGTTTTCTCTCATACATTAACAAACACAGTTGTCTCCCATACATTAACAAACACAGTTGTCTCCCATACATTCACACAGTTTTCTCCCATACATTAACAAACACAGTTTTCTCGCATACATTAACAAACACAGTTGTCTCCCATACATTAACAAACACAGTTGTCTCCCATACATTCACACAGTTTTCTCTCATACATTAACAAACACAGTTTTCTCCCATACATTCACACAGTTTTCTCTCATACATTAACAAACACAGTTGTCTCCCATACATTAACAAACACAGTTGTCTCCCATACATTCACACAGTTTTCTCTCATACATTAACAAACACAGTTGTCTCTCATACATTAACAAACACAGTTGTCTCCCATACATTCACACAGTTTTCTCTCATACATTAACAAACACAGTTGTCTCCCATACATTAACAAACACAGTTGTCTCCCATACATTAACAAACACAGTTTTCTCTCATACATTAACAAACACAGTTGTCTCCCATACATTAACAAACACAGTTGTCTCCCATACATTAACAAACACAGTTTTCTCTCATACATTAACAAACACAGTTGTCTCCCATACATTAACAAACACAGTTTTCTCCCATACATTCACACAGTTTTCTCTCATACACTAACAAACACAGTTGTCTCTCATACATTAACAAACACAGTTGTCTCCCATACATTCACACAGTTTTCTCTCATACATTAACAAACACAGTTGTCTCCCATACATTAACAAGCACAGTTGTCTCCCATACATTCACACATTTTTTTCTCTCATACATTAACAAACACAGTTGTCTCCCATACATTCACACAGTTTTCTACCATACATTAACAAACACAGTTGTCTCCCATATATTACAAACACAGTTGTCTCCCATACATTAACAAAAACAGTTGTCTCCCATACATTCACACAGTTGTCTCCCATACATTAACAAACACAGTTGTCTCCCATACAGTAACAAACACAGTTGTCTCCCATACATTAACACAGTTTTCTCCCATATATTAACAAACACAGTTGTCTCCCATACATTAACAAACACAGTTGTCTCCTGTACATTAACAAACACAGTTTTCTCCCACACATTAACAAACACAGTTGTCTCCCATACAGTAACAAACATAGTTGTCTCCCATACATTAACAAACACAGTTGTCTCCCATACAGTAACAAACACAGTTGTCTCCAATAAAGTAACAAACACAGTTTTCTCACAAACATTAACAAACACAGCTTTTCCCATTCATTAACATTTACAGACTGCGTAAACAGACTTCTAAAGTACAGTATTCTGGCAACTGTGGCTTCTTCTAGTGACCATTTCCATCATTAATGGAATCTTATTCCTTGCAATAGCTTGTCAAAACAGGCTCTATTTCCTTGCAACAACACGTTAAAAACACCCAATTTTCTTGTGATAACATGATAAACATGTTCTATTTTCTTGCGATAATATGACAAAAATCTATTTCATTGTGATGTTATGTTAAAACACCTTCTATTTTCTTGCGATAACATTATTAAAACACACTCTATTTTCTTAAGATGACATTACTAAAACACCTTCTATTTTCTTGCGATGACATAACAAAACACCCTTTATTTTCTTGAGATGACATAACAAAACACCCTCTATTTTCTTGCGATAACATTACTAAAACACCTTCTATTTTCTTGCGATGACATAACAAAACACACTCTATTTTCTTGAGATGACATTACTAAAACAACCTCTATTTTCTTGCGATAACATTACTTAAACACCCTCTATTTTCTTGCGATAACATTACTAAAATACCCTCTAATATCTTGCGATAACATTACTAAACTACCCTCTATTTCTTGTGATGACATGACAAAACTATTTCCTTTCAGTAACATGTTAAAAATCCCACTTTTCCTTTGCAATAACATTTTTTCTGTTGCAGCTCTTGTGTGTTACGAGTGCCCACAAACAGTTTCGTCACCCGGAGAATGCAACGAGACAATGGCTTGTGCTCCAGGAGAGGTCTAGTTTATTTGTTTATTTTTAACACGTCAAGAGCAATTAAAAACGAAAAGTATTTCTCTATTTTAACTTTGTACGTTACATTCCAAATAATGTTATGCGTAACTGCCACTTTACTCATATAAATATCTGTGTGGTAGAGAATAGAGAGGAAGAGATAGGGTGGATAGGAAAAAGGGAGGAAGCAGAGAACGAAAGAAAGGAGAGAATGTTGAGAAGGTAAAAGGGGAAAGGAGGGGAGGGAGATGGGCGAGGGAGATAGAGGTAGAGAGAATGAGAGAAAATGTGAGGGAGAGAGGAGAGGGAGGGGAGAGAGGGGATTAGAGAGATGGGGGAGAGAGAGAATTGCAAAAGAGAGAGAAATGAAGGAGAGAGAGAGGGATTGAAAAGGGGCTGATGGTGGAAGGGAGGGGAGAGAGAGATATGTGTGCGTGCGTGCGTGCGTGTGTGCGTGCGTGCGTGCGTGCGTGTGTGTGTGCGTGTGCGTGTGCGTGTGTGTGTGTGTGTGTGTGTGTGTGTGTGTGTGTGTGTGTGTGTGTGTGTGTGTGTGTACGTGTGTGCAAGTACCTATGCTCAACAACTTACGTCGTTCGATAGCTTTGACGGATACAGATATCGCATCTGTTGCTCCGTCCTTGATGGGGGGTTTTGTCACAAAAAAGGTCCGGGTCAGTCTTGACCTATACCGTACAGTATTTGTTCGATGCATTAACCATCGGTAATTCGCTGATATATTTGTGAGATCCAGATGAGATTGTTAAGCAGTCTGATGAGTCTGTAATTCAATTCAGTCTCTTTTTCAATTTAAGGTATTAATGTGAGTCTATGTGAGTCCACGTGAGTCGATGTGAGTCCATGTGAGTCCATGTGAGTCGAAGTGAGTAAATGTGAGTCCATATAAGTCAATGTGAGTCAGTGTGAGTCAGTGTGTCTCAGTGTGAGTCCATGTAAGTCAATGTGAGTCAGTGTGAATCAGTGTGACTCAGTGTGAGTCCATGTTAGTCAATGTGAGTCTGTGTGAGACAGTGTGACTCAGTGTGAGTCCATATGAGTCAATGTGAGTCAGTGTGAGTCTGTGAGACTCAGTGTGAGTCCATACGAGTCAATGTGAGTCAGTGTGAGTCAGTGTGACTCAGTGTGAGTCCATGTAAGTCAATGTGAGTCAGTGTGAGTCAGTGTGACTCAGTGTGAGTCCATATGAGTCAATGTGAGTCAGTGTGAGTCAGTGTGGCTCAGTGTGAGTCCATGTGAGTCAATGTGAGTTAGGGTGAGCGAGTGTGGTTCAATGTCTTGGCAGGGTGCTGCTTTTAACTATTCTTTTTTTCCTGTACCTAACAGAAGTGCATGGTAAAACATCACACGTTACACGATGGGTCCCATGAATACCTCATGTCTTGCGAGTCTAACCAGGTACAGTTATATCAACTTAACATTGACAATAACAGCAGGCTTGTGTCTGTCAGATGGAAGCATCGAGTGTATTATATTATTATGACAAGGCTAACCAAGCGTTGAGAGCAATTTCCAAACAATTTACATACATAAGTACCTAGCTTAGCATTATTTCATTATGTATTTTCAAATTATTTAACCTTCCGCAATGAAAACGTTATGATGCCTTTTTTCATAAAAAGAACGTTGCCTAAAACTTAGATAAAGGTTGATTTGGTCAAGAAAAAGTTTACGCTCTATCTGACTGAGCTGTCCTTAAAATGGCGTCTTTTAAATGTCCGTTCAATGCCGTGTTACATTGGGAAGTGGCTGTTGTCGTGGTTGTTGTTTTTGTCCATTTTGCAAGACTGAGTTTTATACAAATATATATATATATATATATATATATATATATATATATATATATATATATATATATAGTTATAGTTATAGTTATAGTTATAGTTATAGTTATAGTTATAGTTATAGTTATAGTTATAATTATAGTATATATAAGCATATGACATGCACTGTTGCTTGCAAAACAAGCAAAAGACCTTAACTTATTGAGCATGCACTCACTAAGTTCCGGCTAATTGTGAAGATCCAAACAAGCAGCCGGGACCTGTCTATGATTTAGACTATTTTGTACAATGTTTGCTGCTTACTTATATCAATTCATTTTGATACGTACCTTATTTGTTATTAACGAATAAATAATTAATGAATAATGATAACATTAAAGCTCTCTGCCGTTTTATTGATTGCATCTTGACTGACAATTATAGACTTGCGAGGGACTTAATTTTGGCTTCCACAATATCTTGGGGCGGCGAGATGTGAACTTCCACTGCTGCGATACTGATCTGTGTAATCTTCCGGCAGGCCTTGTGACAACCACGACCACTCCCGCGACCACGACCACCACGCCCGCGAACACGACCACCACAGCAATTATTTCAACGACAACAATGCCTTCTACAACGTCTGGTGGTGGGAGTTTTACACACGGGTCAAGTCCTAAGCCACCTCGTAAGTGAAACTGAACAATTTGATATACATACATAAAGTTTCTATGTTTTTGTTTGTTTGTTTTTTGTTTTTTATTTGTTTTCGTTTTGTTTTTGTTGTGCCTTTTTTGTTTGTTTGTGTGCTTTTATGTGTGTGCGTTTTGTTTTATTTGTTGCTGTTGTTGTTATTTTTGTTGTTATTGTTTTGTTGTTGTTTATTGTAAAATTAGCAAAATGTATACGCGCATCATAACAAGACGTTAGGTCGCCGAGAATGGCCACCCTATATTCATATTTGGCTTTGGAAATGCCCATAGGATGACGTCGCAGCTTTTTAAGTAGTGATTTTATTTCTAAACGGAAATTGTTATTCTATTTCAGCTGTTAAAGAACACATTGTTACATTGATAATAAAATGTGTTCTGTTTCTTTTGTTGTGTTTTCTAAAGAACTACTAAATAAACAAAAATAGACGTAGGAACTGTGAAAAAAAATAACATTTACGCATATCGATTGTCAAATTCTTATTTTCAAGTTGAAGGACTGCACTTATTCGACCACATTATCTTCAGTGACATATTCATGGTTAAGCATTTCTTCGTATAAAAGATTCATTGTTTTCTTTTTTAATAATCCGTAATCGCAGTTTTGGTCGGGTGAGAAACGGCACAGTGAATATTGCAACAATTAGTGGTGTATATGGTTTACATTTAGACAGACTGCACTAATTATCAAGCACATTTGCTCGAACACTTTGATAGAGATAGGTGTAATATTTGCTCGTTTTCACGGTTTGTAAAGCTTAACACTTCATGGTTTTACATTTGGATTAAATAATTTTTGGAGACACATTGTAAACAAATAAATAGGTCATATAAATTGAATGTATATGTTGGGTGTTGTAATGATTTCTCGAGCTAAGGCGGATGTTGGTGACTTCGTATCATTTCAAAGTCGTACCACGATTATTTGTTTGGAAACTTCGTACGTCATTTGTTGAGTAAGTGTTTTTCACAGATGTTGTGTTGCCCTGTCAATTAAAAAGTGTCATTCACACTTACAATTTTACTCAGTTAACAACCTCAGTTATTTAAACATTTTTATTCCACAATAGCAAATGATGTGGTGCTAAATGGTACTATGCTAAATATGCGTAGCTTGCTGATATATTATTTCCGGCAACTTTGATGCTCTGCATCAATTTTTCTTGTTTACTTATAACAGTCACTCAAAGAGTGGTAATATGTCTGGATAACGGTAGATACAGACACAGATAGATACAAGTAGAAACAAAGGTACAGCTTGGTTAAGGTACTATACAAATATATATATATATATATATACGGCTAGATACAGTTAGATACAGGGGGAGATACAGATAGAAACGAAACCGGTAAATACAGGGAGGTACAGGTTGGTACAGGGAGACAGAGGGATATACGAGTAGAAACACGCGAACACAGGTTCATACAGGTAAATAGTGTATATACAGGTGTATATAGGTGAATACAGGTAGACGGTGTCAATACAGGTGGATACAGGTGGATACAGGTGGATACAGGTAGAAAGTGTAGATACAGGTGTATATAGGTGGATACAGGTATACAGTGTAGATACAGGTGCACACAGGAGGATACAGGCAGTCAGTGTAGATACAGGTGTATATAGGTGGATACAGGTAAACGGTGTAGATACAGGTGGAAATAGGTGGATACAGGTAGATAGTGTAGATACAGGTGGATACAGGTGGATGTAGGTAGATACGAGTAGATACAGGTGTATATAGGTGGATATACAGGTATACAGTGTAGATACAGGTGGATACATGTAGAAAGTGTAGATACAGGTGTATATAGGTGGATACAGGTATACAGTGTAGATACAGATGGATACAGGTAGAAAGTGTAGATACAGGTGTATATAGGTGGATACAGGTAGACAGTGTAGATACAGGTGGATACAGGTGGATGCAGGTAGATGCGAGTAGATACAGGTAGACAGTGTAGATGCAGGTGGATACAGGTGGATGCAGGTAGATACGAGTAGATACAGGTAGATATTGCAGTTGCCAGAAGATACGAGTAGAAGCAGGTGGATAAGTTCAGACACGTGTAGATCCAGTTATTTACAGGTGGATCAAACATGAAACAAGCAGATGCAGGTACAAGTAGATACAATAAGACAAGGGTAGATATGAGTAGATGCAGTTAGATACGGGTAGGATCTTGTAAATATAAGTAAGTACGTGTAGATACAGGTAGGTACGTTTAGATACAGGTAGGTACGTGTAGGTACACGTAGGTACGTGATGATACAGGTAGGTACATGTTGCTACATGTACAGGTAGATATTTGTAGATATAGGTATATAGGTAAATGTACGTGTAGATACAAGCAGATACAAGGATGTAGGTGTATATACAGGTAGGTACATGTAAATACAGGTAGGTACGTGTAGATACAGGTAGGTACGTGTTGATACAGGCAGACACGTGTAGATACAGGTAGATACATGTAGTTACGTGTAGATACAGGTAGGTACGTATAAAAACAAGTAGATACAGACATGTACGAGTAGATACAGGTAGGTACATGAAGGAACGTGTCGATACAGGTAGGTACGTGTATATACAGGTATATACAGGTAGATACGTGTAGATACAGTTATGTAGGTGTATATACAGGTAGATACAGGTTGTGCATGGATGACCGAAATATATTTTGCTAAGACCAAATTTTTCAATTTTTTTAGCGACCGCCCATTTTTTGTTTAGATATGCTCTCTTATTGCTATGAGTCGAATAATTTTATGTTCTTTTTTATAATTGTTTATTACTGCGATAAAAAGGGCTGTTGTTTTATTCAAATCAAAGTCAAGGACTTCTAATCCAGTTTCGTAAGTGTAAGCTGAAGTTTTGCCATCTCAACAATCACCAGCTTATCAAATCTCATCAAGACCTTACGTTTACATTTCAGATTGTATGAAGGACGTCGTGTTCGTTATCGATGGCTCGTCTTCAGTCGGAAGTAACAACCACCAAATGTTGGTCCAGTTTGTTGAGAGGGTGATCCAAGGACTGAATATCGGTCCACGTGACGTGTTAGTGTCTGTGGTGGAATACAGTAACAGTGCCCGGATCGAATGGTATCTTAACGCACATCACGACAAGGCATCACTCCTCTCCGCCGTAAAAGCCATGCCTTACCTCACGGGCACCACAGCAACGGACAGCGCCCTGTGGATGGTACGAGAGTTTGTCCTGACGTCACAGCGAGGGGACCGTCCTGACGCTAGTAACCTCGTGGTGTTGATAACGGACGGTGGCACGAATGATCACCATCTGGCAGAACGTGAGGCTCAATTGTTGTCGAAAAGCGGGACAAAGATGGTGGTTCTCGGAGTAGGTCCATTAGTTGATCAACACGAACTGGTCCAGTTTGCGTCGCCGGAAGAGGTGTACATTACGCCGTCATTCAGCCAGCTTGCCTTCTCCGCTTCGTCCGTCACTTTCGATATTTGTCCAACGTGAAACTTCATTATTCCCTTATATATCTCTGCAATGGATCGATTCTACTATTTTCTTTTATGATATAAACCATATTGATATTGGTAGAAAGAGGATCTGACATGAGTGTTCATTAATACTGATAATATTAAATTAAACGATTTAGTTGAAACTCTGCCGAGTGTCGTATAACTTTAACCAACTAGTTAAATAATTTAAGCTTTTTGATGAAGACAAAAAATTATATTCTCTTTATCAGGTACACATTGAATCAGCTGTTTTATAAATATGGCTTTGATTGCACGGTACGGAAATTACGGTACATGAAGCGATGTCATAGCGGGATAATAAAAAAAAAAATGACTTGACGACCAACTATCGGTTTATCGAAAATAACCAGTGGGTTTGACTGAATAAATACACGCCAAGTTAGGATAAAGTGCTTTCTTTAACTAAAAAATTATACTAAATATAAATTGTTGACTGGTTTTATGCCGATGTTTTTATTTTACACATCTCTTCAACTAAAGGGTTGTTCTTCAAACGGTAAAATATATGATTCATATCACTTTAACACAATTGCTATGTTCACCAAAGCGAGTGTATACATTTCTCTCTTTCTGTACAAAACATTTGCCTTACATCTACCACGTGTGTTTCTATTGTTGATAACGTGATCACTGGAGCCACTCGGGAGAGCGGTGTCTCTTATTGAATGTATTTTATGGGGACTGTGGTGCTGCAGGCAATAACAGGAAAACACAGCTGTTATGTGATACCTTCTTAATACAAAAGCCAGCAAGAATAAAGCGTAGCTTGCATTTGTAGAAAGGTAGCTTACGTTAATCGAAGTTCAAAACTGTTTTAAAAGTGTTTTAACAAAGAAACCGAGCATGCCGATGTTAACAATGTAGCGTGTAATTACAGATGTAACAGACCACAAGGAAGAAAGCTAAAAATGAAGACGATCTTGTTTCTATCAGAATTACGGTTCGCCACTTTCACATATTAATGAATTATCAGGTAAGAGAGTGCTTAGTTCCCAGGACAGTCATCTTCCTGATTAAAACAGTTGTTTGCAGCCCCTAAGATGTCTCTCACCTCCTTCTTATGTATCACTGTATCCCTATCGCATCCTGACTGATAAAAGTCCCTTATCCGTCCCCCTTGAGTAATATTGCCATCAGATAAAACCGTCCCCCTGGTGTAACATCAGATAAAAGAAGGTATGAACGGTTTACTGAGTCAAAATTTATCACAGAGCAAGTACGATACCCCGATATACAGTAATCCCCTCACAACAAATATTGGTAATTTTAGAGTTAACACCCTTTATGATCTAAAACTCCATGTAGGGACTAAACGGAAACCTCAAGGAAAGAATGAACTGTACAAATCACTGGCAAAGAAAATTGAATTCACGAAAGTGTATGTAGTAACCAACGGTTTAGTTATAGGCTATTGATCGATGGCCAGCGCAAGGTATATTCATATGATAGCAAGGATCATAAAAGCTTTACAAGTTCGGCAAGGGGTTTTTGATCGCGCGGTCGAAAGTATGTTCGGCTGGTTTCACTTTCAATGAGGAATATGTTTAAATAGTCATCTGTGAAGATGAGGCAGAGGGATGTGAGTTAATTAACAATCTTCATAAATTAAACAATAGAAAAAAGAAACAACACAAGACAGGGACTTTGTGTAAATAAGGAGGGGCTCTATGTGAGAAGACAAAATGAAGACGGAAACAGACAGCGTCGCAGATCACATGACCCGTTTGAGGTTAAAGATGGTCCAACAGGTGAGCTGATTGATTGGTTGATTGATTACGAATAATCTTATTAATTAATTGATCTTACTAATTGATTGTATTGATTGTTTCATCGCTCGAATAAATGATTTCATTTTAAGAGCTAAAGTGATCATTGATAAGCAGATAAAACGATCATTCGATTTAATTCGAATAATCGTTTACGTAATTAATCGGTTTATTTAAATATAGATATACTATATGAAAATAAGACTTTGTTATTAAACCATAAAATACGGTTTGATTATTTTTGGGAAAGAAAAACCTATTCAAAACCGATATATGAAATATACCAA